>CM065742.1:35056310-35128810 GCA_033310375.1 Conus canariensis
AGTAAAAAGGAGCATGAAGGGAGAGGGGGGGGGGTCATGGAGGAAGCAACTGCCAAGACCGATTAACACCATATGGGAACAAACGTGGCCACTGGGGGGGGGGGGGGGGGGTGGGTAGTCTAGGAATATGAATGGTTTAAGTTAAATGAGTATGGAAAATGTGCATATGGTAAGGTAAGGTAATGTTGCTTATAGCCCCGCCGACCGCAAAGGGCCATATCAGGGCTGTCACCACATTAAAATCAACTCACAAGTCATCAACAACAACAACAAAAACCTTTCACACATCTCTTTAAAATACATCTTCTAAAAACGCACCAGAAACTTCTTCCTTGCGCTGAACCCTACGAAGTGATCTGAAGCGATCAAAGCTAAGTGAATTTTCATTGTTTTATTCGTTAATGTCTCACCTGATGAAGACCTAAGAGGTCGAAACTAGTTGTGTTTCGTCTTGTGACTCGTTTGTCCACGTTCTCTGGGCGGTTCGCTAACATTTATTTAAGATTTGTTTAGATTTCCGCCTGCAGTCCTCTCGCTTTGCAACTAGATCCACATGAAAAATGTTAATCTCTTTCAGAAACTCAAAGATCACGTCAGGTGGGACATCTCTGAACAGGAAATATGCATATAATAGAAAACCAATTGTATAAGGAAACATGTATGGAAGAGGAAGGTTAAAATAAGTAACGAAATCTGTATATACATACACACGTAAAACTACGAAATGAATACAAAGGGAAACATAGATAAATAATTGACCATGAAGTGATGAAGTATGTAAATAAGATAAACCAGGAAACGAAAAGTAGGACAAGAACTTGGCCAGTACAGTAAAACAAATAGCAAGGTACGTAGAAGAACTTGTTTAGATGTAGGTCAACATGCAAATCAGCACGAAGTTGCGACCCACTCTCAATAGAAACTGCCACACGCACGCAGTGAACGAGCGCCAATCCCCCTCTATCTGTCTCTCTCACCCATTCTTTCTCTCTTGCTCTCTGCTTAGAGAGAGGGGGGGGGGGGGGTGAGGCAGACGGGGCGACAGTGGGAGGCGGTGGGAGTGAGGGTGGGAGAGAGAGTGAGAGTAAAGAAATGAGAATTGTCTGTTGAATCCTGGCTGGATCGTCCGCTAAGAAATGGCTGCCCATAGATCATATTATAAGAGTATGGTTTTGAACTCTTTGAATAACGATAGCTATTATATGTATTTTGATCATTTTCTGATGGTTGCTTTGAGTTATTGAAGTTTTAATTCTAGGGATACAACCATCAAGAGACTCCTCTGGTCAACAGGCAATCTAGGCACATGTGTATGAGTCAAGGGTCAACAAGACCCACGGGACAGGATACGACAGGGTCACAGGCTGAAAAGAAATTGGGAAAACTACAATTAAAGTGAAAACAACTGAAGGAATGTACCAACCTGATACATAGAAAGCAACAAGGTTATAGTAATTTATCCATGGGGCTGCTAAATCCAATGAATATAAACAACACAAGTCCAACACCACACGAACACGACCACAGAAGAACACACACTGAGTGTCAAGGGTTAGCATGGCAGCTATTGTTATATAGACCCAAGATTCGGGGTTTACCTATGCACTGTAGAGGGCGATATGCTAATTTTGCACATGCGTAAACGAAGTAAACAAAAGATGCTTAAAATAGTATGGCTTTCCGGCCAGGCCTGGATGGGTGGCTCTAGGGCGGGTCGTTCACCGTGTCGTGCAGTTACCTGGGTAGCGGATGGGTGGCCCCACGGTTGTTTGTCTGGGCCTGGTCAGATGACCACTGCTTATTATTAAAATAAGTTAGGCTATATGACGGTAGCTGAAACAGACTATTGTAGAGAAAATAGTAGACATTTGATCCAGACCTAGTCTTGCACAGCGATGTATTAGATACAAGCTGAATAGTTTCAATTAGGAACCTATGCAAATAGATAGGTTGGTGTATATGGAATTAATGTTTATGTTTGAAAATTATTTATGGATTACTACGATTGAAACATTTTGTTAGTACAGGTTTGAACGGAAATACCTCATTATAGATGGTTCTAGAGTTGTGCCCAGCTAAAGTTTTCAATTATTGTATGTTAACATTTTGGGTCAAAGGATAAGATTGCTTGTAGTGGAATGCATGTTGAATTGTTAAAATACTTAGAGCGATACTTCATAGACTGGTTGCATTATAAATACTTATGATTACTATCAATTGTTGCATGGAGAATTATATGACGCAGGTGTAGAAAGGTCTTCACTGTATATGTAAATGATAATACGATGAGGGAAATGAAATAGAAACCTCAGACAATAAGTCAAAAGAACGAAAGAAGAAATGATGCACTAGCTGGCCACAGTCAACCATATGCAGTGAAAACAGTTATGATGTGTGCATTTCAGCAGTCAGCTAGCTATACACTGTCCGTGTGCTCATATAGAATATTTCATAGGTCATTCATGTGAGTCACTTTTTCAGTGAGTCATGATTGCTGGCTTCATTGTCATTAACGTTATGGCATACGGCAAACCCAAGAGCATGAACACATAGCTATGAAATCAGTCATTTCATGCAAGAGTAGTCATTCTTACTTTTCAAAGATGTAAGCATGGACATTTTCTGAGCACTGAAGATATGGGTTTTGATTCATTTCCAGCAAACGGTCACACAGTGGCGCAAGTTCTTCTACCTCACAGCTGCGATCTACGCAGCCTGCATCTTGTCCTTCTTGTGGCTGGGCAAGGGAGAGGTGCAGGCCTGGGCTGCCCCAGCCCCCCAAAGCACTTCTCTCCCCGCACCCTTGCTGCAGAAGGAGACAAAAGTAGACGAAGAAAACTGCAGCTGTGACGTGAGAAAAAAGGGACTGCTGGAGAAACGACCTCATAGCCTCAAAATATCTAGCTGCTAAAAGAAAGCTT
Organism: Conus canariensis; assembly: GCA_033310375.1. Taxonomy (NCBI): domain Eukaryota; kingdom Metazoa; phylum Mollusca; class Gastropoda; order Neogastropoda; family Conidae; genus Conus; species Conus canariensis. Next base: position 35,059,232 of record CM065742.1, read on the forward strand.
TGCGTATTGAGGTGCATGCTTTCTCTCTCTCTCTCTCTCTCTCTCTCTCTCTCTCTCTCTCTCTCTCTCTCTCTGTTCAAGCTTGCCATGGTAATTCGCCATTGTACTTATTCGTTGCCGGTTTTTTTTTTATATAAAAGCTGCAGAGGAGCAATGTCAATCAATCTATCAATCAACCAAGTAATAAATCGGTCATTTAAAATTAATTTGCTTAAATGTAAGACGGTGACGTTTATGCAGCGCCCAGTTGAGATAAATTGTAATTTTGTTCATTCTATTATTTCATGTTATCTCTCATTCTCTCTCACTCTCTCTATTATTTCATGTTATCTCTCTCTCTCTCTCTCTCTCTCTCTCTCTCTCAGGGGCTTGGAGGCAAGATGGTGACCAGAAAGCAGCGTTCAGTAATTTTTCTTTTTCATGTTGAATTTGGTTGACTTCCAAGTCCCATAAGAAAGCCAGAGTTGGATAGGTGGTTTGTGTATGGTCACTCTGCAGGTAGGCTGAAAAATTGTCATTAAAATGATCGGTTTCGAACTGTGGCGAGCTCGAGTTGGTCGTTTTCACCTGGCCAGAAAATTGACATTGTTTACACCTGGGAAAACACAGGCAAGTGAAGTCGACTTGACTTTAAGTGACATGGTTATGGCTTGTATGGTCATTTTCGCAATTTTGAAATGTGTATCCGTGCTGCCGTCAAACCTTGCTGTCATGAACAGTCTCTCGTTTCATTCAGTCATGTCAGATCAGCTGTTAGTGTCAGGGACAATGCCAGGGTGGGAAAATCTGACGGCTGATTTTGTTAGTGAAGGACAGATTAGGGTAAGTTTGCATGTGCCTGTGGCTGTAGGCTTGTGTGCGACGAACGCCGTGTACCTGATGTGGAAAATTTTGCTGAGCCATGATGTTCAAACGGATCCAGGTCCAATAACTACGCAAGAAACGTGTGACATGAAAGACACGGAAAAGGGCAGGGTGGAGAGTGTGATGGTGGAGGAGAAGAAGGGTGCCTCTGATAATCTCTCTCACATTCTAGCAGCTATTGAGGCCCAAAGTCAGTCATTCAAAGCACAGTTTGACGTACAAAACCCACACTTAACTGAACTTAGGGAGGAACAATTACACAGAATCATCAGGGACGAACTGGGTGAGATAAAGCAAGGCCTAACTAAAGTAGCGGAAAAGTGTGATCAAATAGACCAACGATGCAGCAGACCAGAAGAAGAGAACAGTTGGCTGTGCAACAGAATGGACACTATGACTGCTGAGTTGGATGATCTGCACACATGGCGAAAGAAGAGAGAGATAAGTGCGCATGTATGTCTGAAAGAGTGGAAGAACTGAAAGAAGTAAATAGACTGAATGATGAGATTGACAGATTGGAGGATTTTTCGCTGCGGGATAATCTGCATATGTTTGGGGTCCCTCCTGTGCATGGTGGTGGGAGGGAGGGATATTACACGTGTGCTCATGCGGTGTGTGAGGCATTGAATGGGGTGGAGGGGGGAAGAAAGTGGACAGAAGATGACATTGTAAGGGCACACAGAGTGGGGCGGGCTAGGCCGGGGGAGCCATGGACAATGATTGTGAAATTTAGTCAGTGGAAGAATAAGATGGAACTGCTCTGGAATAAAGAAGTAAGTGGTCAACTGGAAAGAAAGGGGGTCAGACTAGCGACAGACTTAACTCGCAGGCAACAAAACATTGTACAAATGGCAAAACAACAAGGGAAAGTAGCAGTGTTTGTCAAAGGCAAGCTGACTGTTCAAACACGTAAACCAGATAGTGACGGACAGTTTGGGGAAAGAAATTATGCTGTTCGTGATGTGCCTGTACCTAAGCCCACCACCACCCCTAACCCAACCCTACCCCTTTCCTCGTCCACCATGAAAATCAACCCACTCTCCCATCACGCCCCCCTCCCTCCCACCTCCATCCACAGGCTGCTGATGAAGCCACGTTGGAAACCCCGCAAACAGGAGACCAGAGGGAGGAGGGTGGAGAGCGTGCATTACCAGCCTCTCTCTCTCCCTCCACAACAGAAGGGGGTGACAGGAGGACGACACGCAGTACGGCGAACAGGTCTGGTTCAGGCGCACCAAGCCAGGTCACGGGCACACAGCTGGCAGGCAACACGGGAAACTCGCGAAACCGCAGGCAGTCACTGGGGCCGCGTTCATACGCTGGCTCCCTTGCGGGTAATAATGCACGGCAGACAGGGATGGGCAATTACCTTAGCAGGCAAAACAGTAACTTGAACAAAGCTAGCTCACAAAGAGGGGGACGTACGTCACGCTTGAGTACCAGCAATAATAAATAACATAAGGCCGATCATCAAACGTCAAGACTTAATTTCCTAAATTATAATGTTGAAAATTTGAAAAATAAACTCGCTGACATTTCTTTCCTTGATTTTGTTACCAAATATGATATCATTTGTTTAACAGAAACGTTCATCGATCATGCTTTTGATTTCAGTTTCCACTTTAAAAATTATGTTGCGTTTAGTGCTCGTGCTAAGAAACTGTCTGTGCATGGACGCATTTCTGGAGGAGTTGTTGTTCTTGTTAAAAAAAAGACTTAACACACTTTATACAAAACATTGAAATTGATTGTGAGAATGTTGTCGTGATTCAAATCGATAAATGTGTGTTTGGTTTAGATAAAGACGTTGTGTTTGTGGGGTGCTATGTTGTCCCTGAAGGAGGGCCCCTATATAGACAAACTAATCTCACAGGTGGTATACTTATGCTTGAAGATGGTCTGCTGCAGTCTCTTTCTGATAGTAATGTTTATTACATTATGTGTGGTGATATGAACGCCAGAACGGGTTGTGAGCAGACAGAGGAGGAAGAAATGTATAATTATGTGTTTAATATACAAAATGATGATGACGACGATAATGATGAAATTATTTCTATGAAAAGATGTTCAAAAGATAAAATTATTAACAAGTTTGGTCGTTCCTTGTTGGACCTTTGCTTTTTGTTTGATTTGTGTATTCTGAATGGTTTGTGTGACACTGACGTTGATGGTGAATTTACTTTTGCTGCTCCTCAGGGTTGTAGTGTAATTGATTATTTTGTAGTATCTAGTGAACTATGTTCATATTGTGCATTAAATGTGGGGATACTCTCTTTTCTTGGCATTTGCTAGTTCAGTTTACATGGAATTATTGTCCTGTTGAAAAAGATGTACCGTTAGTTGACAGGATGAGTGAGGAGCGAGTGATGTGGACAGAGGAAAATGTACAAACGTTTAAGAATGAATTGAATTCTGATTATTTTAAACAATGTTTAGTTACAGCTATGAACAACATGATAGTTGATGTAAATAAGTGTGTGGATGTTTTTGTTAATGCTTTATATGGAGCTGCGGCATGTATGGTAAGGAAAGTAGGAGGGAAGAAAAAAATAAATGAAGATTGGCTTGACGATGAATGTGAGAAAAAGAAGAGGGAAGTAAAGAGATTACTACAAATATTTAGAAGGGCTAAATCAAATGAGACAAAAGAAGAAAAGGGTGATTTAATTACAAAAGAAAGAAAAGAATATATTGATTTAAGAAAAGAAAAGAAAAGCAAATTTAATGAAAACAGAATACTAAAGCTTAAACAATCAGTAAATGATCCCAAATTGTTTTGGAGTACAATACGATCAGTTAACAGGAAATCCACCATTTACAATGAAATAACATCACAGCAATGGTTTGACCATTTCCATAGTGTATTCAACTCTCTTTGTAATGGTCAAAGTGATCCAGCAGTAGAAGAAATAGAAGATGAGCAAAATGATGAGCTCTTGTTTGATGACCCAATAATTACAGATGAAGTAAGAGCAAGTTTTAGAAATTTAAAAACTGGTAAAAGCCCGGGACCAGATAGAATAATAAGTGAAATGATAAAACATGCCAATGACTATGTGATTGATTGCTGTGTTTCTTTAGTCAACCATTTGTTTAATCATGGATTGTTTCCCCTGTCATGGTCAACGTCCATTATTGTACCCATCCATAAAAAAGCAGACCCAAATAACCAAGACAATTATAGAGGTGTAGCTCTCACAAGTATAATTAGTAAAGTATATACTCATGTTTTGAATAGAAGATTGACACAGTGGGCTGAAAAGGAGAGGAAAATTGGGGAAGAGCAGGCGGGGTTCAGGTCAGGGTACAGTACAGTTGATCATATTTTCACATTATATGCTTTAGTCCAAAAATTCCTAAAGAAAAATACTAAACTGTATGTTGCTTTTGTTTATTTTAAAAAGGCTTTTGATTCTGTTAATAGAAATGTGTTGTGGCAAGTTCTTAGAAAAACAGGGGTTAAAGGAAAATTGTACTATGCCCTTCGTGGTGTATATAATTCAGTGTTAGCATGTGTTCGTAAGAAAGGATTGTACAGTGACTTATTCAACTGTCCTAGAGGAGTGAAGCAAGGTTGTCTATTGACCCCTCAAATGTTTGCATTTTTTTAAAATAAGATAGTTTTAGAAATGTCACATGAAGGCAAACATGGTGTACAACTGATTGCAGGTGATGTTGAACTGTTATGCTTTTATTTGCAGATGATGTAATTTTGTTCTCTAGTACTGTTGTTGGGTTGCAAAATCAAATAAATGTTTTAAAAAAATGAAGCAGATAGACTTCAATTAAGTGTTAATCTAGAGAAAACAAACATTATTGTCTTTCGTATGGGTGGTTATTTATCCCAGCATGAAAAATGGTGGTATGGAGATGTAGAAGTAAAAGTAACCAATAGTTACAAATATTTGGGGATGTTATTTACAACTCGTCTAAGTTTAAATGCAGGGTGGCGTGAAATTGGCAGAAAGGGTAAGAAGGGGGTTGTAGAAATTCTAAGATGCATGAAAAGATTTAATAGCATTGACCCTTCTTTGTTCTGGAAGTTATCTGACTCACAAATAGCGCCTATACTAACTTATGCTGCAGAAGTTTGGGGATTAGAAGAAAATTTAGAAATGGAGAAGGTACATACTATGGCTATTAAAAGATTCATAAACATCCCACTGCATTCATCAAACACAATGACTTATGGTGATTCTGGAAGATATCCTTTATTTATTCAAACGTTTTCAAAATCTATTAAGCATTGGTTAAAATTGACACAACTTGCAACATCAAGGTTATGTAGACAAGCATATGATATGCTATTATTTACAAATGGAAAGCAGACACGGTAACTGGATTAGTAAAGTAAAACATGTGTTAACTATTAATGGGTTTGGTATTGTGTGGCTTAGCAAAGAGGTAGGGAAAGAAAGGGCATTTATGTCAGAATTTAAGTATCGCTTGATAGCCTGTTACAAACAGAATTGGCATTCAAAAATGGAAGAAAATGACAAGTATTCATGGTTTTATTCCTTTAAAAGTATTCTTCAGCTGGAAATGTTTTTGAAATCTGTTACTAATAAATGGCATAGAAGCATATTGGCCAGATTTAGAAATCGGACCCTTGGTTTTAAAGCAAATAAGAAATGGTTTTGCAATGAAGTTTCTGTTGATGATGTTTGTGTGTTGTGTCCAGATAACAATAAGGAAGATGAAGAGCACTTTTTATTTCAATGTAAAGCATATGAAGATAAAAGGAAAAAATCAAAACTGTTTAATTTGATGCCAGAAAGACCATATACTTTGATTGAACTATTATCTTCTGATGATGGAAATATTGTTCGTCTGTTTGCTAAATATATTGCTGAATGTTATGATATCAGAGAGAAAATTAAATGCCTGTTGCTGTTTCCCTGTGAGACAGTAAGTGCTTTGATTCTCTGTATATCATAGCTGGCCATTTAGGCCCACGTTTGGTGATCTTTTGTTTGTCTTTAACTTTATTATTCCTAGATGTATCAATACCGGGAATCATGTTTGTAATGTATTACACATTTTTCGTGTCATAGATTTTTGACGCTGCATTAATGATAGCCCCCCTTGACATGAAGACTGTATTTTGTTATTGTCAATAAAAACGATTCTGAAGCGTCTCTCTCTCTCTCTCTCTCTCTCTCTCTCTCTCTCTCTCTCTCTCTCTCTCTCTTACACACACACACGCGCGCGCGCGCATGCATGCACACACACAAACAGTCAGTGAGTAAAAGAGACAGACGGACAGACAGGCAGGCAGGCAGAGAAAGAGAGAGAGAGAGAGAGAAACAGACGGATGTTCGGGCAGACGAACAAATAGCCAGACAGACAGACAGAAATTCAATAAAATTCGGATTACATAAATCTTAACTGAAAAAAGACGATATCTGAAAGAAGTGAAAAAGGAACGAAAAATTATGAAAAATAAACGAAGCAAACAAACAAACAAAAAAAAACTTGGTTTTACGTTCTAAAACGGAACATTTTGTAGAATAAATGAAACAGCCTTGAAAGCATAGGAGAAGTACACGGGGTTAAACACTACAGCAGCATCTCCCTACTTCTGCCTTCACCCCTGCCGCCACTATGTCATTGTTTTGTTATGTCACTTGTTATTTTTTAATAATCTAGCGTGCGTAAGAAGTTCTTTGTTGTATGTCAAAGACTGTGTGATTATTCGATGTGTAATAGGGATCTGAGTCACATATGGAGCTTGTGATAAGCTGCTCTGACACTGTAACAATTGGTCGTTGTTATAAAACACTGCATTGCATTCCACTGTAAGACTGTTAGAAAGTGGGTCCTTGTTTAACATTTAACAGATCTCACGGTGATTCGCGATGAGATTTGATTGTAGAAATTATTGTTATTATTATTATTATTGTTATTATATTATTATTATTATTATTATTGTTACTATTATATTTTAAGAAAGGGCCGTCATTATCAAAGAGTGCATAGCTTTCCATTGAGAACATGTAGGAAAATGGATGTGATTATCACGGCCTGAGCTGCAGTCAGCGATGAGACTGACAGAAAGGATCGTTATCATTAGGGATGACACTGTTAGACTGTAAGAAATGATCATTAGTGATATTACTGCATTGCAAGCCACTCAGAAACTGTGACGAATGGGACACTTTATTGAAGACTGAACTGCATTCCGCTGCAGGACTGTGAGAACCGCTATTGTAGAGACTGCTTTGCATTTCGTTTGAGACAGCAGAAAGATTCGCTATCATTACACAATGCTTTGCAATATTCCATGAAACTGTAATTGTGGCTATTATAAGGACTATTATGAACTTCACTGCGAAATTGTAAGAAATGACTTTTGAAGGCTATATTGCATTCCACCATGGGACAATAATAAAAAAAAGGATCACACTCTGCCACGCGGTAATAAGACATCGTCACTGCTTTTAAGGTGGTCACAGCCCTGATGTGGCCCTTTGCGGTCGGCTGGGCTGTAAGCTGTAAGCAACATTCCCCTTTACACTGACTGCAAGACAGGACTGCTGTTATAGGCATTGTATGGACATTTGCTGTCAGCTTGTAAGAAAGCGTCACTGTTATCAAAGTCTGCATTACCTTGCTTGAGACTGCTGCAAAAGATTGTTATTGTCCATGGTATTTCACTGTGAAATTGTAACAAAGGGAGATAATTATTGAGGACAGCATTGCATTGCTCTGTGAGACTGTAGAGCAAGGTCTTCATTGTGAAGGGCTACATCGCTTTCTCCTGTGAGACTCTAATAATTGGTAACTATCATAAGGACTACATGGCGATTCACCATAACCCAATGGGAAAGAGTCGTTATCAGTAAAAGGTGTATTCTACTTGGGACTGAAAGTGATAGTGGCTATTTGGGGAGTTGCATTGTATTTGGCTTGAGACTGAAAAAAGGGTTGTTATTATTGATGACTACTGGACAGTCTGGTGATGGAGTTCTCCGATGATCTGTAAGCAACAGAGACACTGAGATGATGATATCTATGTGATCTGTGTTGAGGGTTGTACGACAACAGTCTTGTGTGCAAATAAAGACTTGCAGTATGTTTCAAAGATTGTGTGGTCTGCTTTCCAATATGTGTGGTGTTGAATGGACTAAGGTAAGGTAATGTTGCTTATAGCCCAGCCGACCGCAAAGGGCCACATCAGGGCTGTCACTGCGTTGAAGTCAACTCACAAGTCATTCATTCACACAATCTTTAAAATTTTAATACATCTTTTAAAAACACACCCAAAATTTTGTTAAAAATCTTTTCACTATAAAATCTCAGATCCGATGAAAAATGTTAATCTCTTTCAAGAATTCAAAGATCGCATCAGGCGGAACATCTCTGAACGAGGTTTTCATGGAATCTGCTGTAAAATGTTTGTGTCTCATGTCATGTAAGTCCCAACATTCTAAAAGAACGTGTTTCATTGTGAGTGGCGCATGACATGGAATGCACCACGGAGCTTCTCCACTTTTAAAACGTATGAATGAGTAAAATACGAATGGCCGGTGTGCAGCCGGCACAGAACCGTTACTTTTTTGCGACCAACAGATGTGGATGAGAGGAACTCTTTTAGGTTTGGACGGATCTGAAAGAGTTTGTTATCTGTCTGTGTATTCCAACCCTCCTACCAGAAGTCTCTGACATGATTATCAACTTTTAGTTTCAGATCTGTGCAGGGGATAGATATGTTACACAGTTCCCCTGTTGTGGCATTCTTGGACAAGCGATCAGCCATTTCATTCCTTCCGATGCCAACATGATTGGGAACCCAAGCCAGAACGATGTTGTGACCTTCCGCTTTCAATGTGGTAAAAAGTGTTCAAGTTCGGGGTGATGGAGGTTACGGCCAGCTATGACCTCCAAAGCTGACAGCGAATCAAACAAAATCAGAAAGTCCTTTGTAGATTGAGAGATTATCTTCAGTGCTAGAACCAGATCTGTAAGTTCAGCAGAGTAAACAGAAGCATCTGATGGAATATGTTCTAATAATATTTGAGAACGAGCATCAGGGCAATAGGCTGCACAGACTACTGCATCTTAAGACTTGGAACCGGCAGAGAATATTTTCTGAAAGGATGGGAATTTTGAACAGAGATCAGCAAACAATGCCTTGTATGCCAGATAAGTAGTGAATTCTTTGCAAAAAGCTGCAAAATCAAAGCGAATTTTTGGTGTAAAAAAAGGTCCACGGAGGCTTATCTGGAAGCTTGGAGAAGTCAGACACAACTCCTAGATCCAGACCTGCATTCTGCATATGAGGCTGCATATGAAGATCAAACGGAGGAATACAGTTGGGATTTTTTCCAATTTACTTTGAAACTGAGGGTTAAAAGCACAGTCATTGGCAGGGTTTTCCGGTTCAGAGAACAGTCTGGGATAGTAGTTCAAGGATAGTTTCAGCCTGCGGTTGGATAACGAGGGTTCACCTGCTTCTGCATACAGGCTGTACACAGGGGTGGTGCGGAATGCTCCAAGACAGAGACGAAGCCCTTGATATTGAATAGGGTCCAAGAGTTTCTGGTAAGAGGGTCTTGCAGAGCCATACACAGCACAACCATAGTCTAGTTAAGAACAGACCAAGGCTCTGTAGAGGTGCAGCAAAGTTTTCTTATCAGTGCCCCAGTCAGTGTGTGCTACGACCCGCAGACTGTTCAGAGCTTTATAGCAAGAAGTTTTTATGTTTTTTATTTGACCAAGAAAGTTGAGGTTTTGGTCAAAAATAACTCCTAGACTCTTTGACAGCTGGAATGGGAGATTTCCCTATTTGGATTTCAGGATCTGCAAAAAAAATGACGAAAAATATGGAAGTGAATGCACTGTGCATTTGTAGCAGAAAAGGTGACGCCGTTTTCTTCTGCCCACTGATACAAGCTTCCAGATGCAGAGACGGCAAAATCATCGACAAACAATGAGCAGTCAGAACCCTGTTGAACGGAATTAACAATGTTGTTGATTTTGATGCTAAAGAGGGCAGGAGACAGTGTGCTCCCTTGTGGAACATCCAACTCCTGCTCGTAAACATCAGAGAGAGTGGTGCCAGCCTGAACCTAAAATTATCGTTCTGCCAAAAAAAAATTTATAAACAGTAGAAGATGAACCCGAAAACCAAGATCATGGCGATCATAAAGTATCCCAGATTTCCAGGTGGTACCGTAAGCCTTCTCCAAGTCAAAGAAAATAGCTACTGCATGTTGCTTATTTAGAAAGGCGTTTCGAAGCGTATATTCCAGGCGGATCAATGGTCCACTGTAGTTTGATGTTTGCGGAAGTCACACTGTTCTTTCGCCAAAAGGCCGTCGGTTTCAAGTTTCCACATGAGTCTAGCATTGACCATTTTTTCCATCAGAATGCAAATACAGCTGGTAAAAGCTATCGGACGGTAGTTTTATGGGTTCGAAAGATCTTTTCCAGGTTTGGCAATAGGTATGATGAGGGCTTTTCGCCAAGGAGGAAAGAATGGACTCAATGGTAGATTATTGTATGACTTTTATAAAGGACTGTCTTTTTAAAAAAATCAACAGAAAATTGTGCACTCATCAATTTAAGATCCATGTCAACAGCAGCTGTCAAACAACTACTTATAGTGTTAACCCACCAGAGAAACCACTGAAAAACAGCCTCCTGAGGCGTGCAAAAAACTTGTGATCACATTGCCACAGGCTAGTGACTGCCCATGACTGACAAAAGAGGGGGGGGGGGGGGGTCCCTCAGTGGCCAACCAGATTCCACTGTAACGCATTTGGATCTCACAGCTCATGTATATCAGATGATGTTCAGATGTACTTGTGTTAGTGCTTTAAGCATTGCATCAGCTACATAAATCGCACGAAAAATAATGTTTAGGGGGATATCTGCCACCGTCTTACCAGAGTTGCCAAACTTGGCATGAGAGCGAGAGCAGTGTAGATAGATAGATAAATAGATCGATAGATAGATAAATTCATGGACAGACAGACAGACATACAGATAGATTGATAGATAGACAGATAGGGAATCCAGTGTACTGGCAAAGAAATAACTACTAATATACAAAATCACATGTATCAGCATCTAATGTCCTAGCGTAGGCAGTGAAAAGCGGACTGTATGGCAACAGAGAGAGAGAGAGAGAGGGAGAGAGAGAGAGAGAGAGAGAGGGAGAGAGAGAGAGAGAGAAGGAACAGGAACCAAAAGAAATATAAGAGAAGGAGGAGGAGAGAAACAAGAAGAAGAAGAAGGCGAGAAAGAGAAGAAGAAGAAGGGGAGGAGGAGGAGAAGAAGAAGAAGAGGAGGAAGAGGAGGAGGAGGAGGGGGAGAAGAAGAACTAGCAGAAGAAGAGGAAGAGGAGGAGGAGGAAGTAACAGGGAAGTAAAGTAAATGATTTTGACTTTTTAAGAATTAGAATAATTATTTCTTTATCATCTGCGTTGTGTATATCCGGTTTATGAAGGACAGTGCTTTGTCTGATAAGCAAAAAGTTGATATTTATCTGCCATTGGCAAACTTACTCCAAGAATTTTTAACCAATTCTTCCATGTAAACTCATAAACAGGATCTGCACAATGTTTCTTTTTCCTTGCCACATTGCCTCTGTCTTGCGTTGAATCTCTGCTTTCCAGAAAACCAGTGAAACGCCCAAAACAGTCAAATAATGATGCTGCATATCATGCTCAACTATTAGAAACGCATTCAACGCCTTCTTCTTTGCGCTGAACCCTGTGAAGTGATCTGAAGCGATCAAAGCTAAGTGAATTTTCGTTGTTTTATTCGTTTATGTCTCACCCGATGAAGACCTAAGAGGTCGAAACGCGTTGTGTTTCGTCTTGTGACTCGTTTGTCCAAGTTCTCAGGGCGGTTCGCTAACATTTATTAAAAAAATAAATAAATAAATAACTTGCAATCAAACAAAAACAACTCTTCTGTTATCACAACACATTGTTAGTTTGACTAGTAGTTACAAATGTCTACAATAAAAAGGGACAAACTTCACGAATTCCTGTATTTAACAGGAAAGTGTTGATTTCTACCCTTAGTTCTGAAAGCAACTTTGAGTTTTGTCCTTTACAATACAACTCATTTAATAAAGTCTGAAAATTCAAACCGAAAATTTGTTTAATGCATTTATCATGAAATCCTTTGAAATATGATCAGATGGTTGAGTGTGGAAAATGGTGAGCAACAAACGAGTACACTATGAACATCAATATTTTTGTGACGTGGTCGACATGCCTCGATATTGCTCACACGCACAGTCCTTTTTTATCCTAAGTAGTGCAGTTCCCATGTGTTGGAGGGTGCAGATGTGGGAATTCATGACTGAGCGTAGTAGTAAGCAGCTTGAGGGAGTCTGGATTCCAGGCCCGGGTCTTCACTATAGAAGTTGGAGCGAGGGGATTTATAGCCTCATCAGCCTATGACCTGATGAAACAGCTCGGGATTTCAGGTAAGAAGAGGACCAGAACCCTGAAGGCAATGGCAGCGGTAGCCAAAAAAGAGTTCCAGCTGGAACTGGTCGAGGAGGAACAAAAGAGAAACTTCATAACGCTTAAATTTCCCAACTTAGTGCGGGTGTCCGGTTAGCAGTGGGGTAAGACATCCGTCTAAAAAAAAAAAAAAAAAGGGGGGGGGGGGGGGGGGGGGCATAATTTGACACGCTCACCCAGAAAGTTACGGGTTCGAATCCCGGCGGGGAATTATTTTTAAAAAGTGGCAGTAGAAGGGCATGTGGGAGTCATGACCTGAACGCGGCCCGGCCCCCATGGTGTGTAAGGAGTTCAGGGCCGAAACACTTGTCTGAGGAGGGTTTATTCTCTGAATACCTTCTTCTGTCAAGCTCTTCCTTGAGTTTCTTCCTCCTGCAAAGAATTGAAATCACAGTGCCAAGGGCATCCACGTTAATTATTCAGCCGAGGATATTTTACAGGTTCTCGATGCTAAATGCCAGTCTGTTAGCTGCAAGAGATGAAAAGAGCACAAACTGACCACATCTGGAGATAAACAGACAGACAGGCAACCCCCACACCCCCCTCCCACACACACACACACAGTTATCTACACGAAGCTGAAAGCATGTTACATTGCACAACAAATATAAAAAGCGTTCTTATTAATTTGAAATATCATTTTTTTTTAATTCAAAAACGGCCGCTTGCACGTTGCTAATTACATATGAAAATATGAAAAAAATGTCATTCTCTCTCCTTCTTACACACACACACACACACACACACACACACACACACACACACGCACACGCACACATGCGCTCGTCTGACAATTTATGGTCTGGTGATTACTCATCGTCGTCCATATTTTTGCCTTTATTACAAATTAGGTTCAGACTGTTTACGTACGCAGTATATGCTTCTGGAAGTGTGAAAGTTACAGAAATGTTTTGTTTTTTCGGATTTGGGGCTCCCAAATGATCTGATTAAGATAAGCGAAAAAACGGAATGTATGAAAGATTATTATCTGAAGAAAGAGCGTGTGAGGTTTGAGTCATTGACGCTGCTTACTTACAGTGTTCTATGCATGACATAGCAGTGTGTGTAAAACCATTCCTTTTTGGTAAACTTGATTTTCATACCAGTGACTTTTATTTCTAAAATGCTAGTCCCTCACTGCAACTTGAGTGTACGTCTCCCATTGCAGATAAATGAGCCATGTCAGCGGGACAGACCTTGTCATGTCGTCATAAGCAGACAATCTTTCCAGTGCTGACGGTTTGAAAAGGCCACAACATTGAGTGTTTCAAACAGTGGTTCTGTAGAGAAGGGGCTGGTTTTCCTTTGGCCGGAGAAAGCCTGCACAGGAGTCTCCAAAATCTCTTTTTCACACTCAGTCTGTGTGTGGGACAGATGATGCTAATCCTTACACTCACTGAAAAGGTATTTCAAATCTGCATTTCCTCTGTTAAGCTGTGGTTGTTGTCAGTCAGTCAGTCATTCCCCTGACCGTTGGGATCGTTGGCGGGACGTGATGAGGCAGCCGCCATTTCTCTTCAGGCTCTTCTGTTTGTACCTGTCGTGAGGAGATCTGGCATGGTCATTTTGGTCCAGTCCTTTTTTGTGGTTGTTGGAGCATGGTAATTAGCTGCTCCTCCTTTTTGATTCTGAAAAAAGGTTTCTCTCTTCGCTGAAAAATCTGCATTGAGCTGTTGTGGTTGTTTGTGATAAGTACAGTTTTGATGTATCTTTCATGAAACGCAGTTGCGTTGGGTTTTTGGCGAGATGAGTCAGAATTTTAGGACTGTTTACTGTCTGCAACTTGCATCAGTGAGTTTGTGACATATGAGGAAAGCTATTGGTTTTGATTTTGTTCATTATATTACACTGTTTCTTGTGCGCTGGGAATGCTCTTGTCTGTGCTGTTTGGATGTAAGGGAATTTATTTAGACATTCGCTTAGGGAGCTTTTCGTCTGTTCAGCTACACTCTACTTCATGCATTCACCAAGCATTCTATACATGACAACAAAACAACAACAACAGCAACAACAATGACAACGACAATACATATCAACTGTCAAGCTTGTAAATGACTTGACAGGCTGTGGCCAAGTAAGGACAGTCTTAACAGAAATAAAATAAAAACTGAATTAGTCACTGAAGATCTCCCCTAAACTTTCTGATAAATCTCTCAAATACAGATCTTCAGTGCGCTCATGATAATTACAAGCCACCATGTCCTACGGGTAAACATGGATAACGATGATTGTAATAAATACCCAACAAACCACCATGTCCTAGGGGAAAACATGGATAACGATGATTGTAATAAATACTAAACGGACTGACTACCGCTTGATTCCAATTTTACCACTGGTTTAATATTCCCACGCCACCTGTGATTTGTGACAACCGCCAACACTCGTGATTATTGTCCACTCATGCGCAACAGTTTTATTAACCCTACAGCACACGAATATTGAGCAGTGTAGAAACCTTCCCAGCCTGGTAGGATTATGTTTTGCTTGTTCAAATGGATGATTAGTGTTGCTTTACTCATATTATCATAACTCTTACTCGACATAGGATTAAAAACACATTCATTGACATATGCTATACGAAGAAAATGTTATCGTGTTTGATTAATCATTGATTTTTGTCCTATAAATGGGGACTAAACACACCAACAATCACCACGTGACCAATACTTGTTATTCTGAGATATTGTGTCTCTTGATTTATATGCTACAACCATTTGGTCCCTCATAATTAAACACATTGTCTGCATTTTCGTGTGATATTTCATGGCCTTTGTACTTACAATTTTACGATTATTGTCCAAGAGGGTTGATGGAGATATCATCCAGTGCCAGCCTCACTGTAAAATTACTTACTTGTAGTTGTTGGCTTATGGTGTCAAACACACACACACTCTCTGTGTCTCTGTCTCTCTCTCGCTCGCTCGCTCTCTGTCTCTGTCTCTCTCTCTCTCTCTCGCTCTCTCTCTCTCTCTCTCTCTCTCTCTCTCTCTCTCTCTCTCTCACACACACACACACACACACACACACACACACACACACACACACACACACACATTCACCTGACAGAAACCCACCACTTTATCAGTTAACGAGTGTGTACACAAAGCGGCATGATATGAGGAGGAAACGACAAAAAAGCAGATGAGCACACAAAACAAAGTGTGAAGTAACGCAGTTTTAATGCACGACACAAAAAGGACAAGAAATTTTCGGCAATATGCCTTCCTCAGTGACAAAAAAATACAGACATAAACATGCACAATACTCCCCTTGTGAAGCCAAAGTGGTGAATGAAAATTTAAGTCTTCAAGCGAAGCGTACGTGGATCGACATCTTACATGACGTAGAGACTGTGGTGGTGGTAGTGTGTGGGGTTGTGTGTGTGTGTGTGTGTGTGTGTGTGGTGACTTTTAACTAACAACACACGTTCATAAGAAGAAATAAACAGGGATTGCTGTCCACTCACCTTACCCCCACGTGCATCATTGTGGTTACCAGCAATGTTCTCGACACGGAGATGAGTCCAATGATAGCACTCAAGCGCTTTGAGCACTGACGTAGTAAACACCCAGGCCCACGGGAGCTGCCGATAGCCAACAAAACAAAAAGGCACTGAACAGAGTTCACGCACCTGATTTCGGAATTCTGCACACGTTCAAGGTTTTCACTCTAGGGTTGTCGTTAGAAACCCTGGGAAAGTCCGTTGTCCGTTGTCTCGTGAGTCACGTCCGGGAAGACACCTCCCCTTTGCTCATCCTCCACTTCCCATGCCAACTCCCACCTCTCCGCCTCCAGACTTGAAGGTTGACAGGAAACTGAAAAAGGGAGCGGAAAGGTGGGGCGCGGAGAAGAGCTGAGGGTGTGTAGTACACAAGAGAGAGAGACAGAAAAGCGAGGAGTAGAGGGGGCGTGAAGAAGAGCTGAGGGTGTAGTACACAAGAGAGAGAGACAGAAAAGCGAGGAGTAGAGGGGGCGTGAAGAAGAGCTGAGGGTGTAGTACACAAGAGAGAGATAGAAAAGCAAGGAGTAGAGGGGGCGCGGAGAAGAGCTGAGGGTGTGTAGTACACAAGAGAGAGAGACAGAAAAGCAAGGAGTAGAGGGGGCGCGGAGAAGAGCTGAGGGTGTGTAGTACACAAGAGAGAGAGACAGAAAAGCGAGGAGTAGAGGGGGCGCGGAGAAGAGCTGAGGGTGTGTAGTACACAAGAGAGAGTTAGAAAAGCGAGGAGTAGAGGGGGCGTGAAGAAGAGCTAAGGGGATAGGACACAAGAGAGAGTTAGAAAAGCGAGGAGTAGAGGGGGCGTGAAGAAGAGCTAAGGGGATAGGACACAAGAGAGAGGTAGAAAAGCGAGGAGATAGAGGGGGCGTGAAGAGGAGCTAAGGGGATAGGACACAAGAGAGAGGTAGAAAAGCGAGGAGTAGAGGTGGCGAGGAGAAGGGACACAGGAGCAGAGGAGTGAGGGAAATGTGGAAAAAGGGGGAAAAAAAAAAAAGAAGACCAAATAGAAGCGGGGAGGCAATCGGATTTCCTCTCCAGCTTAATCCAACAGGCAACTGTCCTGTGCGCATACTACATGTACATTATAACTAAGCTGACATTTGGTTTTCCACAGGGAGAATGGGTGAAGAACCCTGCCGACGTCCTTGCACTTGTCGTCATGGGGAGACACCAAACCCCTCGGACGTGTCACTGGTCACTGGTCTGGAACAGGCAGTGTTGCTTTGTTTAGGTGTGCTGGCCTTTGGAGCTAAATCTGCTTTCCGACAGACACTGCTGGCATCTGTTTCTCTGAGCACCTTGGACCTTTTGGCAGTTGTGTCTCTCAGTACTGTAGAGTGTCCATTCAGCACCTTAACAATCTTGTCATTGTTAGTTGTCCATAGACTGTCCCTTCCTTTTGTCCAACTGTTCCTGAAACTGTGGTGATTTTTCACTTCTGAGGAGCTTGTTGTGCTGGTTGGTGTTGAATCCTCAACAAGAGTTTTGTGGATTCTATTTTAATGACCTTTCCTGAATGCCTTCTGTTTCTATTTTTCTTGACACGAACTTCACTGATATAGTTCTGACCTGTTGCCGGATCTTAAACCAGCTTGGTGGTCGCTACCAGTATCCACTTTGTTAACATGTTGAAGATGTGAACTGTTGTCGGTGATATTCGGCGTTTTGTTTTCACAGTCCGTCAGAGATTCTTTTCCATCGTCCGGTCCAACTACCAGAAAACAGACAGAATCTCTTTCTGATGTTGCTCTAAATAGTTACCATCATTTTCATACCATTCTTCAAACATTTATTTCATTTTCTACATTTTCCGTGGCGTCTTCAGTCTCCTCCAGTTTAAATGTGACTTCTGAGTCGTTCAAATTGTTCCGAAAGGATATGTGATTAAACATCATAATTCGCTATCATTCACTTTATCCTCCAGTGCTTGAAATTTTTCGATAAGTTCAAGTTCAATATTTGTCAGCTGATTTTGAATACCAATCGGACCCTCCTCACTCGCTTGTAATGACTACTATCTCCCCTATGGATGACACGTTACACACAGCATGCACCCTGCGTAAGAAATGGAAAGAATGAAGGAAGTAAAGAAATTGAGTGAACAATATTGAACGATATTGACTGGATGACACGGGAAACGACTGAATGAAGCGCCAGCTGGCAGCTCTTCAGTCGGCACTACCCAGGTAGGCAGCCCGTTGTGTAAGCGAGTGTTGATTGTAAAGCGCTTAGAGCTTGGTCTCTAGCCGAGAATAGGCGCTATATAAGTATTCATTATTATTATTATTATTATTATTATTATCTGACATGCTTGCTGCTCCACTGACAAGCGTGATTAGCGTCTTTTGCCTACTGACAGGTTCTCCTCTTGAATTTTTTGCCTGCCGTGAAGTTTTTAAACATTCTACAGCATCGATAAATGCGCTGCTCACATCCGAAAATTGATTCTTTCGATTAGTTGGTGTTTTCTTTTTTGGCGTCATTCCAGTGAAATAAGAACGTCGAAAAACATATCTCGCCATTCCTTTACAATCAATGCATTGTGTCATGGCGCAAAAAACATAGTCGTGTTGGTTTTCTGCACAACATTCATTGAACGCAGACAATTAATTACTTGGAAAGCTTTATATTTTGTTCATTCTCTCTCTCTATGAAGTATCTTTATTTCAGTTTTACGTTCATGAGTTTCGCGTTCCACGGAAGAGCTCATCTTCTTCCTGCCTGTCAGTTCCTCCGAATCACGTCCATCTTCCTCGGCAATGAGCTATGTTCCTCCTCTGTCTTTTCGGTGATGTCGTGCAGAATGGTTGCTTCAAATACGTATTGTAGTGGTTTCCAGTCAAGGATCTCATACTTTAATCTTTGAGAATTTTTGTTTCTCAGGGCTTGCTCTAGTTCCACGGGACTGGCCCTGATCAAAGTGACATTGGAGCCACCGCAGATTTCATGTCGCTGACTTCCTGTCTTTATTCTTTTCCTTGCAGGTTCTGACTATAACTTCTTGCACAAGCCTTGAGAATTCTCCTATGGCTCGTTTCTTACTAGGAAGTCTAATGACCAGGACATGTCTCTAAAAGTGTGCAGAAAAGTTGTCACCGTTAGAGTTTTGTTAAAGGCAAGTGATCTTGTTATCTGTCTATCCAGATTATCATACTCTTTTTCTCAGCAGGGCTTAGTGATTTTGACAGTGCTAAAGAATATGTGAAGGTATGGTAGTGTGACCTGTTTCGATTCTATGTCTGACACTGATTTTCTTATGGCACTGCTGAGCAGTTTAGCTTTTGACTCTATTTTTCTTGTCCCTTTGTACTTCTGGCTGTCTCTCTCGATCTGAGGCAGTCCTCTGACTGATGTTTCCAAAAGTGAATTCTGGTAGAGTTTGTATATGCGATTTTGACACATTACAGCATAGGCATGGGTGGATCACTCGTGCCATTATTGGCAAACCATACAGCCTTGTCCAAAAGAAAAATCAGAATCACCGAAGAGGAAAACTGCGTCCATTTGTCTCCCTCATACATGCACTCAAGTTCTTAGATTTGGTATTTGTGGGGAAGCAACAGCCCTCTCAATTTCTAAGATGTTTCTTTTTTTAACATAAAAAGAAGTTGAAAACATAAGTATTATACTTTCCTTTTACGTTAACCAAATGTGAAATTTGAACCATCATCGTAAATGATCCACCATATCGATCATCACCAATCTTGACCCAGGTTTCATTTTCTGAAATGCTTCCATCATGTCGATTAAGTTTGTTTTGACAGCCAAATATATCCAGTAGCAATTTGATGATAAAGGCTAGGACATCTGTGGTACGAACAGTAGATGTTGTTGTTGTTGTTGTTGTTGATTTATAGTCTGTTCACACTTGGTGATATTAGACTTTACAGGGGGGGGGGGGGGGGGGGGAGGGAGGAGGGGGAAGGAGGACAGGGTGGAGGAAAAGGTAAGAAATAATGTCAAGAACAGTACAAATCTAAATATAAACTACACTATCATAATTATAAAAATATGCTAATTTGAGATTGAGAGATAATTTTTGCAACCTCAACCATTTCTGAACTGAAAGAAATAGCGTGAACCGGTTTAGATTTCGAAATTTCAATGTTTGCTTTTGAATAAAGAGCATTTAAAATGGGGCAATGGAAAAGTATATGTTCACCAGATAATGGCTTAGAACATGCACACGCTATATCTTGGGAATATTTGGTCTTCCAAGAGTTCAAACGTATCTTGTATATTAAACTAGAAATATGTCTAGGATATGTTCCCATTACATATTTATCTTGAGACTTCTTAGTTCGGAAACAGCTTTCCAATAACGAATGTATTTCATATATATCTAACTTCAAATTACTTTTTGCAGCATTGCCCATTACCCCGCGTCTGGCTAGTTTATCTGCTATTTCATTCCAATAAATACCACAGTGTGAAGGGACCCAGCAGAAGACTATATTTATTCCTGTGGAAATAATGTAATTAATTAGATGCTTTATTTCAAAGATTACATCTTTCCTTGCTTTAACATCCCAAACTTTCAAACTATCTAACACTGCCTTAGAATCAACACAAAATAAAATGTTACAGAAAGAATGATTACTATCACAAATAAAGAGTAATGCCATAAGAATAGCATACAATTCTGCCGTGAAAATAGAAAATCCTTTTCCTAGGCTGTATGCTTTTTGAACTTTTAAAGCCGGAATAACAAAACCTGAACCTGCACTTAACTGGCAAACGGAACCATCCATAAAAATTTTTAAATGATTTGAATATTTGTTTTCTAAGTTTTCTCTCACTTTAGAAGTTAAAATGTTAATGTTATCATTTTTCCGGACATCAGTGTAATCTACATCAAAGATAGCTTGTCTATGTTCCCATGGAGGCACCGGGGGAACAACAGGAGCAGGTGAGAGTGAAGCGACATCAATATTGCATTTTTCAAAAGAATCTTTCGTGTAATTTCGAACGGGACAAAGATAACCTAGTTGTTGAGCTCTTTTGGGATATTCAACATTTGAATCCATCAACACTTCGTTTTCGACTGAGTTAGGTACTGAAAGACTTCTTGCGATATATTTGGCCACAGCTAATCTACGTTGATCTGACAGTGATAGCATGTTAATTTCTTTGTACACCTTCAACGTGCTTGTGTGCACTGGGACACCAAGCGCTAATTTGAGAGCTTTGCTGTCTATACTTTGCAATTTTTTCAGTAGGCTTTGAGGGGCTGAAAAATAAACTTCTTGTCCGTACACTAGTTTTGATCTTATTAGAGAATTAGCTAGGTGCAGGAGGGTTTTTGTATCTTGAGCCCACGGTTGAATACAAATAATTTTCAATAAGTTTAAACGTTTCCTTGTTTTAGCTATCAAGCTTTCAATGTAAAAACGCCAGTTCAGTTTAGGGGTTAAATTCACACCCAGAAATTTTATGTTTTGTGAGTACTGCAATTCAGAACCATTCAATTTGAAGCTTGGCAAATACACTGGATTGTCTCCATTATTGAAAAACATTAAGTGTGTTTTTTCACCTGAGAGAATAAGCCCGTTATTTTCCATAAAGTTGTTTAATTTATCTATCTCTAACTGATATATCTTCTGTATATGATTCGTAATTCTCTTGCCAGTATGCTTTCGGATATTTGTATTAAAACACATAGCAATGTCATCAGCATATTGTACTAAACTCACACTTTTTGATAATATCTTTGGAAGATCATAAATAAGAATGTTAAACAACATGGGGGCTATAATAGAACCCTGTGGAATTCCGATATCAATGCTCTGAAAAGACGAGTAAACTTTCCCTATTCTTGTACATATGGACCTCTGCGATAAAAAACTTTTAAAGTATTGAAACATCGTTCCATTAATTCCTATTTCTTTCAATTTATAAAGTAGTCTAGCGTGCCAGATACTATCATACGCTTTTCTGATATCAAAAAAGGTAGCAAGTGTACTTTTCCGTCTAGCAAACTGCTTTTTAATTTGACTTGTAAGTTTCACCAAATGATCTATTGTACATCGACCTTTGCGAAATCCCGCTTGATTCACTGGGATTATACTTTCTTTTTCACAAAAATATAAAAGACGTCTTTGTATAATCTTTTCTAACAACTTTCCAACGTGAGAGGTTAGTGCTATTGGCCTGTAGCTTCCAATGTCTGACCTGGGCTTACCTTGTTTTGGAACTGGGACTACAACAGATCTCTTCCAGATACTAGGGAGAGTTCCATTAAACCAACATTTTTGGTAAAATGAGTGCAGTAATCGTTTCCAATGTGAAGGCAAGTGGTATAACAGTTGATAGGATATACCATCTAGGCCAACAGCACTTGAATTTGAAGAAAAAGATTCTAACGTCTCACAAAATTCATCATATGTAATAGGAGCGTTTAAATAATGGAAATGATTTGGTGGTGGATCCTGATAGATAGTTCGTTTTTCTTCCTCCTCTCTAAAACACCTGATAGATGGACTGAGACTAGACAGCAAGTTATTTTCTGAAAATATTTTGACGAATGCCTCAGCTTTCTCCTGTGAGGATGGAAGAGCATTATTATCTAACTTAATTGGGTACTGTTGCAAGCAATAACCATTTTTCAATTTTTTAACCATTTTCCAAACCTTATGGATATCTTTTGATTCCGATATTTTGGATCTACAAAATTCTGAGAAATGTATTCTTTTCGCTCGGGCAACAACCCTGTTACTGTTATTTTTGGCATGTTTCATCGCTATGAAGTTTTCATCTGTTCTCACTTTCAGCCAAGCTTTATAAGCTTCTTTTTTAAGAGCTACAGCTATCGCACAGTCTAAATTCCACCATGAATTACCAACATATTTCCACTGTTGGGCATCTTTACAAATAGGAATAGATTTTCCGGCAGCCTGTAAGACATGTCGACAAAACTCTGTATAATATGCATCTATACCTTCATTTTCAATACTACTGAAATGTGTATTGGACAAGATCTTTTCATACAGAGACCAGTTTGCATTTTTATATGAAAATTTTGGGATACTATCTTCATTTCCATCTTCTTCATTTTCAATATGTTCCTTTAACTGTATGATGATTGGGAAATGATCGCTGCCCAAAGTATCATCCTCTGTTGACCATACCGAGTTTACTGCCAATTCCAGAGAAATTAAAGATAAATCAATAGAAGTAGGTTTATGAGTGGAAATGTCTGGCAGTCTGGTAATACTACCATCGTTTAATAAAACCAATTTGGAGTCAACAATATTTTCAACTAAACGGTTGCAAGTTATAGTGGTGCAACCATATTCCCAAAATGGAGCATGCGCATTAAAATCTCCCAGTATTACCCATTTGTTGTTTGAAAAAGGAAGGTTTTTTATCCAGTCTGTATTATCTGCCTTTGGGCCACTGGGATAGTAAGCAGAAATTATGTTTAAATTTGTCTGCTTGTTCAGTTTTACAGTAACCCCAGTTGCGAAAACTTCAGCATTAGTAGGAATAGGAGGGTTCAGAGGACAATAATTTAGATCCCTTCTCACATAAATGGCAGTTTGAATCTTTTTACCATCATTCCTATAGTTATACAAAGGTGGATAATAAAAATTTCGTATTTTCGGGAGCTTATGAACATCTACATTTAGTGATTGTAATGCTAGCACTGAATAATTATGTTGATATATATGATTTTCAAAGTGTAAGAGATTTGTTGATATAGACCGACAGTTCCATTGAAATATCAATAAATTATCATTGGAAGTTTTCATAGGACATAGTTAACAGAATCGAATGGCAAGGTGAAGTTGACGAGTCACCAAGGGACGAATTGCCAGCTGAAAGAGTCGCATGTGTCCCCTGCACGAGGATGGAAATGCCACGGACCGGGAGCTCCGACACGACCAGCAGGAGGTGGGGGGAATGGCTCGTGGTCCCAGGCGCCTCTCCCGCGTGTCTGATTCTGGCGATGTCTCCGACGTTGCTTCTGCCAAAAGAGACGATGGACATGCCGCCCCAGATTTCCGGCGAGGATGCTGGTACCTCTGTCAGACGGGTGGATGGCATCCCTCAGGAGCCGGTTGTTGAAAGGATCAAGGTTCTCATGAGAGAGAAGAGATGTCTGATGACGAGGAATTTCAGAAAACAATAATGCGTTGAATAGTTGTCGCCTCCCCTCCAGAATCTGATCTTTGACTGGCGTTGCTTTGCTTACCACGATTTTTGTTTTCGGAGATTGCTGTTTGATTTTGTTGACAACGCTAATCATCTTTTTTGCTGTAACTCCGGGGTCAGTACTTTTCAGATCATTTATTCCAGTATGCAGTATCACACAATCAACCGGAACTTCTGAACCAATGTTTTCAAGTTCTTTTTCACAGTCTGAGATCTTGAAAGCTCTTTTGGAGACAACTTTAAGTCCGTAGGCTTCTCCCAGGCGCCTAGCGTTGACTCTTGACATAACAGAGTCGTGCAAAAAAAGAACATTGGGAAGAGAGTCGGAATGTACCTTTTTGGCGTCATCGGACTTGATGCCAATAGATTTGACGTCAGCCAACTGTTCCTTTTTCTTTTCTTCTGATGGTTTGTCTTCTTGTTTTTGTGGCACTGACTGAGAGGGGACTTTTGCTGAATTAAATTGTTTTCTGTGGGCTGGAGACTTCAGCTTGTCTGCATATGTCGGTATGTTGCTGCGTTCTGTTGTGTCGGGAAATGTTGTTGTTGGACTATTTGTTTGTGTTCCAACACTTACAGTTTCAGCTTGTTTGTAGCTCCATTCTTTTATTCTATCTTTCGTCAGCTCCTCTAATTTCTTTTCCACGACCGAAATTCTGTGGCAGAGCATTTTAACTGTGCACGTCAGTAATTCAAAGGAACTTTCAGGCTGACCAGTATTTTTGCAAGGGTCTTCGCCAGCCGTTGTAGGGTCTGATATGCTGTTGCTGCTCGCTTGGCCAGATCCCCGCTCGCTCCGAGTCGGAGATTGAGTCTGAGATTCAAGCCGAGAACATTCACAAGACTCGAACTTACTATCTGTTGAGCATTTTTTTCTTTTCTTTCTTTGTGGCTGCTCTTGTTTTTACCATTTTGTATGTCGTACGAACTTACTGGATTTTTCGATGCGAGCTAAACGTGTACGTTGAAGCAATCCACCATGTTGGCGTAGGAATTCGAACAGTAGATGTCAGGACCATTGTATTACCCCATCAGTCTCATTCTAGGCATACGGAGTTTCCATATAATCTTTAATGTCTGCTGAAGAAACGCTCGTGCAGTCTGACTTTTTCAGGATGGGTGGGTGGGGAGAGATAAGGGATGGAGGGGGAGGGGGGGTAAGAAGAGTAGGACCTTGAAATGCTGACACAGAAATAGAGCTGCAGTCTGCATCTTTGCATCTTGAGAACAGCTCATAAAGTATTGTGTTTGTCCTGTTGCAAGGTGGCTCCCGGGCGAAAATGACGTGTTCTGCATACTATTATGTATGAATGCACTCGCGCGCATGCGTGTGTGTGTGTGTGTGTGTGTGTGTGTGTGTGTGTGTGTGTGTAAGCGTGTGTGTGTGTGTGCTGCGCGCGCCTTGTCCAAAAGAAAAATCAGAATCACCGAAGAGGAAAACTGCGTCCATTTGTCTCCCTCATACATGCACTCAAGTTCTTAGATTTGGTATTTGTGGGGAAGCAACAGCCCTCTCAATTTCTAAGATGTTTCTTTTTTTTTAACATAAAAAGAAGTTGAAAACATAAGTATTATGCTTTCCTTTTACGTTAACCAAATGTGAAATTTGAACCATCATCGTAAATGATCCACCATATCGATCATCACCAATCTTGACCCAGGTTTCATTTTCTGAAATGCTTCCATCATGTCGATTAAGTTTGTTTTGACAGCCAAATATATCCAGTAGCAATTTGATGATAAAGGCTAGGACATCTGTGGTACGAACAGTAGATGTCAGGACTATTGTATTACCCCATCAGTCTCATTCTAGGCATACGGAGTTTCCATATAATCTTTAATGTCTGCTGAAGAAACGCTCGTGCAGTCTGACTTTTTCAGGATGGGTGGGTGGGGAGAGATAAGGGATGGAGGGGGGGGGGGGGGTAAGAAGAGTAGGACCTTGAAATGCTGACACAGAAATAGAGCTGCAGTCTGCATCTTTGCATCTTGAGAACAGCTCATAAAGTATTGTGTTTGTCCTGTTGCATGGTGGCTCCCGGGCGAAAATGACGTGTTCTGCATACTATTATGTATGAATGCACTCGCGCGCATGCGTGTGTGTGTGTGTGTGTGTGTGTGTGTGTGTAAGCGTGTGTGTGTGTGTGCTGCGCGCGCGCGCATGTGTGTGTGTGTGTGTGTGTGTGTGTGTGTGTGTGTGTGTGTGTGTGTGAAGGATGACTTCCTTTGCATTTTCTCTAAATCCACAAGAGGTTGAAAAACATAACATTCCTGTAAATCAAGATCAAATGTCAACGGTAAAGGTCATATCATGAAATTACTAAAGAAAAAAAAAAGATTTCAGAAGCAAGAGTTTCATTTTTACCCAGTTGAACTTGACGTAGACCAGAGCCATATGAATGTATGATTACAAAGATAATTCTTGGATCTTGCATATTGTCATTAAAAGTACAGATATCACTTATTGTGAGAGCTTTAAACATATTCAAAAGAGGAGAGATGTGGTAAGTATTCAATCTTCATTCAAGTCCAGGACTGTGATTAATGTTATGGAAACATGATGAACTCTTTGAAAATGAAGTCAAAGGGAAAATGTGACAAAAATGCAGCTGCTGTTCAAACACTTTGGAAGTGAAGTAGCAGCAAAAATTTGGATAATTGTAAATAATTGTTGTTCATAGTGTTGCGCTTGAAGTACTTGCCACGCTCCGTAAAAGTCTTTAACCCCTGTACTATCACTGGATCGATGAAACTGGTTGACGCTGAATGTGCAATCTACACACAGGTAAGGCATTGTCGTTTCTGTTTCTACTTTGATGTAACCATATACGCTTTTTAGCTTGTTAACCAGGCGACAGCATTCTTTGTTTACTGTCCATTCAGAGGGAAACATATGCGTCGAATACAGACAAAAAGCATCAATAAGTGACCGAAAACACTTGTAATGTGAAAAGAAAATTTCCCTGAACATAATTAAATCAGACTTTATTGCCAGACCACCTTCCACACCCTCCACAAACTCAGGAAGAAAGCATATCCAACAAACAAGCTAAAGAGATTTCAATAATGAAAGTATGATTTCCTTGCTGGCAAATTAAAAGTAAATCCTGCAGATTTTTGTTTCTGTTTTATACAATATAACATTACATTGATTTGTTTTTAAAGTGTAGCGAAAATGTAAGCATGTTGAAGCAGATTAATTTCAATTTTTTTTCATGTGCTAGCTTCCAATTCATTTGAAAACCAATCTTTTACAGTAAACTGGCAGACTATCATTCAGCATCCCTCACAATATGCAGAAATTTCCAAAATTTCTGAGTTCATTGAGGTTCACATTTTAATGTACTAACTTTATCAGGTTATTTTAATTGAATAGAATAACTGATGTTAACGGTGTTTTTAACGTGATATTTGAAGACAGGCTGTCTTTTTGTTTCATATCGTTTTGCTTATGTTTTCTCACCGTTAGAAATAAATATGAAGCTTAAAAAAAAACACCATTATGTGGATCAATAATTCAGATTGGATTCTATCCCAAATATTTGTTTGAAAAGCGTAAAGTAATATACGTATGTAATGTGTAAATCAAATCATTCTTATGTTTTGACAAGTTTCTTACTCTTTATTATCATAGGTAAATTTGTAGTTACAATGAAACACATGAGGATATGTAAGCTCTCACTGTATGAAAGTAAACTGTTGCACCGAATGTCCATTTACTGCAATTGATGCTTCGATACTTTTCCAGTAAATGTGTTTCTATCCAGTGACAAAAACTTCAAGTCGAAATAGCGGCTCTTTTAACACTCAAAGAAAATTATAAACTAGATAATCAAACTTAGTTGCAAAGCGAGGCGACTGCAGGCGGAAATCTAAACAAATCTTTAAAAAGTGGTTAAAATAACTCCGCCAAACTACACGTTGCTCCTTCTTCATTTTCGTTGTCCTGAGTGTTGTTTGTCTTGTCTGAAGAAGACCTAAGAGGTCGAAACGCTTCAAGATTTAACTATCGACTGGAACTGTGGTGAATTTAACAAGTCAAGCACATGCGATGCACATATACTGTGACA
This sequence comes from Conus canariensis, assembly GCA_033310375.1. NCBI lineage: Eukaryota > Metazoa > Mollusca > Gastropoda > Neogastropoda > Conidae > Conus > Conus canariensis. The sequence continues at coordinate 35,087,305 of CM065742.1, forward strand.
AACTCTCTCTCTCTCTCTCTCTCTCTCTCTCTCTCTCTCTCTCTCTCTCTCTCTCTCTCTCAGGTATGCACCCAACTCTCACATGAAAATTGTATAAACTTAAAGACATTGGCCGCTGATAGGGTGAGTATTTGAAAATAGCTTGTGCAATATGTATCTTCTCAATGATACTGATGGTGACACACACAACACATTTGAAACCACACATATTTTTATGACAAAAGTGTTGGTGAAAGTTGTTATAATTATCACTTTTTATGATGTTTTTACAAGGTATTAAGTTTTTGTCTGTCGTTTGTTTCTCCACCAGAGGATAAGTTTTACTCCAAGATCAAAGAGCATGCTGGGCCGGGCAGTGGCTGTGGATGGCCAGTTTCCCAACCATCTAGTATTAGTTCTTACCAACTTTACAGATAAACGTATTCGTCAGAAATCTAAAAAAAAAAAGAAAAAAAAAAAAAGAACTACCTCGGCTAGAGAACCTGATTATGAAGAGCAGTTAAACTTTTCCTCCATCTACATGTGTCAATGAAGTCTAAGGCTGTTTAAAGGCTCAAAGGGACTTTACTTACCCAAAAGTTTGGGAGTTTCGAAAAGTCCCTTCTTAACTGTAAACAGACTACAGTGCATCACTTCCGAACATTGATGTGGGGTTCCCCCCCCCCCCCCCCCCCCCCCCAGACTAATTTTTGAATGGGACAAATTCAGGACAGACAACCATTTCTCTGGTCCTGCAATGTTTGACTGATGCGAGTTATGTGTCAATCTCTGAGGAACATTTCCACAAAAGAACTGATGAAGCGCACTAGTAGCTTGCCGCCAGTAGCATTGCTTTCCGTTTCAGGGAAAGTAACCGTGTAGTGCAATGTTGATCAAACTCTCATCTGACTAGATCTTTTAGAATCTAAAATGTCCACAGTTGAACTTTTTACTTTATTTGAAGCATTTTGATATGAGATACAACTGTAGCATCCTGAAATGCAATGTCATCACTTGCAACGATATTCGTGTTGTGAGTTGTAGCAAAGTACACTCTTTTGAAATTTCAGGGTTTTTTTCTGATTGAATAGGCCAACAACCAATTGAAAACCTTGTGAGGCTGTCAGCTGAACTACATACCTAAAATACTCTTCTATTTTGTTTGTTCAAGTTTGCTGCACGTAAAGTTGGGGTGGAGCTTGGAACTAGGAGCAGCACAACCTTGACAGAAATCACCTAGCTGTGTAATCAAAAATTCATAAAAAGTCTCCTTTAATTTTGTTTTCTGGTGCCTGAAATGTAGATAGACTAACTGTTTACTTCCGGGCAAACATTTTGATATGTTACACAATTTTGTACCTATAATAGAACCTGAGGTACATAATTATTGCCTGTAGCATAATATGTGTCATGAATTCACAGCAAATAAAGCACATTTGAAATTGCAATTTTTCATGATTTTGGGCGCTTGTATTATCTTACTGAATGCAGTAGATGTGAAAAGAAAACTGGGCTTACTGTATGCATATAGTTGTGAGAAAAACCTCTTTTCTTTGTTTGTAGTCTTGGGTAGTTTTTTGTCAGTATGGTGCTAAATATGGTATATTGACCATTTCTGTAAAAACAATTGCTATGATGGCCTCTTTTGGGGAGAACATTAAAAAAAAAAAGCATGGCTTTCTTGTATGCTGGGTTTTTTCTTTGCTTTTTCATGTTCCTTGTATTACAGATATGTCTTAGTCAGTGACACAATATGGAACTTGTATCTATTCTCTGTGACATGTATGTCCAAAAATGCTATATCGTCTATTCTCCATCTCGTTGCGTACAAACTCTAATGCAAAAATGGAATATTTTCAAAAGTATTTAAAACATTGACTTCAAGTTAGGGAAATTGTTTACTTTTAGTAACATCCAACTTTCGGCAAAAACTCGGAGTTCTGGGAATTTTTTTTTCAATCAGTGGTCCTATCAACTGTCATACACTGTCCCTCCCCACTTAGGTACATGATAGAGTGATCTTCACACAAACCTCGTGATTTTGTTACATATCTGATTTTCTCAATTATAATGTATTACTCGTAAACTGTCCGCTGAAAAAAAATCATTACCTGTTACCACTTATTCAGGAAAACTGATATCTTGAAGATGGCGGATCAAAAAGAAAACAGAACAGCTTTTCTTTAACCGGCATTCACCAACACTTCAGCTAAACTGAGCATGTATGGGATAAGTTCCACATGTGATTTGGCTGTCGCGATTTCACATACATCTAAGATTTAAAGAACAAGCTTTTCCTGTCTATCCTTTAACGAAAGGGAAGCAACCTTCTGTCAGGAGGACCCCTCCTGGGTGACTTTACTTTGAAGTTTTAAGTCAGGCCGGTACATTATTCTGGGCAGTAAAATTGACAGAGAGTTAGGCAGAATATGCTTTCCCACCAGTTTTGTGTGTGTTTGGGGTGACTGCAAAAGTTTTCAGTTCTTAAAATTGACTGGTCATTATACGGTATTGACAGTTCACCTGAGAGAACTTTGAAATGTAAAAGAAATACTGAATGCATTTTACTTTTTACAGTCTTTCTAGCCTCTGGTTATTACGACTACATTATTGTAAAGGGCATAATTCTGCCCAACTTTAGAGGGCAGTGAGACTGCATGGATTAATCCCTCAAGCGTGGGATGAGACCTATTTAAAATCGAGCATGCTAACAATAGGGGAACCATCCACCAGGGGGTTGACGTAAATACAGTTTCGCCTAATGGATGAGATCGCAGTGAGGGGTAACTTAGCAGGTAGCTTGGAACGCCATTGAAGAGGTCTGGAGACTGGTCACTCGGCAGACATTTTGGCTACAGCTAATCTGGGCAGACTCGTTTAGAAGAGTCGACCATTGGACTCCGGCAACACCATAATTTGTGTTGCCATTGCTGAGGAGGGGCTTGAGCCTCGATTTGACAATGGCTGGTCTGGGTGGATTGATCTGGAATACTAATTTGAGGCTGAAGAAACAGTCTTGGGGTCTGTGGCGCCGTAGTTGGTGTTGTCTTTGCTGAGGAGGGTTTGAACCTTTAGAGAGGTTCCCCAGGTGGAGGTCGTTGGCGACGGAACTGAGACATGCCGGAATTCGCCTTACATACGGGGTCTAAAGGGTCTGTTCTGATGCCCCCCTGCACCCTTCAAGATCCAGCCACTTACATGATGGTCGGCTCCGTTGTTTGTCTGGCCGTGTGGGAAAGAATGTCAACTTGAGGTTTGGAGACAATTAAGGCAGCCCGGCAAAGCCAGATCTATCCTCATTAGACGCTTCTAATGGTTCCATTGTGACTCAGGCGTAGCGACGGCCACAAAGGGAGTTTCTGGAAAGATCTCGTGAAAAGAGGACGGGACGCCTATATACTCCCAGCGTCCTGGCTGTAAGGCCATTTCTTCACCAAACAGATTGTGGTGAAGGCTGTGACGCTGATTCTGTTTTTATGTGTTGGTGAATGTAAAGAGCTGAAAAGCAGCAGCCGGGCCTTATTGGGCCAGTGTGTAACTGGTAAAACGTGAGGAGCCGTAGCATGTACCACGCACTGTCCTGAGGTCGGTGAGGTAGGTTCAGTGCAAAATGGTCCGTTGGTCCAACTATGATTTGAAATAAAAGATGAAACCAACGACCTGGTGCTGATGTGGAAGATGATGTGTCCACTTGCTCTCTTCCCAGTCTCCTGCTTCCTCTTCCTACCTATCCCCCTACATTATGTCATAAAAAATGTTGGCGTTTACATCTTGTCGGTACTTCATGAACCTGTTACTTGGTAAAGTAACCAAGGCTTGAAGTTCTGCACTTATGCACTTTCACAAAACACTTTTTACCCATGTTCAAATGACATGTATTCTGCAAAATGTGTAAATATAACGATTTACCTGGGCTGGGAAGTAGTCAGGGTATGTTGAGGAGGCCTCATTTCACTTAAGGGGCTGCAGGTATTCATGGACATGTAATACAATAGGATTCTGACGGTACACCTTTGAAGAGATTCTTTTACATATACAGACAAACATAACTAGAGTGATGTGAGCATTTTTGTTGCCTAAAAGTTGATTCCCTAACTTTCTGTCCTGTGCGTATCCAAACATATGCTAGATGGTTCTAAACATATAGAATGTAATGAATGTAACGGGAATATGTGGTGCAAAGAATCAACAGTGATCCTGAATGACTGACATCTGATTTCAGGTATGGGATGGTTCATAAAATCATTGATGGCTTGGTGCAAAAACCATATATCTGGAAATTGCCTGCTTTGCGGTAAAATGAAACTGAACTTATACAGTATGCTACAACACGCTATCAGTTTCTCAATTTTGATGCGTTTTGGTGTGATTTACTTTACATTAAGTTGCTCAGCTGTTGAGTATGAAGACAAAATAGTTTTTGTTTGATCATTTTTGTATGAAATTGATGAAGTCACTTTAAATGGTAAAAACCAACCAACTAAATATGTTCAAGTTTTGTTGCATATTTGTTGCATATTCAGGTACTATCTATTATGAGCAAAACTGGTACACCTTACAAATATACTGTTTTGACACTAAACAACACAATAAGGTGATGTACATATTTTTAGGTCAAAAACGTACTACATGAGAAAATCTATTTTGGTCACTAATCTAGCGAAAGGAGTAAAAACAATATGTAGACTTACACATTTCGCATTCCTCCTTCTATGCATATTTGGACTCTAACACACACACAAACACTCTCTCTCTCTCTCTCTCTCTCTCTCTCTCTCTCTCTCTCTCTCTCTTTCTCTCTCTCTCTCTCTCTCACACACACACACACACACACACACACACACACACACACACGCACACACACACAAAGTAATTTCATTCAGTATGCCGATGATATCTGTTTGTGGATGAATGTTACTTTAAAAAAGAAAACATCAAAAAGGTCTATACATTTTATAAAAAGGGCGTATCAATGTTCTTCTTCTTCTTCCTCGTTCGCCATCCCGTTAGATGAGCAGCCCGGTGTCCTCGATGAAGGCTGCCGTCCGTCGCAGCTCCTCCAGGGTGCCATACAGCTTGGCTTCCACTGCTGTCGGTGTTGGCCAGTACTTTCTCCTGGATGCTGCATACGTCGTACAGACTTGAAGGATGTGGTCAGTTGTCATTGGTCCCTCACTACAAGGGCACTCTCCACTCTGTCCAATGCCAAATTTTGTGTGCATGTGGTGGAGCAGGCGATTGTGTCCAGTCCTCAGGCGGAAGATCTTGACCTGTTCCCGTCGTCCCAGCAAATGGTATGTGTCTTCTGGGTTGTATTTGGGATGCAGGAGGCGCCATTTTATTCCTTGTTGTGCCTTGATGATTGTCTTAATTTCATCGTATGACACCAGGTTGTTGGCCTGCTCCTTCTGTGCACCATCTTTTGCCAGAATGTCCGCTTTTTCGTTGCCTCTGATGCCACAGTGTGCTGGTACCCATTGTATCACCACTTTCTCCACTCTGGCACTCAGGGCAACAAGGGCTGAAGTGATATGGTTCTGTTCTTTGCAGCGGGAGTTCTTGAGGGCTTGGAGCACGGAGAGAGCGTCAGAGAAGACCACCACCTGCCCTGTTGTTCTTTTGGAGTTCTGCAAGACTGTTGTGGCTGCCTCACAGAGGGCTTCTCGCTCAGCTCGGAAGTTGGTGGAGTATTTTCCTGTTGGAATTGCAATTTCTTCATCTCCGTCTTTGTATCGAAGGAAGATTCCAGCTCCACCATCCCTCGTTGCCTCTGTGGCGGAGCCATCTGTGAAGACATGGGTCCAGTCTTCCTGGGGATATTGGTTGCAGATGTACTCCATGGCCAGGGCCTTCCTTTGGGTGTCTGACTGTATTCCTCTCTTCTCCACTCCGGGAATGCTGGTGACGACTGTTGGGAACACCTGCCTCTTCCAAGATGGGTGGGTGACATTTGCCGGGATAGGCTTTGCTTCGTGTTCCATCAAGACTGGGCTTTGTCTTTCAAGGCGTCTTGACTGGCAGATGAAGCTGCCTCTTTTCAACCGGCTCTTGGTGGGTCTGCTCATTCTGTTGTTCATTGGATGGTTTTCAAGGCGTTTGAATTTTGCTGCTTGGATGAGGATCTTTGTGTCCCTTCTGTCCTCTAATGACTGTAGCCCAGTGGTCTCTTCCATCTTCAGGATTGGGGTGGATCTCATGGCGCCAATTATGACACGCTGAGCTTGGTTCTGTATCTTATTGAGGTGGTTGAGGTTAGACTTTGCAGCTGATGCCCATGCTGACGTCCCGTACTCAACTACAGGTCGGACTCTCCCTGTATAGAGTCTCTTCAGGATACGTTCGTCAGCCCCCCAGTTCGTCCCCGCAAGTTTCCTCATGATCGCCAGTCTCAACTTGGCCTTGCTACAGCATCTGGTGATCTGCTGTTTCCAAGTGAGCCTGCGATCAAAGGTCACTCCCAGGTAGGTAGGTGTGGGTTCCTCTGCAAGCCTTTGGTTGTTCAGTGTCAGCTTCGCCTCTTGCTTCTTGCTGGATAGGCTGAAGACTGTGTAGGTTGTTTTGCTTGAGTTGACAGAGACAAGCCATTCCTTGGTCCAGTCGCTGATCTTGTTGAGCGCAGTCTGGAGGCGTACCTGTGCTGTGGTGGTGTACTCTTCAGAGCACCAAAGCACCAGGTCATCTGCGTAGATCGCTCCTCTGACCCCTTTTGGCAGTTCTCTGACGATGTCATCTATGAAGATGAGGAACAACGTTGGCGAAAGGACTCCTCCTTGTGGTACTCCCTGTCTCAGCACCTTCTTCTTGCTTTTCTGGCCCTGAATCTTGACTCGGGCTTGGCGATTGTGTAGGTACTGGCTGATCCAGGTGTACATCCCCCCAGACACACCACATCGCCGTAGTTTGAGCCTAAGTCCGTCCTTCCAGACTTTGTCGAACGCCTTCTCCATGTCAATCCAGACAGCAAGCGTGTTCTTCTTTTCTTGGAAAGCGTCCTCAATGCTTTGCGTGATGAATGTGATCTGGTCTTCTGTTGATCTGTGTTGGCGGAAGCCTGCCTGTTCAGGGCTCAGCAGCTGATGCTCCTCAAGGTGCCAGACAAGCCTTGTGTTGACAAGTCTCTCCATCAGCTTCCCTAAGCAGCTTGTAAGGCTGATGGGTCTGTAGCTGTCAGCCTTCGACTTGTCCTTTCCCTTTTTGTGAATGGGGATCATGTCTGCTTCCCTCCAACACTGTGGTACTGATCCTGTCTTCCAGCTGGAGTTAAAGATTTTTAGAAGGACTGCCTTGCTCTTCATCCCAAGATGCAGAATCATTTCATTTGTGATTCCGTCTGGTCCAGGTGACTTCTTCAGGTTGAGGCTCTGCAACGCTTCCTCCAGCTCTTTCTCTGTGAAAGCTGTGGTCATGACTTCCTCTTGGGGCTCTTCCTCATGAAGTTCACCTTGGGCCCTGTGCACTGCAGCTCTATGTTCAGGAGGGACTTCCAGATTGCTGATGTTTTCATAGACGTCTATGAAGTGGTCTGCTGCTTTCTTTCCAGAGAGGTAATTTCCATTCTCTTGTATTGTTATAGTGGTGTGACTTGTTGTTTCATTACAGAGGGTTCTAGCCAGTTTCCACAGCTTGCTGCCATCCCTGTCGAGATTTAGGCTTTCAGTTTTCTCTTGCCAGCTTTTTCTTGCAGCTTGTGCGCAGGACAGCTTGTATCTGGCAGTTACTTCCTTCAGCGCTATGTTATTCTCCAGTGATGGCTGCTTTTCTGCTCTGTCCCTGGCTTCCGTAACAGCATCTTCCAGATTCTGGAGTTCCTCCGTCCAGTAGGGCTTGTAATCTTTACGTGCTCCTCTTGGGATGGATTCTGTAGCAGCTTTCAAGACGGCCTTTGTGAAGTCTCGAACCATCTTGTTTGAGTCCTTCTGCCTGATGTTGATTGGCTTTGTGTGTGTATCAGTGAGGGTCTCGAAGCGAGTCCAGTCCGCCTTTCTGTAATTCCAGCGGGGAAAACACTTTGCTTGTGGACACTGTAAGTTGAGGTTGATAGAGAGTTTGACGGGCTTGTGGTCACTTCCTCCAAGCTGGTTGAGGACTGTTCTTGTGGTCCTGACGAACAGGTCGTTGGTGGCGAACGCTAGATCTGGTGTTGATGTGGTCATCCAGCGTCTAGAGTAAAAGGTGGGTTCATCATCTTCTTGATTGATGAGATGAAGATGTGTGTCAATCTCCCAATCCTCAACTTCTTCGCCTCTCTTGTCCGTCTCCTCATAGCCCCATCTCTCTGAGTGACTGTTAAAATCACCCACCACCACGCAGTTGTTGTCTGGGATGTTCATGTATGTGAGGGAAAGATCACGATCTTGAGGGCAATAGACATTGTAGATCCTGATGTTGCGTTCCTTAAGGACTATATCAATACCTTGGATCTCTGCCTGTTGATTGGTGTTGATCTTGAGTTCTTGTGCGGCGATGGAATTCCGCACCAAGATAAGCACCCCTCCTTTGTTTCTTTCCTCACGGTCCAACCTGATGGTCTCGTAACCCCTCACTTGAAAGCGATGGTTTACGGTCAAATGTGTCTCTTGGACACATGCGATATCAATATTTTCTTGATGCATCCTTTCTGCCAAGCCAAGTTTCTTTTTATGCACCCCTTCTGCATTCCACTGGAGAATGTTGAGCATTCTGGGTGGTACCGTTTGCTTGGCATTAGCAGGAGGATGAGGTCTCCTTCTTCGTCGCATTGACATGCAGAATTTCTTTGTCTGACCACCGACCGCTTGGGGTGGGCCCCTTTGAGGCATAGGGCCCGGCTCCCGACCTCCCCGGCGGGTCTCCGAAGGTCGAGCGCCACATCGAAATTCTGTGGACTGCATCATCATGGAGGCGTATATGCGTGGTATCGTGGTTTAAGCTGCGCCAGTGGCCCGATACCTCCGTCTTCAGCTGGAGTTTTCTTTCGGGGTGCCTCACCCTTAGCTCATGGCCCGTGCGTCCTGCCCTGTGAGCACAGGGGGGATTGTTTCTCCGGGGATCCCACCCCGGGGCTAGAGGTTATACCGCGCCTCTTGACCGCATGATGAGCCCGTCATAGGACACATGGGGTATTTCAGTGAGGACAACAGTGCCACCTGTTGACCCACCCCGTCCTGATAGGAACATCGCCAGTTGGTCCGGGACTGCTTATTCTGCCAGGCAAGCCTGACTTATATCGCAGCTAACCCCCATATCTGAGGGCCATTCCCCTATCCGCCACCCGGGGACCCGCCGAGTTGGGGGTGGTCGCCCCACTACTGAATTGGAAGCAGCCTGGTCCCGGGTATCAATGTGATCTAGATAATATTGATATGTATATGTCTGAAAATGGTTTAAGCTTATCACCTCAAAAATCTCACATGATGCTATTCGATGCGAGTGGATATGTTCACAATGCCCCAGAATTCAAAGTTAACAACATCACACTTAAATACGCTTCAAATATTAAATTTCTTGGTGTTTATATAACGTCTAAGCTCTCTTGGAATCTGCATTTAGAACATGCTGTAAATCAAGCAAGAAAGTCATTGAACCTTCTAAAAGTCATAAGCAAACAAAGCTGGGGTCAAGACACAAATACATTAATTCATTTGTCCTCTGCTTTAGTTAGATCTAAATTGTCATATGCACAAGAGGTTTTCTTTAGTGCTCCAAAATATCTATTGAAAAAACTGCGGAGCATAGATTGTAAAGCATATAGAATAGCCCTTGGCGTTCCATTTCATGGTTCCATCATAGGATCTTACCATGAAGCAGGTGTTTTGCCTCTTGATGATCAGCGAAAATTAGCCTGTGCTAAATACATTTTAAGATGCTCTACCATTCAAAATTCAAACCAAATGGAACTTGAAATTAGGTCCGATATTCATTTTCCTAAGCGTGCAAAACGTATCCGATCTAATAAAACTATTCTTACATTTTCTTCTACACTATTGACAAAATTAAACACTAATCAAAAGAAATTAGCTGTGCGTTTTCCAGTAAGTCCCATCCCAAACTGGGAGCTTTTTAAGGCAAAGTTTGATTATGACTATACACAATTGTCCAAATTTGATAACATCGATGTTCTTGCATATGAAGCTAGATCCCATATGAATGATTTTTATCCCAATCATCTAAAAATCTTCACTGATGGTTCTTTGTTAGACAATCAGGCAGGCTGTGGTTTTGTCATCCCCACTTTAAAAATTGAGAAATCTTTTTACCTTGGTAAGGACTTCTCCATTTTCACAGCTGAATTAATAGCAATTTTAATGGCTGTTCAGTATGTCATTGATACACCATTCAATTTCTATGGTGCACTCTTTTGTGTAGACTCTGAATCAGTTCTCCAAGCTTTAGAATCAACAAATCGAAAAACCGGGCTGAAGTCATCACAGAAATTAAAGTACTTATTCATGTTCTTATATCAAGGGTTATCGCAGTTGATTTTTGTTGGATCCCATCTCATTGTTCAATATCAGGAAATGAATGGGCTGATCGTACAGCTCGGGCAAAAAATCTTTTAAATCCAAGGATATTCCCATTCTTTTAAGTTACAAGAGGGTTACTCTTTATTACAAAAAGCATCTTTTGAAAATTTTGAAAAGATATATAAAGACTACATGCTTCCCAAAGTACATAAGCCTGATTCTTCAATAAAGTGTTGTTTAAACGCTCGATCACAATTTTTTTTCAAAACAGAATTCATTAATAAATTATACATTTTATCCAAAAAAAATGTCAATAAGCATCCAAAACACCGCAAAAAAAAATTGTTTCACTGTTTTACAGACTTAGGTTAAAGCTTTCAAAACCAAGTTCATAAAAAACGTCCAATGTGTATGCGGGGCTGTTGATAGCTGTACAACAACACATATTTTGTGCTTTTGTCCTTATTTTGAATCAGCTCTATCAAAATTCAGAAAAGATGAATATAAATGCATTTTCCAAGAACCTGTATTTCTTTTGAACTTTGTTCAGAACTAATGATTAGTCCAGTCGGCTCGTTTTTATGATTTCTGCGTATTTTTAGACTGTTTTGTTTTGACTGTTGCAGTTTGATTTGTTAATGTTGATTTTTGCTAAGGATTGTTCTTATGTAATATTTCCACTAATATTTAACACACACACAGGCGCACACATACAAGCGCGCGCACACACACACGCACACACACACACACACACACACACACACACACACACACACGCAAGCACGCATGCATACTACACACTCATACACATATACAAGTAAACACTCACTTCCTGTCTAATATCACTTTAAAGTGAAAAGACGTTAAATCGGAGAACAACAACAAACAACAACAACAACAACAACACACACACACACACACACACACACACACACACACACACACACTCACACACACAATTTTGAATCTTCCACTTCTTTGGTGCTGCTGACTGTCAAACACATCGGGGATCCACCCATCCAGAGAACAGATCCAGTCTGCTTGCAATGCCACACACTTGTCTTCCTGCATCGCCTCTCCCACTTCACTACCCATCGCATCTCCCCCCTCTCTCTCTCTCTCTCTCTCTCTCTCTCTCTCTCTTGGTGTGAATTGCAATGTGTATTCACACACACACACACACACACACACACACACACACACACACACACACATACACACACACATAAACGACAAAAATGACACAAAGATTATATTTTAAGCATATGTTTCATAAGAAAAAAGCTGTACCTGAAGATGCACTGGTTTGGCTCTGAGCCATCGTCATAGTGAGTGTTGTCATTGCTAGGGATCCTTTTATATAAGAACAATGATTGAGTGTGCAGAGGAGGGGGCAGGAAGTGGGGGAAAGGCCCTGTGAGGGGGGTATGTAAAAGCTAATTATGTTTTAGATTTTACTATATTTTGAAGATCAAGCCGTGGCTTGATTAAAACCATTACATGTACTAGTTCTAGTGTCTGAATCTAACGATGCCGTGTGATTAAATTCTGTTCTCTTCTCAGTGTCTTTGTCAGCAGTAGAAGAGCTGGGGACGATGGCGCAGGTGGGGGCAGGGGATGCCCATGTCTGCAGCTCTCCTTTGCCCAGCCACAAGAAGCACAATATGCCAACGGTGTAGATTGCCGCTGTGATGTAGAAGAACTTGCGCCACTGAGCAACGGTTTGCTGAAAATGAAAGCCATGTTGTGTATAGTTAACTGAGTCACCTCCAGTCTTTCAATGGTACTTACTTATACTTATGTGCTGCAGATTTCTTTGACCAATAATCTTCTTGTGGACAGTGCACATTGCAAATCTCTGACCTCGCTAATTTCTTGTTCCTATTTTCGTATACCCTTTGATTGCCACGCCTTTTCATGCTCAGGTGTAACCATTTGCCAAGGGGTCGTGGAGGGCAATAATTAAAAAGAAATTCTAGCATCCAAGCTACTAAAAGAAAGCACATTTAAGGCACATATTTCTGAAAGGAAAATGAAGACACTATCCAAATGTGACATTTTCACATGAATTTAATATTTTGCTGGAAATGGGTCTGGAAACAAATTGAATGTAAATGTTTTTACAAACAAATGCTTTATGTATTTCATGGTAAATATGTACAAACATAAAATTCACGCACAAGATTTTATTTTAAAAAAAAAACTACTTATGAACTAAAAAGGAAAATGTATCTTTTTATCATGTGTGTGTGTGTGTGTGTGTGTGTGTGTGTGTGTGTGTGTGTGTGTAAGTGTGTGTGTGTGTGTGTGTGTGTGTGTGTGTGTAAGTGTGTGTGTGTGTGTGTGTGTGTGTGTGTGTGTGTGAGTGAGACAGACAGACAGACAGACAGACAGATACTCACACTTTGATACGTCAAGAAACCGATTATTACTGGTCCCACAATACCGTTGACGGCGCCAATATTATTGGACAGGCCAAACAGAGTTCCTAAAACAGTCAAACTCAACACAACTTACTACTGTCTCTTTAACTAGCGTGTAAATCACTCTTGAGAACCGGAAAGATGTTGAGATAATATCAAAGAATTCATGGACTTGAACAAGCATAAAACAGTTCGGCATTGCTTTTTGAAGAAAACAACCCAGTGCGATGTCACTGTTTTTTTTCAGAATTGATATATCTTTTGAATCAAATGTGGTGGAATTTTTGGTTTATTACTGACATGAGTATTCAGACAAGAACAATGAAGGCCTAGTTCTCGACAAGAAGCCAAACCAATTCTTTAAAGTGCTGTGGAATAGGTTCACAATTTAGACTGTAACACAATCAGTTGCGAACAAAAGTGCATGTTTCCCAAACCACCAGTTTGAAAACCACCACCATTATGGCCACAGCCATACACACACACACACACACACACACACACACACACACACACACACACACACACACTGACCTGCAAACTTTGGGGCAAAGTCCAGGTGATTGACGAAGACTGTAGAGGCAGAAACCCCCTTCATGGACACTCCTATGGTCAGTAAGACTACAGCCAGGGTTTGGTCACAGTGTACATAGCCTGAACTGATCAGACAGCAGGCTGGAGTTATGGAGCCTGTGGCAACAGAAAATAAACAAAAGCATGCTTCATAATCCTCAACACAGACACATGTAACAGCGCCAAATACCGAACAGGAAAAAAATCTTTGCGCTGATCGAAACAGCCAAAATTAATATTAAACTCAGTCATATTCAATGTCATCGCTATGGTCATGTACCAATATCAAACAGTCTTGCTAAAAAAAAAATCCTTTACGGAATTCTTGAGGAAGACTGACTGATTGAAGGGAACACACACACACACACACACACACCACACACACACACACGCACACGCACGCACGCACACACGCACGCACGCACGCACGCACGCACACACACACACACACACACACACACACCACACACACACACACTCACACACACATGTGCGCGCGTGCGCCCAACGGACTGAAAACATCGCAGAATGGACAATGAAATAAATTGCACAGATCCAGACCATTGCAAACAACTGATAGAACTGGTTGAACCTGGTGGTCTATTCTTCAGCGTGGTGCTTTCTTGGTTCTGATAGGATTTCTGCTATCTTCAGTGTTAACTGTCGGCTGTCTCTATTGATATCTATCGGCATGCTGTGTGTGTGTGTACTTCAGTAACTACTAGGAGTTCTACAGTCTTCAGTGTTCCTTGTCGGTTGTCAGGTTTGAACTTCATCGATATGGTTGCACAGTTTGGTTGAGGGTGGAGGGGGGGGGGGGGCAATATAACCATTTTTCACGCCTCCACCAAGGCCATCAGGCTACAGTAACATGCGCCCGAGCATGACCCCCAACCGATGCAGCTGTGGATGAATCCGCCCTAATTCGGATGATCCTGGAACACCTAGCATTTATTTAAAGGATAATCTGTTCCAGCTTCCCCTCGAAAGATTCAAAGGTGAGAGCCTCTTCGGTTATTGCTGTAAAAGAAATCCAGCCCGGGATTGGTTTTGGAAGGGACTAAACATAAGTATTTGATTTCTAATGGAAAATTGTGTAAACTGGGGAGAATGCCTGAAACATGTTTGGCCAGGGATGGGGTAGGAATCAGAAGGACTGCCGACAATATTGTTGACGAATTTGCATATTAGCAGTAGCTGAAGTTTTATGCACCTTGACCTTGTGGTTCCCAGGTCAGGTCTTGAAGTAGAGCTGAAATGCTGTGAGTCCCCAAACATATTTTGCCGCTCATACTTGCAATGCTTTTATCTTCTTTGTTTGGTCATGCCTGTAGAGAATCTAGACAGTGCAGCTAATTTCAGGTGACACCGTATGACCGTGTAATTGGCATTGATTTTAGCTGGTCTATTCCCAACTGTCAAATTACTCTGAAGTTAGCCTCCTACTGATTTGCTTTCTTAGTCACTACGTTGGTATGGTGGTTTCATTCTAAGTGGACTCCAAAGTAATTTGAATTGTCTGAAAGTTCCAGGTTAGATCCCGATAGGATTTACTTGAACTTGACAGGGTTTTTTTTAGATGTTGTACCGGAAATACATAGCTCCTTTGTGAGTGATACTCTATTCCCTATATTTGCTCCCAAACTGCCAGTGTGTTGACGTCTTCCTGGAAGAACTTACAGTCCTGTTTTGTCTTGGTGGTATGGTAGGCAGGGTAATCATCTACAAAGAGACAGTTGTTTTTATTACGCAATTAGTTTCGTAGAATATTTATGAAAAGGAGGAATAGAGGAGGACTCAGAAATGTCCCCTGTGGGATTCCAGTTATAACAGGCGCTGAGTCAGATTGCAATCCATCCACCATGACTTACTGTGGTGGCTTTGAACGAAAAGCTCGAACCCAGTTAAACGTATTTTCTGGTATGCCACACTGACTGACCCCATGGAGGAGGCATTCGTGTTAGACCATAGTTATCAAGGGCCTTGCAGAACTCAAGTATGATCAGGTCAGTCTCGGATTCCTGGTCGAGAATAGCAGCAATCTAGTGAATTTCGTTGACAAGTGGGGTCTCACAACATCTGTTTGATCTGAATCCATACTGACTGTCTGCAAGGTTGTTATATTGCGTAAGGTGACTGGTCAAACCGCTTGTTGTAACATGCTTCTATATCTTACGACAGGTGCTGATCAGAAAAACGGGTCTGTAACTGGCAGCGTCGTTCTGGTCTCCTTTTGCTTCACAGACTGCCGATAATATTGATTTATTTTGAGTCATTTGGAAGGCACCGTTCAGCTGGGGTCCTTCCAAAGATGGTAATGAAGAATTAGGCTATTTCATCTATACATTCTTTAAGAATTTTGCTCGGATCACTTTACGTGCTATTTGTTCAAGACTTAACTGAGTTACAGGAAAGAAGATAACGGGAATTTTAAAGGTAAACAGTGAATGGGTCTAAGAACAAAAAGGTTAAATTTTACCGATAACACATGCACGCAAACACCAAAAAGCTGCTACCTCTCTCTCTCTCTCTGTCTGTATGTCTATCTGTCTGTCTGTCTGTCTGTCTGTCTGTCTCTCTCTCTCTCTCTCTCTCTCTCTCGACACACACACACACACACACACACACACACACACACACACACACCACACACACACACACAGAGTGAGGAAATGTGCCCAAGTACCTGGTGGTTTTATGTGTTTATTTTGGCCGGGGGGGGGGGGGGGGGGGGGGGGGGGGCGGGGGGGGGGGGGGGGTTGAAAACATGGATTGTATGTGCAGGCTATCTGAAAAGGGAACAAGATACAAAGCATATAAACGTACTCCCAGTATATCCTGAATACGGGTGATATATTCCATAGAGGAAAAACTGTCTTGGGCTGGTTTAACCGTTAGTAATGGCTATTCTGGTAAACATCGGCCATCATCTGTGACCTTTAATGAACATACTTACAAATTTTCAGAAAGATCCGCCAAGAACTTTCTGAGATTTTCCATAAAGAAGAAAACCATTATGGGCCGTTAGTAACGGCTATAACGGTAAACTTGAACATCGGGCATCATCCGTGACCCATAATGAACATATCTACAAATCAGAAATATCGGCCACGTACTTTCTGAGATATTCCATGAAGAAGGAAAACCGTTAGGGGCCGTTATAGCCGTTAGTAAAATAAAACACCGGGCATCATCCGTGACCCATAATACCTACAAATTTTCAGAAAGATCGACCGAGTACTTTCTGAGATATTCCGTGAAAAAGAAAAACCGTTATGGGTTGTTATAGCCGTTAGTAACGGCCATAACGGTACACCAAAACGTCGGGCATGATCCGTGACCCATAAAGAACATACCTGCTAATTTTCACAATGATCGGCCATATCCTTTCGGAGATATTCCATAAAAAAAGAAAAAAAAAAGTTATGGGCCATTACAGCCGTTAGCAACAGCTATAACGGTAAACTGAAACATGGGGCATCATCCGTAACCCATAGTGAACATACCTGCTAATTTTCACAAAGATCTGCCAAGTACTTTCCGGCAATATTCCATAAAGAAGAAAAACCGTTACAGGCCGTTACAGCCGTTAGTAACGGCTATAACGGCAAACTAAAACATCGGGCATAATCCGAGAACCATAATGAACATACCTGGTAATTTTCACAAAGATCGGCCAAGTACTTTCTGTATTAATATTCCATGAAGAAGAAAAACCATTACAGGCCATTAGTAACGGCTATAACGGTAAAATAAAACATCGGGCATTATTCGCGACCCATAATAAACATACCTACAAATTTTCAGAAAGATCGGCCAAGTACTTTCTGAGATAACCCGTGACCCATAATGAACGTACCTGCTAATTTTCACAAAAATCGGCCAAGTACTTTCGGAGATCTTGCATGAAGAACAAAAACCGTTACAGGCCGTTAATAACGGTTATAACGGTAAACTAAAACATCGGGCATTATTCGTGACCCGTAATGAACATACCTACAAATTTTCAGAAAGATCGGCCAAGTACTTTCTGAGATACTCCATAAAGAAGGAAAACCGTTACAGGCCGTTACAGCCGTTAGTAACGGCTATAACGGAGTAAACTAAAACATCGTGCATTATTCGTGACCCATAATGAACGTACCTGCTAATTTTCAGAAAGATCGGCCAAGTACTTTCGGAGATCTTCCATAAAGAAGAAAAACCGTTACAGGCCATTAGTAGCTATAATGGTAAACTAAAACATCGGCAATTATTCATGACCTATAATGAACATACATGCTAATTTTCACAGAGATCGGCCATGTACTTTCTGAGATTTTCTATGAAGAAGAAAAACCGTTACAGGCCGTTAACAGCCGTTAGTAACGGCTATAACGGGGTAAACTAAAACATCGGGCGACATCCGTGACCCATAATAAACACACCTGCTAATTTTCACAAAGATCGGCCAAGTACTTTCGGAGATATTCCATAAAGAAGAAAAACCGTTACAGGCCGTTACAGCCGTTAGTAACGGCTATAACGGTGAACTAAAACATCAGGCATTATTCGTGAGCCATAATGAACATACCTACAAATTTTCAGAAAGATCGGCCAAGTACTTTCTGAGATATTCCATAAAGAGGGAAAACCGTTACAGGCCGTTGCAGCCGTTCGTAACAGCTATAGCGGGGTAAACTAAAACATTGGGCATTATCCGTGGCCCATAATGAACATACCTGCTAATTTTCACAAAGATCGGCCGAGAACTTTCGGAGATATTCCAATTAGAAGAACCGTTACAGGCTGTTAGAGCCGTTAGTAACGGTTATAACGGTAAACTAAAACATCGGGCATTATTCGTGACCCATAATGAACATACCTACAAATTTTCAGAAATATCGGCCAAGTACCTTTTGAGATATTCCATTAAAAAAAGGTTACAGGCCGTTACAGCCGTTAGCAACGGTTATAACGGTAAACTAAAACATCGGGCATCATTCA
Organism: Conus canariensis; assembly: GCA_033310375.1. Classification (NCBI taxonomy): domain Eukaryota; kingdom Metazoa; phylum Mollusca; class Gastropoda; order Neogastropoda; family Conidae; genus Conus; species Conus canariensis. The sequence continues at coordinate 35,105,708 of CM065742.1, forward strand.
TGACCCATAATGAACATACCTGCTAATTTTCAGAAGGATCGGCAAGTACTTTGGAGATATTCCATGAAGAAAAAAAACCCATTACAGGCCGTTAGTAACGGCCATAACGGTAATCTTAAACACCAGGCATTATTCTTGACCCATAATGAATATACCTACAAATTTTCAGAAAGATCGGCCAAGTACTTTCTGAGGTATTCCATAAAGAAGGAAAACCGTTACAGGCCGTTACAGCCGTTAGTAACGGCTATAAAGGGGTAAACTAAAACATCGGATATCATCCGTAACCCATAATGGACAATACCTGCTAATGTTCACAAAGATCAGCCAAGTACTTTCGGAGATATTCCATAAAGAAGAAAAACCGATACAGGCCGCTACAGCCTTTAGTAACGGCTATAACGGTGAACTAAAACATCGGGCATTATTCGTGGCCCACACTGAACATACCTACAAATTTTCAGAAAGATCGGCCACGTACTTTCTGAGATTCCATAAAGAAGAAAAACCGTTACAGGCCGTTACAGCCGTTAGTAATGGCTATAACGGGGAAACTAAAACATCGTCCATCATTCGTGAGCCATAATGAACATACCTGGCAATTTTCAGAAAGATCGGCCGAGTACTTTGGAGGTAATCCATAAAGAAAAAAAACCCATTACATGCCGTTAGTAACGGCCATAACGGTAAACTTAAACATCGGGCATTATTCGTGACCCATAATGAATATACCTACAAATTTTCAGAAAGATCGGCCAAGTACTTTCGGAGATATTCCATAAAGAAGGAAAATCGTTACAGGCCGTTACAGCAGTTAGTAACGGCTATAACGGGGTAAACTAAAACATCGGATATCATCCGTAACCCATAATGGACAATATCTGGTAATTTTCACAAAGATCGGCCAGGTACTTTCTGAGATTCATAAAGAAGAAAAACCGTTACAGGCCGTTACAGCCGTTAGTAATGGCTATAACGGGGTAAGCTAAAACATCGTGCATCATTCGTGACCCATAGTGAACACACATGCTAATTTTCACAAAATTCGGCCGCGTACTTTTTGAGATATCCCATAAAGAACAAAAACCGTTACAGGCCGTTACAGCCGTTAGTAACGGCTATAACGGTAAACTAAAACATCAGGCATTATTAGTGACCCAAAATGAACACAACTAAAAATTTTCACAAAGATCGGCCAAGTACTTTTTGAGATATTCCATAAAGAAGGAAAACCGTTACTGGCCGTTACAGCCGTTAGTAACGGCTATAACGGGGTAAACTAAAACATCGGACATCATCCGTGACCCATAATGAATACTACTGCTAATTTTCACAAAGATCGGCCAAGTACTTTCGGAGACATTCCATAAAGAAGAAAAACCGTTACAGGCCGGTACAGCCGTTAGTAACGGCTATAATCTAAAACATTGGGCATTATTCCTGACCCATAATGAACATACCTACAAATTTTCAGAAAGATCGGCCAAATACATTTTGAGATACTCCATAAAGAAGGAAAACCGTTACAGGACGTTACAGCCGTTAGTAACGGCTATAACGGAGTAAACTAAAACATCGGGCATCACCCGTGACCCATAATGAACATACCTGCTAATTTTCACAAAGATCAGACATGTACTTTCGGAGATATTCCATAAAGAAGAAAAACCGTTGCAGGCTGTTACAGCCGTTAGTGACGGCTATAACGGTGAACTAAAACATCAGGCATTATTCGTGAGCCATAATGAACATACCTACAAATTTTCAGAAGGATCAGCCAAGTACTTTCTGAGATATTCCATAAAGAAGGAAAACCGTTACAGGCCCTTACAGCCGTTAGTAACGGCTATAACGGGGTAAACTAAAATATCGGGCATCATCCGTGACCCATAATGAACATGCCGGCTAATTTTCACAAAGATCGGCCAAGTACTTTTGGAGATATTCCATAAAGAAGAAAAACCGTTACTGGCCGTTACAACCGTTAGTAAGGCTATAACAGTAACCTAAAACATCGGGCATTATTCCTGACCCATAATGAACATACCTACAAATTTTCAGAAAGACCGGCCAAATACTTTTTAATATATTCCATAAAGAAGAAAAACCATTACAGGCCGTTACAGCCGTTAGTAACGGTATAACGGTAAACTAAAACATTGGGCATTATTCCTGACCCATACTGAACATACCTATACATTTTCAGAAAGATCGGCCAAGTACTTTTTGAGATATTCCATAAAGAAGGGAAACCGTTACAGGCCGTTACAGCCGTTAGTAACGGCTATAACGAGGTAAACTAAAACATCGGGCGTCATCCGCGACCCATCCTCTTCATGCCTGCTAATATTCACAAAGATCGGCCAAGTACTTTCAGAGATATTCCATAAAGAAGAAAAACCGTTACAGGCCGTTACAGCCGTTAGTAACGGCTATAACGGTAAACTAAAACATCGGGCATCATCCTTGACCCATAATGAACATACCTACAAATTTTCAGAAAGATCAATCCAGTCGTTTTGTCTGGAGCGAGTGGAACACATTTTGACCACGGACGGACGGACGGACAGACACACAGACAGCATTTCTTCGTTCTAAAGTACTCCCTGTTCCATAAGAACTGGGAGTACAAAAAGGAATGAAGGTAAAGTTTGTATTTGCGCTGGCCTGTTCATGCAAATCATGCAGCGAGCACGCATGCTGAGCGGCGAACAGACAGCTCAGGGTGATTGATTTGTTACCTGTGGGATGGGTAGTTGAAGCAGAGACAAAAGATTGGTCAACGGTGCTGTAGAGACAATGAGGCTCCTCGTACACATATTCCTCATAGCTTTTTTTTTTTAAGACACGGGAGCTGTCTCATGTGATGATGAATTACAGACCATGTCTGGCTTATATTAAAACCTCCAGGCAGGACATGGTAATGGCAATGAAAAGAGAAAAAAAGCTCATGAAGATGAATATTCTTTACATAAAAAGAATGATGATATGATTTTTCTGTTTTTCTTTTTCTTTCATGAACTTTTATACCCTGATATAGTAGGGGCGTAGTCTCTTTTGTTAAGAGGGACACAGGCACAACATTTTTGTAAGCCAAACAGCAGTCACAGAAACTGGACACTGGAAAAGACTCTAACATGAGTCTGTGAGGACCAGGAGACGTTTTGTCATAATCAATTATTTTTGTGCGGCACTGTAGGTGCGAACTTAGAATGACAAACATTTTATTTTGAGTCCATGAGAACATGTTAACGTGTTTAACTGGAACCATGTCTGTATGATGCAAGTGAAACAAAGCGGAAAGAATTTACGTGTAAATAGTGTAAAACATTAGTAGTTACTTTAAGAGGGGAACTGTCTTTTGTTTCGTCAGACTGGCTGTTCGTCGACGTTGCAACAGCAAGAGTCAAAGCACAACACACACACACACACACACACACACACACACACGCACGCACGCACGCACGCACGCACACACACACACACACACACACACACACACACACACACACACGCACACACACAGGCTATCTTCATTTATACATATGATTAAAACAAAATGTGCTGCCAGGCGATAATGTGCTCAACATTCTTACAGAGGTGTGTGTGTGTGTGTGTGTGTGTGTGTGTGTGTGTGTGTGTGTGTGTGTGTGTGTGTGTGCTTTTGCGTGCGTGCGTTTGTGTGTGCGTGTGTGTGTGTGGTGTGTGTGTGTGCGTGCGTTGTTGTTGTTGTTGTTGTTGATTTGTAGTCTGTTCACACTTGGTGATATTAGACTTTACTGGGGGGTAGGGGGTGGGGGGGGCGAGGGGAGGGGGGGACGGGGGGGGGTGAGGGGAGGGGGGTCGGGGGAGGGCGGAGGAGAACAGGGGGGAGGAAAAGGTAAGAAATAATGTCAAGAACAGTACAAATTTAAATATAAACTACACTATCATAATTATAACAATATGCTAATTTGAGATTGAGAGATAATTTTTGCAACCTCAACAATTTCTGAACTGAAAGAAATAGCGTGAACCGGTTTAGATTTCGAAATTTCAATGTTTGCTTTTGAATAAAGAGCATTTAAAATGCGTGTGTGTGTTGTGTGTGTGTGTGTGTGTGTGTGTGTGTGTGTGTTTGTTTGAGTGTGTGGGTATGTTAGTGTGTGTGTTTGTGTTTGAGAGAGAGAGAGAGAGAGAGAGAGAGAGAGAGAGTGTGTGTGTGTGTGTGTGTGTGTGATGTGTTGCCGGATGAGTCTGTAAGCTGTCTTTTCAACTGCTCTTGAAAAAAATTGTGAATTTTGTGGAGTTAGTGAGCTAACTTGTATATTTTACAGTTTACGTGTGTTCTTAACTTGTCGTGGACATTTGTGTGAAGTGCGTTCGTCGCCAATTGAAACAGTGAAGTGTTTTTGTATTTTTTCGAGTCGAGTCGCTTTTTTTGCTAGTCTAGTAACTGACCTTCACCATGTCTCAAGCTGGCCCAAGTGGTTTATCCGCTGAGATCTTGAAGAACATCAGGTTTGATGACCTTGATATTGAAGGGGCTGTTCTGGGCGCATGGAACGACAGAAATAAGTCGCGTCCGTCTGCCAAAGGCAAAGGGAAAGGGAAAAGAACAAGTGGGGTTAACAATGACGTCAATGGTGATGCTGGAGATATTGCGTCACGAGTTGTAGAACTCCTCGTTCCAGTTCTTGGGGCTACATTAAAGAAAGCTGTGGATGTCTGTATTAAGGAGGTGGTTACAGAACTGTCAGAAAAGGTGTCTGAAAAACTCAGATCTATTTCAGAGAAAGCTCAACAGGGACATCTTTTGCTGCGATACGAGCAGGATAGGCTGGATCAGTATCAGCGAAGGGAAACCATGAGAATCAATGGACTCAAAGAAGAGGAGAACGAAGATCTGGTGGAAAAAGTGATGGAGTTGGGGAAGAAAGTTGGGGTAGATCTAGAAATCAAGGACATCTCTGTTGTGCATAGAATTGGCCTAAAAAAAACAAGAAAGCCCCAAGACCAGTGCTGGTGAAGTTCACTTCACGAAAAAGCAAGGCGAACCTCATGATGAGGAAGAGAGATCTGCGCAAACATGACATGAAAGGAGAGTTTACCTGAACGATGAACTGACACCCCTACGCTTCAAATTATTCAAAATTTGTAAGGCAGCACCTGGTGTGGACAGGGTATCCACTACCCATGATGGCAAAATTGTTTGTCAGTTGAAGGCCGCCCCTGGGAGGAACAGCAGTGGCAGTGCGGGATCTTCCGGCAGCAACGCGGTGTACGTAGAGTCACCTGACGACCTTTTCCGGATTGGTGTGACGAAGGTAGACTACACGGCGCTTGGGCTTCAGCACTTCATCTACACCAGCTAGGGGTTTGCCGGAGGTCGTGGTGATTCATCTGACTCATGTGTAGTCTCAACGTTATGTGCTTGTAGCTGTACTCATTCTTCATCTTGTCTATGTGTTGGTAATTGTTTCTATTCTTCCAATCAATCTTCTGATGAGCGATCATCTAGTGTGGTTACGTAATCTGTGAATCCCTTTTGCTTGCAAGCTTGCGTTTCTAATAGTGATGTCAACGATGATTATGTTCTTGATATGGATGTGGATCACACTGTTCGCCATGATCGTGAGCTGGCTTTTGTATCTTTAAATGTGTGTGGATTGCGTTCCCGTCTCCAGTGTTTGGAATTTGTGAACTATATTCAACTATTCGACATTGCCGTTTTCCTTGAGACTAAAACTGATGACCAAGATGCTTTATTTATCTCTGATTGCTTCAGTGACTGGGGATATGACATTAAACTGTTTAACAGAAAATGCCTGTCTAATCGGCGTTCTGGTGGTATTGGAATAGCCATCAAAAGCAAGCTAATTACGTGTGTGGAGATTTTACCTTATTCTGGTGGATGTGTGGCTTGGTGTCTATTAAAAAGATCATTGTCAGGTTATGATAAAGACTGTCTGATTGGTGGCGTATACATTCCTCCCGAAGGTTCAGTTTATAGCAATGTTGAGCTGTTTGATGTGATTGAGACGGAATTGTTATCATTACAAGATAAATAAAAGGATTGTTATGTTTTGTTGTTGGGCGATTTTAATGCTTATACCAAAAGTATGAATGATTTTATTGATATGAATCAGTTCACTCAGTCTGTGTTCTCTGATGTTCTCTATGATATGAGCGAAGATAATTTCCAACCTTGTCAAAGATCATCTCAAGATAAGCAGAGGCCTAATAATTATGGTTATCGTCTCTTAGATTTATGTAAACCACTGTCAATATACATTTTTAACGGAAGAATTGGTTCAGATGCTGGTATTGGAATATGCACATGTAAAGGAAGCACAGTTGTTGATTATATCATTGGTTCTAGATATTTGATGGAAAATGCAAGTAAGTTTAAAGTTGATGTTTTTGATACGTTGTTCTCTGATGTGCATTGCCCATTATGCCTGTCTCTTCCAGTTAAAACCTGTTTTGTTTTCAATGAACCTAATGGTACTAAACACTCGCTGCATCAAAGGTATGATGGTGCAGAGATTAGAAGATGGGATAACAACAAATGTAATGAATATAAAGAACATTTAGCAAATTACAATGTTGATGAAATTGTAACTTTATTTGAACAAGGCACAATATCAATCAGTGAAATGAATAAGCGGTTTTCGTCAATTCTTGTTGATTCAGTGAAGGATACATTTGGTACTTACTCTAATACTTACAATAATAGATATTCAATGAGGCAGAATCAAAGCTGGTGTGATAAGGAGTGTAAGGTTTCTCGAAGCCAGTACTTTAAAGCAAAGCATAAAGTTAAATGTTCAAATACTGTGCCTAATCTAAATAATCTTGCTGCTAAAAGCAAAGAATATAAAAAAATGTTTTGAGACGATCTGAAAGAAGAGCAACGAGAAAATGGCATGGAGAATTGCGAGCTTTAAAAACTAGAAATCCAAGGGATTATTGGAGGAAAATTAAAGGAAAAAAGCTTCATCGTGTCCTATGCCTCTTGAAGAGCTTAAAAATCATTTCCAGTCCCTTAATCAAAATACTGGATGTAATGATATCATTTTTAGTAATGAAGTATCTGAAAGAAATATCAATCTAGACATTTTAAATGATTCAGTTACTGAGGATGAAATTGAAAGAGTCATTAAATGTTTAAAGAATAATAAAGCAGCAGGAGTTGATTTAGTAAGGAATGAATATATAAAGAATAGTGTTCCTTATATGACAGAGTTTTATTGTTTATTGTTTAATCGTGTTTTGGATTCTGGTATTATACCAGAAGATTGGGTGACAGGGTTAATTGTACCACTCTATAAAGGCAAAGGAGATCAACAAGGCTGCAATAACTACAGAGGGATAACACTGTTGAGTGTAGGCAAATTATTCACGTCAATTCTAAATAGCAGACTTACTTATTTTGTTGAAATAAATGGACTTATTTCAGAAAATCAAGCAGGTTTTAGACGCATGCATTCAACGCTTGACCATGCTTTTGTTCTTAAATCATTGATTGACATGTTTGCAATCAACAATGGAAAATTATACTGTGCTTTTATTGATTACAGAAAGGCATTTGATTCTATTTGGAGGCATGCTTTATGGCACAAACTGATGAGTCAAGGCATATCTGGGAAAATACTGCACGTTGTAATCAATATGTATGATCAAATAAAATCGTGCATTTTTCTAAATGGTCAAAAATCAGAGTTCTTTGGCAGTTTTAGGGGAGTTCGTCAAGGAGAAAACCTTTCACCCTTATTGTTTTCATTATTTTTGAATGATCTACAACAGTTCCTTATTGACAATAACTGTTCTACTCTAGAATATGATTTAACGCAAGAGTTGAAACTTGAACAGTTTATTAAATTGCTTGTATTGTTATATACTGATGATACAATTTTATTGGCAAATTCTAAATCAGCTTTGCAAAAAGAACTTAATGCCTTACATATATATTGCACGCAATGGCAATTAGAAGTAAATCCAAAGAAAACAAAAATAGTTGTCTTTCATGGTCAAAATAGTATGCGTGAAATTTTTTCTTTGGGAATGAAAAAATAGAGGTTCTTAATTCAATGAAATACTTAGGCATCGAGTTCAGCAGAACAGGTTCTTTTTACAAAGCAAAAAATGTGCTTATAATCAGGCTGTCAAGGCAATGTTTTCATTATTACAAACTGCAAGGAAGCAGAAATTGCCAATTGATGTTTGCATACAATTATTTTATTCCGTAGTTGTACCTGTGTTGTTGTATGGTTGTGAAATTTGGGGTTATGAAAATGTTGATATTTTAGAAAAGTTACAGTTACGTTTTTTAAAGTATTTATTTAGATTAAATAAAACTACAATGACTTCAATGATTTATGGTGAAACCGGAATCTATCCTTTATCTGTACTGATTAAAGTGAGAATGATAAGGTTCTGGGCTAACTTAGTTGTTCCTGATTCTAAGAAGTATTCAAACAAAGTATATAATATCTTACATGAACTATATACAAAAGGAATTTTCGTTTCACCATAGCTTAGTTATGTTAAAAGCATTTTATTTGAAACTGGTTTTGATTGTGTTTGGGAATCTCATTCATTCACAAACAGAAGTAACTTATGTAAGTGTGTTAAAAAGGAGTTGCAAATAATTATGCTCGTGATTGGCGCAGTTCTCTTGAAAACAGCAACAAGTGTGTATTCTATAAAAGTGTAAAGACTGTCTTTGGAAAAGAACATTATATTTCTACCTTACCAGATATTTATGTTATATCTTTGTTTAAATTTAGATGTAGTAACCATAAATTGCAAATTGAAATTGGAAGACACCATAATGTTCCAAGAAAATTGTGTATTTGTCGTAACTGTGAAATGGGTGAAATTGGAGATGAATTTCATTGCATCATGGTATGTCCAAAATATAATGAACTTCGTGAAAAATTCATCCCTAAAAAATATCTAAAACCAAAGTCTGTTTTCAACTTTTGTAATTTATTTCAAAAAGGAAGACGCATTTGTTTGAATATTAGTAAGTTTCTAAAAAATGGGAAGATTGTTTAATGAGATATTACAGTTCACCAGAATTCAGGATTTCGCAACTATGTTCACACTTTGTTCTGAGTGAGTTTCGTATTTCTCTTTGTTACATTTGTATCCTCCATGCCCCAACAGGGGTCAAAGGATTAAATTTGAATTGAATTGAATTGTGTGTGTGTGTGTGTGTGTGTGTGTGTGTGTGTGTGTGTGTGTGTGTGCGTGTGTGTGTGTGTGTTTTGAACATATTCCAATAGTCAAACATGTTTGCATATTCATAATACAGCCAATCGCATTGAGAAGGCAGCAGATGATTCATCAAATAAAAACAACATGCATGAAAATTATTATTGTGCTACGTCATTATGGCCGATGGGCAAAACTGATCTGTGTGCACAACTGTCGTTTGAAATCAGAAAAAAGAGTGAATGAATGACAAAGAGAAAGAGCGAAAATGGAGAGAGAGATGGAGAGAGAGAGAGAGAGAGAGAGAGAGGAGCGAGAGAGAGACTGACCTATGGTGTACATCAGTTTTCGAGTGAAGCCCGTGGAGAGGTATCGTCTCAAAAGGTCTGCCACAATCCCCCCCAACACCTGTGTCAGCCACATCAACAGGTAGGGCAGGGCTGACAAAAATCCATTCTGGAAAAGATCAGCAACTTGAAGGTTTCTAATAGCAAACCAAGATCATGGCTCGTAGTTTCTGCTAGATGTTCAAAGACTGGAATCCCCGTCACCAAACCCTTCAGTCTTCTTTGGCATGAAAATTTTGTTTCCGTCATATGACCTAGGCCTCTGGAGTCTATCACACAGCCATCCATTTCTCATCCATGTCTGTCCCTTCTACTCCCAGCTCTCCTTCTTCTCTCCTTCTCATGACAGTGTTAAAGCGCGGGAGATATTTTGAACTTTGACACGAAAGCGAGACCATTAATAAAGAATGTTTGAATCCCTAACCTTTTCTGGTCGTTGACTGGACGCTGAGGCATATGACTGGTGAAAGAAGCTCACTGTTTTGTAGGCCGGGTGTGTTCCCGGTATGTGCGGCAAACCAGGAGTTGCCAGACAGGAGGACAGGGTGCTTGGCTTGGGCCGAGCTAGTAGTATATTTTGACTTTGGGGGTTCTAGAAGGAAAATCTAATTTTCCTTGCGGCCAGGGGTGGTCGAATTTTGATGTAGCGCAGACAGAAGTCTGCTAGGGATTCCTTTGTTAGAATATTGACTCCCTATGGGTAAGTTACCAGTTGGGAATAATAAATACATAAAAAAATATTGATGTAATCAATTATATAAATTAATTCATTAAACAAATGAATAAAACGACAGTGTGTAATGAGAAGCATTTTGTGAAAACGCACAATTGGTTTGAAAGGAAATAATACAAATCGTTTTTTGAGATTGACATTTGTGTAGAGAGATCACTTTGTATCCCCAACTGTAGGTAGGATGTGTTGGAAGTAGAGCGAATGCATAACTATGTTTGTATAGCGTTTAGTGTAGAATGTCTTTAGAAAGTTATTAATTTTCATGTTCCAAAGCTAACGTTAGGGCGTGGGGTTTCTCTTGAGAAAACTTCAGCGTCCAACCATGGGCAACGACTTACTCCCTGCTGAAAACTTAATTTCGTTGGGAGAATGAAAAAAAATGACTTTGTTTTTTTTATTTGAAAGCTGAAACGACAAGAAATGTAAGATCTGAATGAAGAACAAGAGGTGTAATATCTGTATGTGATTTGTGTTTAAAGGAAAGCTGCCACTATGGCGTCATACAGCTACTAATGAAGGGACAACGTTTACAACAACAACAAAAAATGTGTTTGTTTTGTGAAATTTGTTTGTTGTGTTAACAGATCTGGTAAAGGGAGGTCAGAAAGTGAATTCTTGTGTCCCAAGCCTCTCCTTTGGATGAATGAAGTAGATGCGTACGCGTGCGCACGGAGTGGTCGGAATTGGATTTTGTTTACTTACACATTAGTTCGGTTTGGTTTAAAAGATGTTTTTCGGGTGAAAGTTCGTGTATCACAACTTTGTCAGTTGAACACTCCACCATTAAAGAGAGAATACGTTTGAACTGAATCTAGTTCATGTGCTTGTGGGCTTTGTTTTGTTTTTGTTTTTTGTTTGTTTGTTTGGTTGGTTTGTTTGTTTGTTTTTAACTTCCCGGGTTCTGGCACCAGGTCCATGGGCGACATTCAACAAGCACATGAAATGGGTTCAGTCCAAACGTATTCTCTCTTTAATGGTGGAGTGTTCAACTGTCAAAGTTGTGATATACATAACTTCCTGTTGACACACGAACTTTCACTCGAAAAACATCTTTTAAACCAAAACGAACAAACATGTAATTAAATATAAACCAATTCCGAACATGGAGTAAACATGCCGTGTATTTGACTGAGTGTTGCAAATGCTGTGTGTGACACTCTCCACCTATTTGCACTCTTTGAATAATACAGCACACACACACACACACACACACACACACACACACACACACACACCACACACACACATTTACGCTTGTTGTCTCGCTTCCGGTCTTTCTTCACGTCAGTTGTTTTTTTTTTCCACTTTAAAGAACGAAGTGACCGGGGAACTTGCAGGCGCGAGACTACTGGTATTCGTCGTTTACACAACCTGTTTAATCTTTAGTTCCTTTTTCGCCCGTTCTTACGGTCAGTCTTGGGTGTTTTCGTTTTTCGTTTTAAGCAAGGCTTTGGGAGAATGTTCGGACACAAGAAAGAGGCGAAGGGAAATTTAAATCTCGTAAATGCGTTCAACCTGGACATATCTAGGCCTATATGTAGGTTATTGTGTTTCATATTCACTAAAAAAAAAACCCTGTGTATTTATTTCGTTATTTGGTTTGCTTTTACACAGCCACGAATTCTTTTTCGTTTTTGTTTACCTCCTTCTTCCCCCTCTGTCTTTCGTCCTTCCTTTCTTTCCTTCTCTTTTCTCTGTCTGTCTCTCCTCCCTTCTTTCTCTCATTTTCTTTTCCTTTGTTGAAACAAAGAGAATGAATGTGTCAGTATACCAAACATTAGCACATCAACAAACCCAGACGATCTGTATCAAACGCTAAAATACTCAAGTACACAGAAGAATGTCCATCGCTTAAAATAACATACAGATTTGCAGGGTGAATGAACATTAATCAAGCGAAACAAAAGTGGGGGAAATGGGAAGATGGTGAACCCACCATAAAAAAGAAGAAAATGAAAAAACTTGAAAAAAGATGCGGACAAATTGGAGGCTGAAGGACAAAACAAAAGAAAGAAGAAAGGGGGGGGGGGGGGGGGGGGGGGGGAGGGGAGGGGGGGGAATACAATACCGAAGGATTAGATTTGTACGAACTTGGTTCAACAATAGTTTCCTTTATTCTAGGCCTTCTCTGTTCCATTTGTGTAATGTTTCAGCCTTGTAAACACAGTTTACATGACAAGGTTCTTTTGTCTGTCATACTGGTCTACAGCATGCTTATTTGATTGAAATATTGTCATATTATCGTAATCATTATTATTCAACGGGTGTGGATAAACTTTAAGAAAAGAACATACCTCCACCATGTTATTCTGCTATAACTGTTCATACACAAACAGTACACGAGTTTTCAATGTTCACAAAGTATATGTATACAGACTACATGCATTCACAGCTATGAGAACCTTGTTTAATGGGGAATTTATGAACATTTTCGATTACAACATTTTCCATTATGCAAGCCATAAAACTGCGGTTATCACAATCTTCCTCAGTGCGAAGTTTAATAAGCTTCAGCGGTCAATTTCATTACATACTTCACAGAGTATAGCTGTCAGCGTCTTTTAAATATTCAATGGAACCTATGTATGCCTCTTCAAGAAACTGTCACCATAAATTACCTCCTTATTCATTAAAAATTTACTCCATAGGCGCCGAAATAAGCTTATTTTTATCCCAATCCGCTGCCAGCTATGTCTTTTCGGTTCCTTCCAGACCTAACACCAACGCTTATTTCCGGTTCCTCCATTTTGCTGTACCTGGAATATAGCATATACCTGGCACCATTTCCCAGTTTTGAAAAAAGTGTTATTTATATTAGATGTCATAGGGAAATCTTCAGTTGTTTGCATTTTTAAGAATTTCCAGTGAGAGCGAGCGAGCGAGCAAGCGACACACACAGACACACAGACACACACACAGACACACACACACACACACACATACACACACACACACACACACACACACACACACACACACACACATGTATATCTATATCTATAGATATATGTGTGTGTGTGTGTGTGTGTGTGTGTGTGTGTGTGTGTGCGCGTGTGTGTGTGTGTGTGTGTGTGTGTGTGTGTGTGTGTGTGTGTGTGTGTGTGTACATATGTATGTATATACAGAGAGAGTGACTGACAATGACAATGATTTCAGGCTTTTAGGCCATGGACACATAGCATTGAAAAGAAAAGAAGGATAATTGGTGGGGTGGTGGGACAAGGAAATAAACAAGATATCAAACTTTCTACAAATCGCAAGAATATCAAATATTAAACAATTAAATAAGGAAATGAGAAATAATAAATGGCATCAACTGCATCGGCTCAGTGTACTCTTTTTGGAGTCAGATTTCACCATCAGAATGTCATAGTATTTAGTTGAAGTCCTTGCTTTCTAGAAACCTCTGTCTTTGTCTCATGCCATAGAAAACAAACTTCGAAATTTACATTGACAATTGTTTGCATTCCCCACTTAACAATCTTTCCAGACGGACATTCATTACATTACATTTGTAATAAGTCTTTTTAACTTTGAATACAGCGGACAAACATGTAATGTAATGTAATGTAATGTAAAAGGATATTTATAGAGCGCTTTACTTCGCGAGAGCCCAAAGCGCATATTACAGAAACATGATAAAATACTCATTCTAACTCAAAGCACTCACATACAACACACACACACACACACACACACACGCGCGCGCGCGCGCGCGCGCGCGCGCGCGTGCGCGCGCACGCACGCATGCACACACACACACACACGCGCGCGCGCGCGCGCGCGGGCGCAGACACACACACACACACACACACACACACACACACACACACACACACACGAAAAACAAAACACACACACGCAGACAGACACACGAGCGCGTCAAAACAAGCAGACTCGCGCACAGAGATAAGTGGATATCGTTAATCAGTTTGGGGGAAAAGATGTGTCTTTAGGAAGGTTTTAAAAGTCTTTAAAGAGTCCGTGTTACGCAGAGAAGAAGGCAGACCATTCCACAGAGCAGGTGTCAGGTAAGAGAAAGATCGTTGGCCTGAAGTTTTCAGGCGAACAGAGGGAAGCCGAAGCAGACGAGAATCGGTGGATGAGCGTAAGTTGCCTGACGGAACATAAAGATGGAGGTCAGAGGGGTAGGAGGGAGCCAGATCATTCAGTGAATTGAAAACCAGAACTTTAAAGTCAGTGCGAGACTGAATAGAGAGGCAGTGTAAGGAGGACAGAATTGGTGATACGTGATCAGATCTAGAGGAGCGGGAGATCAGACGGGCGACGATTGTTCTGAACTTTTTGAAGTTTAGAGATGAGCCCTGAGGGACAACCGGCAAGGAGGGAGTTACAATAGTCAAGCCGAGATAGAACAAAAGCACAAATTAGAGTCTTCAGGGCATTTTGAGTAACAGGTGTTTTTCATCTTCAATGCATATTTTACAAAATGGACAGTACGATTGAATTACATCATTTCCATATCTATTTGTGTTATTATTTAATGGCAACACTCCTCATCTGTTTCTGTAAAGGCCATTCGAAAACAAAAGACGGTAATGTCACATATATATGCAAAGATTAAGTTATCTTTAACTTGCCCATATAAAATATATCTTTGACTCTGATTGCACCAGACCATTCCCTGCAAGAACATATCTATTAGACATTGTTTGAATATATTCAAAAATACATTAACATTCAGGACAACTTGATTTAACCATACCTCATGAAATCCAGCGTTGGAAAGTATTTGAGACAGACAGACAGACAGACAGACAGAGGAGACGGACGGACGGACAAAGAGACAGACAGACAGATAGACCGACAGACACACAGACACACAGAGACAGAAACTGACCGCAACAATATTAAAGTGGAGTATTTGTTTCAAATATGTCGGCAAACAGGTGTACATGCTGTTGTAGCCCCAAGAGTAGCAGACATGAGCGATACATATGCCCCAAACTGGTCCAGAGGTCAGTATGTCTCGCCACGGAATTGAGACAATCTGAAATGTGGTACGCAAGCATTAATCGATTACAATTTCATTACTTTTGATAGGAAAAGACAAGGAATAGCGCGTCTGTATAACAAACAAACATACCTAATCATGTCTCAACTGGAAAAAAAATATAACCAAGTTCTTTTCTTTTTCACTCAAAATTGTGACTATCTAATCATGCAATTGGGAGCCGTGTTGACACTCTCTGCATGATCACACAGATAGCAATGTCTCTGTTGAATGATCGCTCTTCTATCTATGATTTCAAAGGCTCCGACATCTAGTTAAAAGACGGCTTTCTTCCCACTAGTTCAAAGGCTGGCACGTCTCTTGTTAAGTATCGGCTTGTTCTGTCTGTTGGCTCCCATGATTACAAAGCTTCCAGAGTCTGTTTTCAGTGGTGGCTCTCTGCCTTTGATTTCAACGACTCCAGCATCTGCTTTAAGTACTGACTCTCTTTCCATGATTTTGAAGATTCCATCTCTGTAAAGTGATGGTTCACTATCGATGAGTTTCATGGCTCTAATGTCAATGCTGCTTGATGGCTCTCTTACCGTGATTGCATAGGCTTCGTCACCTTTGTTCAGTGGAGGCTCTCTTTCTACAATTTCATAGGCTCCAACATCTCTTACCGAGTGTTGCTACACTTTCCAGGATGTGAGAGATTCTAACATCTCTGTTTAATGTTGGAAATCTTTCCGTGGCTTCAAAGGTCTCAATGTCTCTGTTCAGAAGTAGTTCTTATCTTTGATATAAAGAGGTTCAAGATCTCTGTGGTGCTGGCTCTGTTCTCGTGATTGCAAAGGCTCTAGCGTTTATGTTAGTGATGCTTTTTATCTGCAATTTCAAAGGCTTCAGCATATTAGCTGCCAGAGCCTTCTTTCTCAAAGTATCTGTGTTGAGTGTTTTCTCACTTTCCAAAAATTCTACGGTTCAAAGTCTTGGCTGTTCAGTGACTCTCTCGCCATGCTGTAGGAGGTATACATGACCCTGCTGTGCGGGTGTTCCATCCCTGTGGTTTCTGTAGCTGTGAATGCGCGCGCGCGCGCACACACACACACACACACACACACACACACCACACCACACACACACACACACACACAAACTACAGAGAGAGA
This sequence comes from Conus canariensis, assembly GCA_033310375.1. Classification (NCBI taxonomy): domain Eukaryota; kingdom Metazoa; phylum Mollusca; class Gastropoda; order Neogastropoda; family Conidae; genus Conus; species Conus canariensis. The sequence continues at coordinate 35,122,115 of CM065742.1, forward strand.
GAGAGACAGAGACAGAGAGAGACAGAAAGAGACAGAGAGAGACAGAGAAAGAAAGAGAGAGGGGTGAGAGAAAGAAAGTGAGAGAGAGAGAGAAGGGGAGAGGAGGAGGGGGAGGAGGAGGGGGAGAAGAAGAAGAAGAAGAAGAAGAAGAAGAAGAAGAAGAAGAAGAGAAGAAACAAGACTATCAACTGTTGAAGAAGCGTGACTCACCACACTATCTCTGTCTGATAGAGAACTCTCAATGTATCGTCTTTCTGTGTCCGAAATCCGTGGATGATGAGCAGGAGATTCATAGACCAGTACCATGCACATGGTGACCCAAACACAGCCCTGCAGACCTGCAGAACACGGCACGATATTCCTCAAGACCACAGACACACACACACACACACACACACACACACACACACACACACACACACACACACACACACACATCAACATACCCGCAGAACCCCGTCCCTATCTGCATCATGAACCAGACACACCCTAACATAAATGTAGAACACAGCACCATCCACAACATAAACCACGCACGCCCCAATATACTAGTAGGACATAGCACCATGTTCACCTAGAAGATCTCTAATCGAACCAATATAATCAATCGCAGCACCCCCAGCCAAGCCTACAAAAACGGTGACTGATCCATTATCATTCCTACCACGAATGGGCCTGGTTGGCGGTCTGAACAAATGAAAACATGGTTTCCGAGGCATTTTACCTACCCTAGACACCGAATGCACACAGAAATTCCATTGTACCTACTATAGACATAAAATGCACATAGCCATCCCATTGTACCTACCATAGACATAGAATGCACACGTCCGTCCGATTGTACCTACCATAGACATAGAATGCACATGGCCATCCCATTGTACCTACCATAGATATAAATGCACATGGCCATCCGATAGTACCTCCCATAGTCATAGAATGCACACGGCTATCCCATTGTACCTACCATAGACATAGAATGCACATGGCCATCCCATTGTACCTACCATAGATATAAATGCACATGGCCATCCGATAGTACCTACCATAGTCATAGAATGCACCATAACCATCCCATTGTACCTACCATAGGCATAGAATGCACACGGCTATCCCACTGTACCTATCATAGACATATAATGCACATGGACATACCATTGTACATACCATAGGCATAGAATGCACACGGCTATCCCACTGTACCTATCATAGACATACAATGCACATGGCCATACCATTGTACATACCATAGACATACAATGCACATAGCCATCCCACTGTACCTACTGTAGACAGAATGCACATGGCCATCCCATTGCACCTAACATAGACACAGAATGCACATGCCAATACCACTAAACCTACCATAGACATACAAAGCACATAGCCATCCCACTGTACCTACTATAGACATACAATGCACATAGCCTACCAACTGTACCTACCATAGACATAGAATGCACATCGCCATACCACTGCGTCTACCATAGACATACAGTGCACATGGCCATCCCATCGTACCTACCATAGACATACAGTGCACATGGCCATCCCATTGTACCTACCATAGACATCCAGTGCATATGGCCATCCCACTGTACCTACCATAGACATACAGTGCACATGGCCATCCCATTGTACCTACCATAGACATACAGTGCACATGGCCATCCCATTGTACCTACCATAGACATAGAATGCTGTGACGGACCGTTTTTTGTCCGGTCACAAATATTTACAACCGTGTTTGCCGGAACATGTTCATCCGAAAACCGGTTGGTTAGTTGACCTGACTGCTGCTCACCTGCGCTCTTTATAAGCAGGTGAGTTGAAACGATCAGGCAGTCTCTACAGCTGTTCCGGCAGTGCAAGTTCCCAGCGGCCGAAGAGGGTCTCCTGAACGAGTTGTGGCAGTCAGGTATTTAATTATTAGTAATTTGAAATTGCCACCGAAATCATTTTTATCTTTTTTGTGTTAATATGACGGAGCTTTAATTTATGGCGAAATGTCCACAAACACATGCGAAAGAAAAATTACTGTATCTGTGTTCGTGTGTGTGTGTGAGTGAGTGAGTGTGGGTGGGTGGGTGGGTGGGTGGGTGGGTGTGTGTGTGGGTGTGAGTGTTTGTGTGTGTGTGTGTGTGTGTGTGTGTGAGTGTTTGTGTGTATATATGTGTGTGTGTGTGTGTGTGTGTGTGTGTGTGTGTGTGTGTGTGTGTGTGAGTGTGTGTGTGCGCGCGCACACACACGCGTGTGTGTGTGCATAGACTTTAAAATACTCCGACAACCATCCTCCATGATTGATACAGCATACGTTATTGTTCATTAAAACGGACACTCAACGTATGAAATCTGGGCCAAAACCAAAAACATTGAAGGTGTGCAACAAGTATGTCCTAGAGATCGAGTCAAACGCTTTTGCATTTGGCAGACGCGCAAGTATGTATCCAGCTCTGCCTGTCACATTTAAGTAATTTATAACGTCTTCAATAGTTCTCAACACTGTGGCAATATTTCTGCCTTTCATGTATCCTACCTGGTCTTCACTAATCGGCTTGTGTAAAACTGTTCCCATTCTAAGCGCTAAACCTTTGGCTAATAACTTGTAATCTGAGTTTGTAAGAGTTATTGGGCGCCAATTACTGAGGTGCTCCCTGTCTAAATCCTTACCTTTATGTATCAGTGTTATGACTCCAAGGTTTTGAGTGTATGCTAAACTCCCGTTGGTGAACGATTCGTTGAAGGATTTAATAATAATACGTTTTTATTTGGATCCAAAAGAACTTTAGAAATTCAATACTGATCCCATCGCTTCCAGGAGCTGAGCCGTCCTTCATCTCTCTTAGAGCCTCTGTGGCTTCAGCCTCTGTGATAAGCCCTTCGCATGACTCGAATTCGTCATTGTTTAGCTTCGGGAGGTTTTCGTTTTCAATAAAGACTTCGCATGACTCAGCGACTTCATTATCTTGAGTAGTTTGATTTTACCGATTTTTGTAGAATAACGCATGTTTTCTCAGAATGTCTTTCTGATGATGCACTACCTCCCCAGTGTCTTTACACAATCGTGTCATGATCTTTTTTCTGCTTTTAGATTTTTCTAAGCTACAAAAGTATTTGCTATTCTTCCCCCCCCCCCCTCCCCCATCCATCTCAACCTTGATCTCACTTGGGCTCCTTTTGTCTTCTCCAAATCAAATAGTTCATATTCATGTTTTGTTTTTAACAAATCAATCTGTAGTTCTTTGTTTTGAACGTTACGAAGGATGTTTGATTCGAGATCTTGTATTCTTTTCTGTAAATCGATTTTTTTTTTGTTTCGTGTATTACAAGCAAGACGTTTTCCGAACTCGATACAATTATTCCTTATTTTCATCCCATTGTACCTATCATAGACATACAATGCACATGGCCATCCCATTGTACCTATCGTAAACATACAATGCACATTCTACCCACCATAGAAATACAATGGGCATGGCCATACCACTGCACAAACCATAGACATACAATGCATATGGCCAAACCACTGTACCTACCATAGACAAAGAATGCACATGGTCATCCCATTGTGCGTACTATAGACATACAATGGACATGGCCATCCCATCGTACCTACAAAGAATAGAATGCAGGCGGCCACCCCACTGCACCTACCAAAGACATAGAAAGCACATGTAGATCCCACTATGCCTACCGTAGATATAAGAATGCATATGGTCATCCCACTGTATCTACCATAGACATAGAATGCACATGGCCATCCCACTGTACCTACCATAGACATACAATGCACATGGCCATCCCACTGTACCTACCATAGACATAGAATGCACATGGCCATCCCACTGTACCTAATATAGACATAAGTGCACATGGTCATCCCATTGTACCTACCATAGACATACAATGCACATGGCCCTACCACTGCACCTACCATAGACATACAGTGCACATGGCCATCCCATTGTACCTAACATAGACATACAATGCACATGGCCATCCCACTGTACATACCATAGACATACAATGCACATGGCTATACCACTGTACCTACCATAGACATACAATGCACATGGCCATCCCACTGCACCTACCACAGACATACAATGCACATGACCATCCCATTTGACCTATCATAGACATACAATGCACATGGCTATACCACTGTACCTGCCATAGACGTACAATGCACATGGCCATCCCATGGTACCTATCATAGATATACAATGCACCTGGCCATCCCACTGCACCTACCACAGACATACAATGCACATGACCATCCCACTGTACCTACCATAGACATACAATGCACATGGCCATACCATTGTACCTACCATAGACATAGAATGCACATGGCCATCCCACTGTACCTACCATAGAATACAATGCACATGGCCATACCACTGTACCTACCATAGACATACAATGCACATGGCCATACCACTGTACCTACCATAGACATACAATGCACATGGCCATCCCACTGTACCTACCATAGACACACAATGCACATTGCCATCCACTGTACCTACCATAGACATAGAATGCACATGGCAACCCCACTGCACCTACCATAGACATAGCATGCACATGGCCACCCTATTATATCTACCATACACATAGAATGCACACGGCCATCCCATTGTACCTATCATAGACATAGAATGCACACGGCCATCCCATTGTACCTACCATAGACATTGAATGCACATGGCCATCTCACTGTACTTTCCATAGACATAGAATGCACACGGCCATCCCACTGTACCTACCATAGAAATAGAATGCACACGACAATCTCACTTCACCTAAAATAGAAATAGAATGCACACAACCATCCCACTGTACCTACCATAGAAATAGAATGCGCACGGCCATCCCACTGTACTTACCATAGAAATAGAATGCGTACGGTCACCCCACTGTACCTACCATAGAAATAGAATGCACAAGGCCATCCCACTGCGCTTACCATAGACACAGTACCTACCATAGAAATAGAATGCACACGGCAATGTCACTTCACCTACCAAAGAAATAGAATGCACACGGCAATCTCACTTCACCTACCAAAGAAATAGAATGCACACGGCAATCTCACTTTACCTACCATGGAAATAGAATGCACACGGCCATCCCATAAGTACTACCATAGTCACAGAATGAACACGGCCATCCCACTGTACTGACCATAGACACTGTACCTACCATAGACATAGAATGCACACGGCTATCACAATGAACCTACCATAGAAATAGAGTGCACACAACCACCCCACTGCGCTTACCATAGACACAGTACCTACCATAGAAATAGAATGCACATAGAAATCCCATTGTACCTACCATAGACATAGAATGAATGGGCATCCCACTGTACCTACCATAGACATAGAATGCACATTGCCATCCCATTGTACCTACCATCGACATGGAATGCAAACGGCCTTCAAAGTATGCACATGACCATACCACTGTACCTACCATAGACATACAATGCACATGGCCATACCACTGTACCTACTATAGACATGCAATGCACATGGCCATCCCATTGTACCTACCATAGACATAGAATGCACATTGCCATCCCATTGTACCTACCATCGACATGGAATGCAAACGGCCTTCAAAGTATGTACATGGCCATACCACTGCACCTACCATAGACATACAATGCACATGGCCATCCCACTGTACCTACCATAGACGTACAATGCACATGGCCATCCCATTGTACCTACCATAGACATAGAATGCACATGACCATCCCACTGTACCTATTATAGACATAGAATCCACATAGCCATCCCACTGCACCTACCATAGACATACAACATACAATGCACATCGCCATCCCACTGTACCTACCATAGACATACAATGCACATGGCCATCCCACTGCACCTACCATAGACGTACAATGCACATGGTCATCCCACTGTACCTACCATTGACATACAATGCACATGGCCATCCCACTGTACCTACCATAGACATACAATGCACATGACCATCCCATTGTACCTACCATAGACACAGAATGCACATGGCCATCCCATTGTACCTACCATAGACATAGCATGCACATGGACATCCCACTGTACCTGCTATAGACATAAAATGCACACGGCCATACCACTGCACCTACCAAAGACATAGAATGCACATGGCCATCCAACTGTACTAACCATAGACATAAAATGCACATGGTCATTCCAGTATACCTAGCATAGACATAGAATTCAGACGGCCATCCCACTGTACCTTTCATAGGCATAGAATGCACGCGGCCATCCCACTGTACTAACCATAGACATCGAATGCACACGGATATCCCACCGTACTAACCATAGACATAGAATGCACACGGCCATCCCACTGTACTAACAATAGACATAGAATGCACACGAATATCCCACTGCATCTACCATAGACCTAGAATGCAGATGGCGATCCCACTGTACCTACTAGAGACATAGAGCACACACGGCCATCCCGCTGTACTGACCATAGACACTGTACCTACCTCAGACATACAATGCAGATGGCCATCCCACTGTATCTGCTATAGACATAGAATGCACACGGCCATTCCACTGTATAAACCATAGACATAGAATGCACACGGCCATCTCGCCGCACCTACCATAGACGTAGAATGCACACAACCATCCCACTGTACTATCCATAGAC
>CM065742.1:35133810-35141310 GCA_033310375.1 Conus canariensis
AAATGCAAAAGAGCTAAATTTCTTGTGCTTAAAGAAATGAATACAGAACTCGAAGCCATACGAGAGAGGAGAATGGAAGGAGTATTGTTGAGATCAAAAGCCAGATGGATTGCAGAGGGGGAGAAGGTTTCGAAATATTTTTGTAATCTTGAGAAAAGAAATTATATTAGCAAACAGATGACAAGATTAGTAACTAAAGATGGACATTCCACTGAAAACCAGAAAGATATCATGAAGGAAGTTAAGTGTTTTTATGAAAACTTATACAAGGAAAAGGACGTAGAAGAATGTGAAATCTCGGACCTTATAAGAAATGTTCCCAAACTATCGAAAGAAGAAGAGCGATTATTAGAAGGCGAAATTACTTTAGAGGAGGCAGGTTTTGCATTAAAAAACATGCAGAACGGTAAAAGTCCAGGGACAGATGGATTTAGTGCAGAATTCTTTAAGTTTTTTTGGAAACAGATTGGGCCTTTTGTAGTGAGAGCTTTAAATGAAGCATACAAGGATGGAGAACTGTCCACAACACAAAAAGAAGGATTGATCACTTGTATTCCCAAAGGTGATAAACCGAAAGATTATATTCAGAACTGGCGCCCTATATCTCTCCTGAATGTTGTCTATAAGATAGGTTCTTCATGCATTTCAAACAGAATAAAAAAGGTTTTACCACAGTTGATAAATGAAGATCAGTCTGGTTTTATGGCCAACAGATACATAGGCAACAACTTGAGATTAATATATGATTTAATTACTTATCTAGATGCAAAGAATATTCCAGGTTTACTTCTAAGCATTGATTTTGAAAAAGCTTTTGATTCTTTAAGTTGGAAGTTTATGTTTAAGATCGTAAGAGGATATGGCTTTGGAGAAAGTATTTGTCGATGGATTGAGACGTTTTACAAAAATATAAAGTCAACAGTTATTGTTAATGGAAATACTTCCCAGTGGTTTCAGGTAGAAAGAGGATGCAGACAAGGAGACCCACTTTCCCCATATATGTTTATTCTTTGTGCGGAAATTTTGGCAATAATGATTAAGGAAGAGGAATTATCAAAGAAATTCATATCGGTGACACTGAACACAAAATTTCTCAGTTTGCCGATGATACTCAGTTATTTAATATAGGAGATAAAACTTCATTTGAAAAAACTATACTTCTTCTTGATCGCTTTGGTAGAGTGTCAGGACTGCATATGAACAGTAGTAAAACACAAGCAGTATGGTTAGGAAGCAAGAAAAGATCACAAGTAACTTACTCTCCTCACTTAAAAATGATATGGAATCCTCCTAGATTCAAGATACTAGGTGTATGGTTCACTCAAGATCTTAAGGATTGTGAAAGTATTAACTATAACGAAAAATTTTCTGAAGTTAAAATACTGTTAAAGATTTGGTCACAAAGAACCATTACCCCAATAGGTAGAGTAGCTGTTTTGAAATCGCTTGTTTTGTCCAAATTAATACACTTATGGATATTACTCCCAGATCCACCAGACTACTTCATAGGAAACCTCCAGAAACTATGTTTTCAGTTTGTTTGGAATGGAAAACAAGATAAAATCAGTCGGAAAACCTTTATCAAAACAACGAAACAGGGTGGACTAAACATACCTGACATAAGGAAATATATCTGTGCTTTGAAACTGTCATGGATTAAAAAACTAAAAACCACAAACCATAAATGGAAATGTATAGCAACAGAAATATGTCCGATTCTTTCGTTTCTAGAATACTATGGAACAGCTTTTGATTTTAAGCATAAAAACATGAGCACCTTTTGGATGCATGTACTGAAAGCATATAAGCTATTCCATTTTAATGTAAAACCCAAAACTTGGAATGAATTGCTTTCTGAACCGATTTTCTACAACGAAAATATAAAAATTGGTAATGTAGTAATTAAACATAATAAATTGATAAGAAAAGGAGTGTACGCCATAAAACATTTTTTCAAGACTAATGGAGAATTTATGACATTTGAGGAATTTTCAACAAATCATGGATGTAAGATTGATTTTGTCACGTTTAATGGTATTATATCGGCAATTAAAGAATATATCAGAATAAGTGGAATAAAACGAAATACAGACAATAACAGATTTTTGGATATACTAAATGCATTAAGACATATTTATAAGGTATCAAAAGGATCAAAATTACTGTATGAAATTTTAACAGAAGACAATGTCAGACCTAATTGTTGTTTGAAATGGACACAAAAATTAAATGTTGATATTCCTTGGAAAGAGGTGTTGCTTAAAATACATAAAACTAAAGATGTTAGATTAAAGTGGCTACAGACTAGAATTGTTCACAGAATTATTGCAACAAATGTTGTTTTAAGTGCAATGGGGGTATCTGCCACAGCAAACTGTTCGTTATGTAATGAAGCAAGAGACTCTATTGAACATTCTTTCTGGAGTTGTAAATATATTAGATGTTTTTGGACCTCTTTGGAAAAAATGTTCAATGAAAAATGTGAAAATGTTTATGATTTAAAGATTTCACGTGAACTGGTACTTTTTAATGTGGATAACCATTCTAATACAGATAGCATTTTTGACTTTATAATAATGTTTGCCAAACAATATATATACAAATGTATATTAGAAAAATCCCCACCTAACTTAACTATCTTTCAGAAGCAGCTGAACAAAAGATACAAGATAGAACAATACAATGCGAAAATTAATGATAATGTGTCTAGGTTTACTACAGAATGGAACTTTTATACACCTTTACTTGTCACTGTATAATTGATATGTGTATGTGTATGTATGTGTGTGAGTATATATATGTGTGTGTGCATATATGTGTATGTATATATGTGTGTGTATGTATGTATGTATATGTGTGTATGTATGCATGTGTATATGTGTATGTATGTGTGTATATATGTATGTATGTGTATGTATATATGTGTATATATGTATATATATATATATATATGTATGTATATATATATATATATATATTATATATATATATATATATATTATATATATATATATATATATATGTATGTATATGTCAAAATGTTCTTGCATACTCCATGCCCATTTGCACATGTTTTCGCCATCCCCCCCTCCCCATCCCCTTCTCCCCCCCCCCCCCTCCCCCACGCCACAACTTGATAGTCATGCTGTTCTTGTCATTGTTGTAGGTATTGTTGTTATTATTGAGATGTTATTGCTGTTACTATTACTATTGATGATGATGTTACTTTCAGGAGTATGATAATCTCAGATATCCCCTGTCGTATATATGCCCCCTTCCCCTTCTCCCCCACTACCCACTCCATGTGCCCCTTTCCCGTTTTTTTCTTCATTTATGTGTGTGTGTGTTATTGTTTAAAAAAAATGCAATAAAATGTTTATTACAAAAAAAATTTTCTTGTGCTTACCCCATGACCTGACAGCTCTTGTCAGTTCACCTGGGGCGATGGTTATGTTTGGAGTATCAATTTCTTCACTACGTCATCATCAAAATGGCATTTCAGTTCATCAGTATCGGCTGCATAATTTGTTTGCTGGCTCATCCCTCATGTCGTTCACTCCGGTATTAACTATAACATTTCTGTTTTGTTTTGTTTCGTTTTGTTTCTAGCGAGGGGGTGGGTGTCTCTATTGAAAATGAAAAATTGTGAAGTCCTCAGACTGACGTGTTATAATAGTCTCCTGTCGTTTTCATAGATGAGCAGGCAGGAAGGTCATTTAATTCCATTATATTTTTACTATCGTCATCTTTTCCACGCAAAAAGGACTGAATCGTCTCTTTTGAGAGAAGATCACCTATTATGTGTCTGACGTGCAGAGAGAGAGAGAGAGAGAGAGAGAGGGGAGAGAGAGAGAGAGAGAGAGAGAGAGAGAGAGAATACGCACTGGATCCGAACACCATTTCCTTCACCTAGGCTGAGACAGTAAGGCCAGTCTTTGTCGCCCTAGACATGTATGCCAGCTTCTTGTTCGCTACTCAGCGAGACTGGCCTACTGTCTGCACGTAGGTTTTGCCTGTAGGCCAACCACCAACGTTGACCTTTTGCCGCTATCGCCTGTCAGGTATGGTGAACAGACAGACCAGCCAAGAACGACTGGCAGAGACAATGCCGAGCAGATCAAATCAACCGGAAGCGGCAAATGCCTTCAGTGAGCGCAGTGGAACTCCCAATAGGCGAACAGCGGAGATACTATTCCTGTTCCCTGTGCGTATTGATTGTGTATACACCGCAACTTAGGCAAGTCAGAAACCCTAACATTTTTTCTTTTTTTTTTTTTTTTTTTTTGGCTGTCCCATCTTCTGTGCCGCCTCAGAGGTATTGCACCCACGCCGCTCATTCCCAGCCCACCCCCACCCCCACCCCACACCACCCACATCCCGTCCACAACTACAGCCCGGTCCGGCCCGCCGAAGCCCCGGCACCGGCAATCCACAGGGAGCAGTCAATATCAAGTTGTCAGGAGGCAACTCACCGGAGGAGACACTGCACTGCTGCCGAGTCACTTCTTTGGTTTTCAGTGGCGCCTGTTCTGATCCAACAAACGCAAACCCCCCTACTGACGACAATAATTGCTTAGTCGCGGTGCCGGTGTGAGTGAGCACTCCCTCCGGAGGGCGCCACCACGTCCGTCCAATGACTGAACCAATGAATTTGCCGATACCGGTGACCCCGACGGAATAAAAGCAAGGCCACAGATATGGAGAGGACTTCGAAACTGAGGTCACCATGAGAGCAGGGCATCAAGCGTCACAGAATTTGACTTCTTTTTTTTTTTAATGCTGATCGATGAGAATACGGGCGATGAAGATGATACTACGGATTTCCATTCCGGTCTGAGACTGCATGACAGGTTTGTGCTCTACGCTTCCTTTCATAATATATCCCGGCGTCAACTAGGCCCGAGAGACAGAGACACCTGCAGTGTTGGTCAGGAAACTTGAGCAACACTCTCAGAGACGCATCTATTTAGTGGCTGAAACTCGACTGTGTGGTCCCAGTCTTCCGAGTTGAGCCCGTGGTAAACTAAACTCTGGGTAGGACCAGGTCGGGGCAGAAAAATCCCTCATGGCTCTGATGATAATCGAACTCACGACCTCCCAGCGGGAGTCCGCGACGCTAACGACATCGTAATGGCAGCTGGTCAACACCCTAATGGTTTGCTGCTTTAAACTCACACACACACACACACACACACACACACACACACACACACACACACACACACACACACACACACACACACACTGGCAAGAAGCGCCTTACCGGAATAGATGAAGGTCACCAGTTTACTACGTTCGTGCATTGGCACCCATCTGGAGCATAAAGCGTGCATGACTGGGAAGGTCACGCCCTGTAAAAACACACACACACACACACACACACACACACACACACACACACACACACACACATGCACGCACGCACTTACGCACGCACACACAGACACACACATGCACGCGCGCGCGCACACACACACACACACACACACACAAGTACATTCGCACGCACGCACGCACGCTCGCACGCACGCACGCACGCACGCGCGTGCACATGTGCATACACACAAATGCATATACAAATGCACATACAACCACTTCAAGAAATTATTCATTCTGAGCGCACATAAGTAAAAACAAGCGCGCCCACCACGCAGGCACGCAAAAGAGATACATAGCCGAAAAGACAAACAGACAGACAGACAGACAAGCAGACAGGCAGAGAGAGAGAGAGAGAGAGAGAGAGAGAGAGAGAGAGAGAGAGAGAGACAGACAGACAGACAGACAGACAGACAGACAGACAGACAGGTGGATAGATGGAGATAGACGGACGGACGAACAGATGGACAAACGGATGGACAGTTAGACAGAAAGCCAGCCAGACACAAAGAGAGAGAGTCGGGGGGGGCGGGGGGGGGCTTTGATGCTTTAGAGTTTTGATTGATTATTTCCTCCAGCTATGTAAGCCATAAAAGCAAGTTCTCATGAATTGCAGCTTCGAAGAATAATTATCATAAATGATGATGATTAAAAATACAATCATTCTGACATAACGCTCCAAGCTAATCAATGTTGCCATACGTTTGTCAGCATTCATTTGAACACCCAACAGTTTACAGAATAGAAAGGGATCAACTGTACTTAATCTTCTAAACGACATCTGAGTTTCCACCGTCCTCTTTCTTACCCGTTTCTGTCTGCTCATTTCAGGAAAATCAGCGCTCGTGCTTAATTTTGTGGTGAATATCAAGCCAAGGAATGTGTGCATCTCTCTTACCCTCATTGCTTCAGTTCTGTAGTCCACCGTTCCTTCCTCATTGCTTCAGTTCTGTAGTCCACCGCTCCTTATCACTACCTCCAAGGTAACCGCCTCGATGAAAAACCAGGATATTTGTTTTATCTAAACTACCTTCTAAATGTAATCTGTCCGCTCCTAATATTATAATCGTTTAGCTGACTGTGTAGGCTAATGGTTGTAACTGATAGCAAGATTAGGCCATCTGCAAGGAGCAGCAGAAATAACTGGTACAATTTAAATCCCTCTTATCAATTCCGTGATCAAATTATTGACGGAAAACGGAAGCTTTATTTGAATATTCACCGTTTTTAACGCCTCCCGGACAGATGGGAAAAAAAAGAATGTCTGTCTATAACACATGTTTCTACCGAGTCGTAAACACCCTTTAATGCTTTATACAATTTCCATCAATACCGTGTTTATGGAACACAGGCAACAGTACCTTTCTATTCACAGAGTCAAAAGCTTTTCTGAAATCCACAAAAATGCAAACGTTACACGCAGTTTCGTATTTTAAGCTGAACATTTTGGACTATACAGTACAGAATAAAAATGTGAAAAAATATGCACTGATCGCTCCGAATTCAGTTTGTATCTTCATATGATTATTGACAATAAATGAAAACAAAGCAGGTGATTCAGTCTCTAAGGTACTATGCATTCTATTAACACACATTGAGTTCAAGAACAATCAAAGCAAATTCGTGTTTAATACTGCAATGCGTGGAAAATACTGAAAATATCAGAGTTACTAAAGATACCATGTATTCAGTCAAAACATTGAGTTTGTGAACAATCAAAGCAGATTCGTGTGAAGCGCGGCAATCTGAGCAAAATCCTGGAAATATCCGCATTTTGCAAACATTCCTGTGTAGTGTTTTCAGCAGATTTCTTCACAAGGAAACCATTTTCTAAAGAATTCTGAATATCGATGCGGTGCATTAGTTTCGAATTTTCTATTTGTTCTTCAATTCGTAACAAAAAAATAAATAAAAACGCTGAGTAGATTAAACTTTTATTCATTTTGCATTTATCCACAAAATATTTAGCGAACAGCATAAGTTTATTGAAGCCTTCATCTATATTTTTATATGTTCACCTTCACCAAGCTAGATCAATTCAATAATAAATTTCATTCTCACACAGGTTTAGCATATTTCTCCCATATTCTCACGAGTTCACTAAAGAACTTTCAATCATATTCA
>CM065742.1:35143810-35151310 GCA_033310375.1 Conus canariensis
GGAAGGTACATAGGTGATAATCTGAGGCTTCTTAATGACACCGTCCACTATCATCATGCAAATGATGTGCCTGGACTGCTAATGTGTTTCAATTCTGAAGAAGCTTTCTACTTGTTGCACTGAACATTCATGACAAAATTAGTCAGGTGTCATTGATAACGGACAGGCATCTCGGTGTTTCAACGGTTTACAAAGTGATCCAGCTTCACCTTACGTTTTTATCTTATGCGTTGAGATTCTTAGAATAATGATCAGAGAAAATTACTCGCAATAAGTGTAATCATTTGATGATACAGTGAAACCTGAACTGCGAAAAGACAGGACCAGTTTGTTTGAGAAGTAAATGCAGACCAGGGACTTTTTACATGCCATACCTAAAATTATAGGGAATCCTCCCAATTTACAATACCTGGTTTGTGGAATATAATTTTTTTCTCATCATTTCCAGTACCACTTCAGTGGCATTATTCCCCTGCCCTTCATTCCATCTCCTCATTCAGCGCCACACTTTGACTTCTCCTGTCACAGCTCCAGCACCAGCGATCCACAAGGAGCAGTCAGTCTCCAGTCATCATTAGGCAACCCATCTGAGGCGACATCGCACTGCTGCTGAGTTACCTGATGGGCTTCAACGGTGCCTGCTCTGATCCAGTCTACCCAGGACACCTCATATCAAGCACTCTACTGACAACAACAATGGCTTAATCACGGAGACAGCGTACGTCCCTCTCCGGACAGCGCTACCACATCCATCCAATGACCATACTAACGAACCAGTCAATACCAGCGACCTCAACACAAAGTTACCAGGGGCATGGAAGTGGGGAAGGATCAATACATAGGTCACATATGAGCAGGGCATAAAGGACCACGAAATTTGATATTTTTTCATGCTTATTGATGAAGATTGTGTTATGGAGTTTCAGTCTGGTTAAAGACTGCATGACACGCCCATACTCTACGTCTGCTTTCGTAACTGAGAAGAACAGAGGAAGAAAAAGGTATGTGGGTGGATATATGTGGGAGGACAGGCCTGGGGGTGAAGAAGTCGTGAGGATGGAGGTGGAAGTTTTGAGAAAACCAAGAGGAATGTCAAAAACAAGTTAAGACTTTGCAGAAAGGAATCGAAATCTCCATGCGGCAAGGGTCTATTGCTAACGGCCACAAAGGCCAGAGCTGGTCAAGGTCAGGACAATTCAGACCCAACAGCCGTCTTTACCAGTGACAACAACCGAAAAGTTTTGGTGAAAAAGACATGAAGAGAGTGCAGACGTGGGGAAAGCGGCGGGAGGGAGAAGACAGGGGCCGCAGTGTACCAGGCATTCCAGGGCTGAGTGGACAGGCAAAAGGGTGGCAGTGTGCCAGGCATTCCAGGGCTGAGTGGACAGGCAGAAGGGTGGCAGTGTGCCAGGCATTCCAGGGCTGAGTGGACAGGCAGAAGGGTGGCAGTGTGCCAGGCATTCAGGGCTGAGTGGACAGGCAGAAGGGTGGCAGTGTGCAGCATTCCAGGGCTGAGTGGACAGGCAGAAGGGCCGCAGTGTACCAGGCATTCCGGGGCTGAGTGGACAGGCAGAAGGGTGGCAGTGTGCCAGGCATTCCAGGCTGAGTGGACAGGCAGAAGGGTGGCAGTGTGCCAGGCATTCCAGGGCTGAGTGGACAGGCAGAAGGTGGCAGTGTGCCAGGCATTCCAGGGCTGAGTGGACAGGCAGAAGGGTGTACCAGGCATTCCAGGGCTGAGTGGACAGGCAGAAAGGGGTGGCAGTGTGCCAGGCATTCCAGGGCTGAGTGGACAGGCAGAAGGGTGGCAGTGTGCCAGGCATTCCAGGGCTGAGTGGACAGGCAGAAGGGTGGCAGTGTGCCAGGCATTCCAGGGCTGAGTGGACAGGCAGAAGGGTGGCAGTGTGCCAGGCATTCCAGGGCTGAGTGGACAGGCAGAAAGGGGTGGCAGTGTGCCAGGCATTCCAGGGCTGAGTGGACAGGCAGAAAGGGGTGGCAGTGTGCCAGGCATTCCAGGGCTGAGTGGACAGGCAGAACAGATTAGAAGAGCACTTCAGAATTGAATTATGAAACTATCCTCAGGAGTAAGTCTGCAATTTCAGTGCTATTCTGGTTGCCATACAATACGTGCAGTGCGGAGATCTGTGCTACGTGGCTGTATACTGCAATGGAAGCTGGAGAAATCTAGTCAGAGATGTGTACGTGCGGGAGAACTTATTAGCTTTTCAAAATGTCTTCTTCTTTCCTCATCGGTGAAGAAAATATAATTCTTCACAAATATGATGTGGGTCACTTACAGAGATACATAAGGCAGACAGCTGTTATGAAGAGTTAGAAGGGTAGTGCGGATATGGGGGAGGGTCGAAGTTCGTCTTTGTAAGGCGTCAGGCTCAAGTTTAAATTGACTCTCCGAGGGAGACACCAGACATAACAGGCTAGTCTGAGAAAATAACAGATTTCGGGTGATGTCGCTAGATACTGGATTCATATCATAAAAAAGAAAAGAAAAACAACCAAGGCCTGCCTCTCCCCCTGCAGGTTTGTCCCTGTCAACCTTTGCTTTTTATCTTTCTGTGGTCTTTATTCATCACACTTTAGTCATAGTAGGCATATTGCCTCTCCTCTTAAGCGTTTTGAGCACCTATGTCACATTATTTGGGGCTTCCCATTTTTTAAGCATAAGATGTATTCTTCAGTCGAAATGGAAATTATCGTCATACCTTTGTTGCTAAGTTGCAAAAACCAAATCAATGGTTTTCAATCTTTAGTGGGCAGCACCAAGGCTGGTATATCAACTCGTTTGTTTATGAAGTTCTCTCCACAGGCACACACTAAACCCACTACAAACATACGAGTAAGCAGTCCGACAAAGACACGTTCAAGCTAACATAGTACTCTCTCTATGCTTCATCTCAAACATCCCGATAAACCCTGCCCTCCCCACCTCTCCCTGCTCCCCTCTTACTACGTCCCTTTACCTACTTCTTCAGTTCCTGTGTACCCACACCGTTTCTGTAGTCTTACACAGACACTCAAAACCTTGAATCACCTCCGCCAGTCCCTGGAGAACTCTCACAGCTATCACGTAGGAGGCACCAGCTCTGGCAGCAGAGGGGATGGCTAGGGACAGGAGAGAAGTGCTGAGGACAGAGCAACCCAGCATTTGTTTCCCTGGGGCCCTGTCGGCGAGCCACCCGCCGAACACCTGGGTAACGATGTACCCATAGAAGAAGGCACCCAAGATGGTGCTCTGAGTCCTTTCGTCCCAAATGAACTCACCTTCCTGCATGAGGAAATAAAGAAGAAAGGTTTGCAAGGGCTGGCTAACATCATCTTTCATGTCTCTCTGATCTTTATCATAATGTTGGGTACATCACAAAAATCGTCAGCATTATCGTCACCACATGTATAAATACAATGTTACAATAGCTGAGCATTTAGCTCATAAGACTTTTTCAGTCCAAAGAACTCTTAAACTGACCCAAACTGAAGATGTGACTCCTAGTTCATCCCATCTCTCCTCCCCGTCCCACCCCCCCCCCCCCCAAAAAAAAAAAATCAATCAATCAATCAATCAATCAACAACAACCAAACAACAAACAAAAAGCAGTTTGCAGAGCACTAACTCGAAACAACCGATACCTCTCTTATTAAATTGTTTTGTTTGTTTGTTTGTTTTTTGTCGACCATTTGAGAATCGTAGCATATCACAACCAAGTACATGTACATGGGGTATTCTAGAAACAGACCGGCCTGCAAATCACAAACCAGACATTGATTTCCTTCTGGAATTTTCTAGAAGCTATATAGGAAACATTCAGTTATTTTGTCATCTGTAAAACGTCAACAAATACACTTACTAAACGGGCAGCAGCGTTACTGCAAACATACCAAAATACAAACACAAAACGCTTCGAAATCAATATGAAACTCAATTTCCGACAAACAGGAGCATAAATAGAAGTACTGGGCCACTAAGCAAAAGAACAAATGAATTGAAAACGAGAAACAACACGTTTCCACCTATTGGGATTTCGTAAGACAGGAACAATAACACTTAAAACCTTGGAAACAAAGGAGGAACAGTCTCTTATCACTTCAGTCTGGCTGCATAGTTATTCTTGGGTTAACTAAAACTACGGAATGGAACTGAAGAGGGAAAAGGTTGAAGGGGAGAGGTCACAGACTAAAACAACAACAACAATAACAACAACAACTACAATACTGATGATGATGAGAATAATAATAATAATAATGATAATGATAGCATAGTAATAATACATATTTAAAAAGTAATAATAATAATAACAACAAGAACAACAACCAAAATGACTATGATGATGATGAAGATAGTAGTATAGTAGTAGTAGTAGTAGTAATAGTAAGAAGAAGAAGAAGAACGGTAGTACTAATAATGATGATCATCATCATCATGATCATGATGATATTATGTAATAATGATGCTGACGATGATTTGTAGACACTGACATGATTTGTAGATACGCAGGTGACTGATCAAGCTCATGCGTGCAGGGAATGTGTGGTGACAGCTTGGGCAGGGAATGTGGGAGATCTGCTTTTGCTTGCTGATGCGGGCTTTCCTTGCCTGTCTCTTTTGTTGTGCCGCAGCTGTCCTCCTTTCTTCACATAAATTGGCGCCTTTGTGGATAGAGTAGCAGCATCTAGCTCGATCTATAGCAGCTTGTTCCCACGTGCAAGGTAGATGTTAAACGTTTTCAAGGATGTTTTGAGAGAATCTTTGAAGCGTTTCTTTTTACCTCCATGGGAACGCTTCCCTTGTTGCAGCTCACCGTAGAAGGGTCTCTTATGTAGCCGGTGGTCTGGCATACGAGCTACATGACCTGCCCATCGAAGCTGTGACAGCATCAGGATGGTGTGGATGCTCAGTAGGTCTGCTTGGTCGAGCACCTCTGTGTCTGGGATTTTGTCCTGCCATTTTATGTTTTGGACCGACGTTCTGAGGTAGATTGTGTGGAAGTGATTCAGCTTCTTGGCATGCCGTGGGTGCACTGTCCACGTTTCACGTGCAGTGAGTGGTGTGGGGAGAACAACTGCTCTGTACACCTTCAGCTTGGTCTTTAGACTGATACCTCTTCTGTTCCAAACATTAGTGTGTAGTCTGCCGAAGGTCGCACTTGCTTTTGCCACTCTGATGCTCATCCCATCGTGGATGGTAAGGTTCTGGGACAGTGTGTTGCCAAGGTAGGTGAATTTACTCACCGCAGCGAGTCTCACACAATTGACTATGATGTTAGGCTCATAGTTGCGTCTGCCTGGCGCGGGTTGATGCAGAACTTTCGTCTTCTTTGTATTTAGTTTCATATACAGAAATGTAATCGCTTACTGAATATCATGAGTTCATACTGCTGGACAGAGGAAATTACAGTTACCGTATACAATGTAATGAAGCTCCAAGAAATAGAAGGAAAATCGTATTAGATTTCCTGTGATCAAGATATAAGCCAAGGTAAGAAAACACGTAGATCAACCACCGTGGTGAAAATGCGCCAGATCTCAACGGAAAGCAACACACTTACCTCATACACTGAAGCTGAATGGTTGGATTCTTCAGCGCCAGGACAGTCCCCACTGATGTCACTGTCATTGCTGCTGAGGAGATCATCGTTCGCCAAAGCAGTGGAGTTGACCATGGCCACCAAAGCCACGTTCAGACAGGTTCTCAGACAGTACACAGTGAAGCAGGCCAGGAAGCACAGAAGGGAGAAGATGTAACGTGCTGGCACACCCACACTGGGATCTGCCGGGAAACAGCCGCTTTCTTAGTCCACGCATGGGGTGGCAAGAAAGCGTGGCTGTTTCCCTGCCACGGTTGTTTTTTATATTTGCGAGGTTACCAGAAAGCAGGAGGGTGTAGGGAGAGGGAAGGGGTGAGGGTGAGGTGATGGCGTGGGCAGGGTTAGGGAAGTGGCGGGGGGTGGGGGGTGGGGGGGGTGGGGGTAAATGCATCATCCTCGCATGTAACGTCGGAATTATAGCAAGGAACAAAGCTATGGCAATACGCGTATGTCCCTTATCGGGTCTCTTTAAAGCACCCCGAACTCTCAAAAAAAAAAAAATCCCAGTTTGTGTTTTCCTTTGTTTGTTTTTCTTCATTGTGTATCCTAATTTCTAATTATTATTATGTTCACGTCTAGAGTGTATTCTCTCAAGTCTCATTGAAACATGGCATCGAGTGAACGTCAACACAAACAGGTCAAGAGGCGAACAAAAGTGACATGACGTTTCTGAACAAATATGGAAGGGAGGGGGGGGGGGGTGCATCAAAATAGCTGGTTAATTAAAAACAAACAAAAAAACACAAACAAAACCCCCACCAGTTTTATACTTGGTGACAGGAGGCGGTAATTAAAATATAAAAGCAAAAATGCAGTGACAGAGCCGCTAAACGAAGGAAAAAGCAAACTACAATACAGGTACAACAGGTCTTCTTCAGGCAGACAAACAACATGCAAAGCAATGGAAGCAATTTGTGAAACAAAAATTGCATTTCATCTTGTTTTCACGCTCCCAAACCGTGGGCAGGTCATCGTGGAGCAACTTTTTTCTTCTGGCACAGTGAGTTACTTAGCTTCAACATTATTTCCATGCCAGTAATGATACCAGGGCCTATTCCTGTTGTATCATATTTGTTTTGCACATTACCATTCTTTCGTTGTTTGCTGCAGTTGTATCGCTGAATTTGAGGTTCGTGATTGCAATGACTGCTCGTATATGACTTGCAATAAATAGTAGGTGCCAGTGTCAGCCTCATTATCGCCAGCGTCATGGGTAACGTCATCTCTCCCTCCATCCCTCCCCATGTCTATTGTCCTGTCTGTCTCTCTCTCTCTCTCTCTCTCTCTCTCTCCTCTCTCTCTCTCTCTCTCTCTCTCTCTCTGTCTGTCTGTCTGTGTGGAGAGAGAGATAGAGTAACAGTGAGTGCGTGGGTGGGGGGAGATAGGCAGACAGACAGGCAGAGACAGAGACAAGGAGGCAGAGAGAGACACGAAGAGAGAGAAAAACAGAAAGAGACACACTGACAGACAGAAAAACAGACAGATAGAGAGACAGACAGACCGACAAGAGAGAGAGATTCATGAACACAAATGTCTCACACACACACACACACACACACACACACACACACACACACACACACACTGGCGCGCGCGTGCGCATGGAAAACGCAAACGGCATAGAATGAAGCGACGGTGCCAACCTGGCCTATCTGATGAGCCCACGTCAACCTTCCTGTCCAGCAGTGGCATGTTTTCATTCAGGTTCTCCGCTTCCATCGTCACCGCTCACTTCAGCTGCCGGCTCGCTGGGAGGTGCAGAGGTTGCTAAAATAGCGAGAGTGCCCTGATCACGTTATAGTTCAATGTGGTAAGGGACTAATTCGTAGTGAGAAAAAAAAGTGCAGGTACACATGTTCTTCAGTCAAGGGGAATATGAATTGCGCACGGAATTTATATTAGTCCT
>CM065742.1:35158810-35161310 GCA_033310375.1 Conus canariensis
TCTGAGGTGTGGGGTCTGTTGGATAACGCCCACATGGAAAAAATTCACACTTATGCAATAAAACGTGTTATGAGTGTGCCGTTACATGCATCAAATAAGATAGTTTATGGTGAAAGTGGTCGATATCCTCTGTTTATACGAACATATATCAGATCAATTAAATACTGGTTAAAATTAGTTTATTTACCTACCACCAGACTCTGTAATCAAGCGTATGAAATGCTTTTGCTACAACACGATATGGGAAAATTTAATTGGGTATCTCGTGTAAAGAAAATACTAACAGAAAATGGTTTTGGTATCGTTTGGCTTTGTCAGGGTGTAGGCAATACTGCGAGGTTTATATCCGAATTTACTGATCGTTTAATTTGTTCTTACAGACAAAACTGACATTCCAGCATGGATGGAAACGTCAAATATGAATGGTTTCTCTCATTTAAAAGTAGTTTGGAAATGGAAAAGTATTTCATGTTTATTACAAATAAATGGCATAAATATAACTTAACAAAATTTCGAACTAGAACACTGGGCCTCAATGCAAACAGAAAATGATTCGAAGCATCGGACAATAAAGCATGCCCCATGTGTGTAGAGGGAAACAGCAGTGAAGATGAAGTGCATTTTGTTTTTGATTGTCCTGCTTACGCACATATTCGAAGTAGATGTAAAATTTTCAGGGAGCCAGCTGCTCAAAGAAAAGATCTCGTAGCAATTCTATCCAGTAAGAATGAACAAAATACCATATCATTTGCAAGATATGTAGCAGAAGCTTGTGATTTTCGAAGAAAGAATATCTTAAACAATTTGTTGAGCCTAAATGTGTGACGATGTATGAATTCACTGTTAGCGCTTATCATGTATTTTTCATGGCTTGATGGTCGAAGACAATGGATTACTGAAGTGTGCAGAGTGAGTGAGCGAGTTTGTGTGTGTGTGTGTGTGTGTGTGTGTGTGTGTGTGTGTGTGTGTGTGTGTGTGTGTGTGTGTGTATGCGCGTGCGTGCGCACGTGCAGTGTATGTGTGTGAGTGTGTTTATATCTCCGAACGTTTGTGTTGCCGATTGTAGATTTGAATTTCTAGTTAAACTATCGATTTCCGTGTCTTTTTTGTCTTGAATGGCAGATATTTGACGCATGCTGTTAATGCAGAAATTGTAACCCCCTTGCCAACAGGGCTTGTTTGCTATTGGCAATAAAACTGTGTCAGTGTCAGTGTCAGTGTCAGTCTCTCTCTCTCTCTCTCTCTCTCTCTCTCTCTCTCTCTCTCTCTCTCTCTCTCTCTCTCTCTCTCTCTCTCAGGCCCATAACTACAGAAGTAGTCGTTGGGGAAACCTGAGGACCGCAGACGCAACCTCCCCTCTCCATCTATATACACTGTGTATTCTTGTACTAGTACAGTCAAATAAAAAAAATGAGGGATATCGCGAGTCTCACCACATGCACAAGCAGGTGCCGGTTTTAAATACCTGCCTAACCAACCATTAACCCGCAACCTATGTACAAAGTTACGGTTTGGGATTGGCCCTGGGGGGAGGGGGGGTACAACATTTTCTTGTTGATTTAGTCATATCCCATCTGTGCTTCCGAGCTGAATCTTCAAAGTATTGTTTCTGTCTTATGTTCCAGATTGAACTTGTGAGAATGTGGATAGCTTCAGATGAAGTAAGAAGAAGATCACAATTCAAAACATCAGATTTATTTCTGGCAGCTTCCTTTGCATAAAAGTCAGGTAAGTCATTGCCACGTAAACTGGAGTGCCCTGGAACCCATAACAAAGTTACATCGATACCCCGGGTTATTAACTGATGAATGAGAAATAAGACCTCACATACCAAGTCTGAACGACTAGATTTTAATTGACAATGTAGAGCCGTAAGCGCTGATTTTGAGCCGATAATATAAGTACTTGTCTATGTATAACAGGCATGTCAAGTATAAAATCTAGTGCTTTCAAAATGGCAAATAACTCTGCTGTAAATGTAGAACACCTTTCGTAATATGGAATTTCTTTCTAATGCTAAGCGCTGGTATTACAAAGGAAGCCCCAACATCGGAAGAATCTAAAACAGAACCATCCGTGAAAATGTGTAGAAAGGAATCGTATTTCCTATCTATCAAGTCTTTGCATAGGATGAAAAGTAACAGAGGATTATCTTTTTTTTTATTAAGATTTCCGTAAGTGTAGATGATTTCAGCCTGCTCTGACAACCACGAAGGGTATGAACAACATGGAACAGCGGCAATACCATCAAGAGACAGGTTACAGTTCTGAAACAATGGGGAACACACACCACCACACACACACACACACACACACACACACACACACACGACACACACACACACACAACACACAACACACACCACACACACACACACACAAACACACGCACCACACACACTACATACATACACACCGCCGCGCTCGACGCACACACACACACACCACACACACACACACACACACACACACACACACACACACACACACACACACGGAC
>CM065742.1:35166310-35188810 GCA_033310375.1 Conus canariensis
ATCATCTGTGACCCGTAATGAACATGCCTACAAATTTTCAGAAAGATCGGCCCAGCAGTTTTGTCTGGAGCGAGTGGAACACATTTTGCCCAAGGACGGACGAACGGGCACACACACACACACACACACACACACACACACACACACACACACACACACACACACACACACACACAGAGAGAGAGAGCATTTCTTCGTTCCCATCGTAAAGTACTCCTTGTTCTATAATAACTGGGAGTACAAAAAGAAGAAGAAGAAGAAGAAGATGATGATGATGATGATGATGATGATGATGATGATGATGATGGTAGTGGTGAGAATAAGAATAATTGTGATGAATATAAAAACATCCTAAATAATGATAATAATTATGATGATAATGATGACGATGATGATGATGATGATGATGATAAAAATAATAATGATGATAATAATAATAATGATAATACTTAATGATGATGGTAATGATAATAACAATAATAATAATAATAATACTATCAGTGACGGAAAAGAAGTAACTAAGTGAAAATAGTAAGCATGTTTCATAGCAATTGTAGTGATATCAGATTTTTTTAAAAAAAGCAAGCAAGCAAGCAAACAAACAAACAAACGACACCCCCTTCCCCCAAGAAAAATACACACAATTCAATCCGAAAAATGGACAAAGAGACATACCACAATTTTTCACCCCCCTCCCCTTCACAACATCGCGTGAAGCACATGACGCGCAACCACGCATTCCATCCAGCACCACTGCCATCCACATCCAACACTGTTATGGAGTAGGTGAACTAAATTCAACTTCTTTTCAAGTAAGGACATGGGCACGTGTTCTGACCCACTCTCACACATAAACACTGGGGGGTCACCATGGTCTTGGACTCAATGTCGCACAAGGGATTCCTCTCAGAGAACAACTACACTAAATAATGTTCTCCAGACACTACACAGAGAGAACGATAGGAAATTTACCTGACGGCTTCTGTCTCCTCAAACAAATGCATGGAGAAAAATGAAAGACAAATAATGAGCCAAAAGAGGCCCAGTAGGTTAGCTAACAAAACTAAATAATACAGTTACAGTATAGCAAACACTACCTGTAGTTGTAATCGCCGTCAGCATTCAACAGCTGCACCTTTGGGCAGCTTCACGCACACTGTCAGTTTTCAGCGTCTGTCTCGTCACAGTCCAGTTCGCTATCATTCACACACTGATTTGAACACGTGCATTGCGTGACTGTCATCGCTCTAATAAAATCAACTTCAAACTCTTCTACTTGTTCAAGTTATCTAAACGTTAAGGGTTGGTCGGCCTACTACGAACGTTAACCAAATTTAAGTTTGTGACATGCACAATTTTTAATACCTATTGATTGTTTTCCTTTTTCTCTCTGATCATCAATAACAATACATTATTTACATAAAAACCCTCGTTTCACATGACACACACGGACACGTGTACTTGTGGATGGTGCAAAAGACAGGCGTCTCATTCTCTCCAGCCATTCACACCTGCACACGTACGGGCAACAAAAGCCGCCAACTTGCCTAGCATACCACTGTAGAATATAAAGGGCCCATGAATTGAAAGATATCTTCCCTGAAACCCAATGCGACCGCGTTCCAGGCAAGATAGACCAAAGACGCTATCGCAAATTGTCACAATGAAGAATAAAAGCAATGATTCAGCTGACGTCACTCAGACTCAGACTCAGACTTCAATTGTCACGATTTGTGTAATCATTGTGTTCCTACGATATTATTAGATTATTATTAGATGGTCTGAACATTTTGATAGCGTATTGAACTGCCCATCCACCATCAACAATGAAGCCATCGATGGACCACCCCAATTTTCGATCGATGAGACGCTAGACGCTGTACCAACTTTGGAAGAGACTCAGAAAGCGAATCGTCTGTTATCCAGTGGCAAAGCGCCTGGCTCAGACGCAATCCCAGCTGAAGTCTACGAAGAGGGTGGTGCGGCTCTGGTGAAGAAACTCCATCAGCTCCTTCAGATCATATGGCAGCACGAGACAGTTCCTCAAGACCTCAAAGATGCGTCCATCGTTCATCTCTACAAACAAAAAGGAAACCGTCAGGTCTGCGATAACTATCGAGGAATCTCCCTGCTATCCATCGCAGGCAAGATCCTGGCTAGAGTTCTACTCAGCTGGCTCATCACACATCTTGAGCAAGGTCTCCTACCTGAAAGTCAGTGTGGCTTCCGGAAAGAACGCGGGACCATCGACATGGTGTTTGCTGCCAGACAGCTTCAAGAAAAGTGTCAGGAACAGAATATCGACCTGTACTCCACCTATGTTGATCTAACCAAAGCCTTTGACACTGTCAGTAGGGAGGGGCTTTGGAGAATTATGGCGAAGTAAGGATGCCCCAGAAAGTTCATTGCCATCGTACGCCAACTTCACGACGGCATGCTGGCTAGAGTCCAAGTCAACGGCGAGACATCTGAATCGTTCTCAGTCTCAAATGGAGTGAAGCAGGGTTGTGTTCTTGCTCCAACCCTGTTTAGCCTCATGTTCTCGGCTATGTTGACTGACGCATTCAGTGGCGCGGAGATAGGCATCGTCATCAATTACCGCACAAATGGATCAGTCTTCAATCTCAGAAGGCTTCAAGCGAAAACCAAGGTCTCGACAGACACTGTCAGTGACTTCCTCTTCGCGGACGACCGTGCCCTCAACTCTGTCTCAGAAGCCACAATGCAACACAGTGTTGACAAGTTCTCTGCTGCTTGCGACAACTTCGGCTTGACAATCAGTATGAAAAAGACTAAAGTGATGCACCAGCCAGCCCCGGTAAAGCCATACGTTGAACTAGTCATCACCATCACTGAACAGCAACTGAACGCGGTGGACAAGTTCACCTACCGAGGCAGCACTCTGTCCAGAAACGTTGTCATCGACGACGAGGTGAATGCCCAGCTCTCTAAAGCTAGTGCCGCTTTTGGCAGAACTCCACAAGAACGTATGGAACAGGAGAGGCATCACCCTAGCGACCAAGATCAAGGTGTATAGGGCCATATCACCACACTGCTCTATGGCTGTGAAACATGGACGGTTTACCAGCGTCACGCCAGGAAACTGAACCATTTCCACACACCTGCCACAGAAGACTCATGGGCATTAAGTGGCAAGATAAGATACCGACACTGAAGTCCTCACTGGTGCTGACCTGCCTAGCATCTTCACCATCCTGATGCAGTCACAGCTTCGCTGGGCAGGTCACGTAGTTCGCATGCCAGACCATCGGCTGCCAAAGAAACTATTGTTTGGCGAACTACAAGGAAGCAAACGCTCTCATGGAGGCCAGAAAAAACGTTTCAAAGACAGCCTCAAATCTTCCCTGAAGGCCTTCAATATCAGCCACACAACACGGGAGCAGACTGCCCAGGACAGAGACGGGTGGCGATCAGTTGTCTGCAAAGGTGCAGAGACCTGTGAAGGCAACTGAATTGCTGCAGCTGAGCAGAGCAGGATGATCAGGAAGACTAGTGTCAACAGATCTCCAACTGCTGCCACCATCCCCTGTCCGTACTGTGATAGGTCTTTCCGGGCGCAGATTGGCCTGACCATCTACGCACTCACCCCAGATCCCAGGATGACTAGATGGTCTTCGTCGTCCCGACGGACAAACAACAACACGTTATTGGTGGGGGCACAAGTATTTTAGAGTGAAACGTCTTGCAGGAAAAAGGGGGTGGTAGGTGGGAAGGGGGGATGAGGATCGTTGCAGCATGTGCGCATGAACATAACAAGAAACCAAACAACAGACTGCTCTGGCTCTGAACCAAGGCACATGACCAGTCAGAATCTGGCTCTGGCTCTGAACCAGGCACATGACCAGTCAGAATCTGCTCTCACCGATGGATTTGTTGTAATGAGGACTGATCTTCAGACAGATGCTACAGGCAGCTTTGGGGCCTAATTGTTATATCTGGGATTCGGTGAGTGTCGCTCGACGTGTGCGGACGTGCTTTGCCACGCTCTCAACGGTCCGAATTCAGCTGTGACTCCGTCGTATGCTTTGCCTATACGCGCCAGCCGCTACAGCGTCTTTTTCTTTTTTTCCCTGACGTTCCAGTGTATTCGTTGAAAATGCTAACCTTTTCTACAGTAACTCCCGTCTTTCTCAAATCGAAAAATATTCCAGATCACGACAAGAATCGGCCGTCCGTATCAGAAGTGTGCATGGTGGCGGAAAGAGTTGCTGGCCAGGTTCGGTCGTCGGAGCACAGAACATTGGCAGCTGTGGCGCATTTACCCCGCCACCAAGGAGGCACGGATGGCAATCTTGTCCAGGGTCTGCGGATGAGGGATACTACGCTACAGGTATGCAGTACAAACCCCTATGTTCTGCACAGCGATACAGGTGAGGAAAAGCCCTCTACAAAGCTGTGGACTGACAGCATTCCAGTCTCGGTCACTGACTCGGAAATCGAGCATTCTTGTCAATCTCCGTTGCGAACTGAGATCAGACATTAAGATGGAGAGAGTTCGAGACGCAGACAATAAGTTGACTCGATTTGTAACGGGTCGCAGGTTTGTTTTCATAACTGTCCCCTTCACTCTTGACAATTTTGTTTAAGTCAGCATTCTTACAGCTAAATTGTTCCACGGAAAACCAAAGCAGCAGAAAAAGTCATGTGTTCACGCTGTCTGAAGCCAGATCACCATGTCTCACAGCGCTCAGGAGACATTGTCTGTAGACAGTGTGGGCAAACGGGACACAAAAGAGGTGACGTTGAATGTAAACTGACGGACAGACAGACAGCGGACGGACAAAAAACGGATGAACGGACTGGCGAACATACTATGGACAGACAGACAAACGGTAAAAAGAATGGTGTCAACAAGTCTGTGTCAAAGAAAACCTTTTTTTTTTCTTCCAAACCTCTGCGCCACCTCAGTGGCAGTGCACCCACGCCGCTCATTCCGACACCCCGTCCGCACGGGCAATCCACAAGGAGCAGTCAATGTCAAGTCGTCAACAGGCAACCCACCGGAGGAGACACTGCACTGCTGCCGAGTCACTTCGGTGGTGTTCAGTGGCGCCTGTTCTGATCCAGCATACACAGGACACCACCTACTAAGCCCCATACTGACGACAATAATTGCTTAGTCGCGGACCCGGCGTGAGTGAGCTCTCCCTCCGGAGGGCGCCACTACGTCCATCCAACGACAGCCCCCATGGACTCGCCAATACCGGTGACCCCGACGGAACCAAACCAAGGTCACAGACGTGGAGAGTTTATCGAAACTGAGGTCACCATGAGGGCAGGGCATGAAAGGCCACAGATTTTGAGACTTTTGTATGCTGATCAATGAGAATCAGGATGATAAAGATGATGCTACGGATTTCCATTTCGGTCTGAGACTGCATGACAGGGCTGTACTCTACGCTTCCTTTCATAATATATCCCGGCATCAACCAGGCTGGAGAGATACAGACACCTGCAGTATTGAGCAACACTCTCAGAGACGCATCCATTAAGTGGATGAAACAACTGTGTGGTCCCAGTCTTCCAAACTGAGCCCGTGGCAAACTCAACTCTGGATAGGAGCCGGTCGGGTCAGAAAAATCCCACATGACTCTGATGGGAATCGAACCCGCGACCTCCCAGACGGGAGTCCGCAGCGCTAACCACTTCGTCACGGTGGCCGGTCAAAGAAGATCTTGGCACCAGTGAAACAGAACAGACCACTAACAAGTCTGTCGACAGGAATGACAGAGGGCGTCCTCTGTCCCGTCAAACCACCCATCTGTCCTCCCTGGACCGCTCTCCCCGCAACAGGTCAGCTACCCCCAGCAACATGTCAGCTACCCCCAGCAACAGGTCAGCTACCCCCAGCAAGCGGCGCCTGTCCAGACACCGACACAGCCCGGGAGAGGGAGCAGAGAAGTATGGGCGCTGTGACCGTGGGTCGGATGGTTCATTGACGGCGGATTTTGTGGACTCCGAGTCAGAATTCACACCGGCTGATAGGTGGAAATAGCTCAGGTTTACTATTCATGACTACCAACGGACAATGACCTGGAAATGTATCATGGACTATGAGTTTGAACAGTGTTTATCTGATTGAAATTGCCAATAGATTAATTAAAGAAGCTGAACTTTTCTCTCCATGGATAAAATGAATATTGTTTCACTAAATGTTAGGGGTCTAAAAAAAACAGGTTCAAAATGTAATATTTGCATATTTTAAAGAATAATGTTTTTATGTCATTTGCTTACAAGAATGCCACGTAACAGAGATGTAAAGGAATGGGAAAAACAATGGGATGGAACAATTTTCTTCAATGAAGGTACGACCAGCAGAGGAGAAGTTACTTTGATTTCAAAACACTTTAAAGGAAAAGTTAAGCTGGAGCTTCCACAAGACAGAATCCTGGTCATTTCAGTGGTCAATATGACAGAATCCTAGTCATTTCAGTGGTCAATGTGACAGAATCCTAGTCATTTCAGTGGTCAATGTGACAGAATCCTAGTCATTTCAGTGGTCAATATGACAGAATCCTAGTCATTTCAGTGGTCAATATGACAGAATCCTAGTCATTTCAGTGGTCAATATGACAGAATCCTAGTCATTTCAGTGGTCAATATGACAGAATCCTAGTCATTTCAGTGGTCAATATGACAGAATCCTAGTCATTTCAGTGGTCAATATGACAGAATCCTAGTCATTTCAGTGGTCAATATGACAGAATCCTAGTCATTTCAGTGGTCAATATGACAGAATCCTAGTCATTTCAGTGGTCAATATGACAGAATCCTAGTCATTTCAGTGGTCAATATGACAGAATCCTAGTCATTTCAGTGGTCAATATGACAGAATCCTAGTCATTTCAGTGGTCAATATGACAGAATCCTAGTCATTTCAGTGGTCAATATGACAGAATCCTAGTCATTTCAGTGGTCAATATGACAGAATCCTAGTCATTTCAGTGGTCAATATGACAGAATCCTAGTCATTTCAGTGGTCAATATGACAGAATCCTAATCATTTCAGTGGTCAATATGACAGAATCCTAGTCATTTCAGTGGTCAATATGACAGAATCCTAGTCATTTCAGTGGTAAATGAAACTATAATATAATGGTTATCAATATTCATTCATGCACCAAAAACACAAAGGAAAAAAATAACATATTGTCGAAAATTGATTGAAATTTTAATTCTATACAATACGAAGATCTAATTATTCTTGGAGATTTTAACTGCACTCTGAACAGTGATCTCGACATAGTGGCGGGTCCACCCCACGACAAACTGGAAACTGCCAGTTTTCAGCATGTTATTGATACATTAGATTTAACAGATGCCTGGAGACTTTATCATCCAAAAGAAAAAGATGCCTCATAGATTCGTCTGAACCCATTTATTGCGCGCAGATAAGATCATTGTTTTGTTTCTGATAAAGTTTTGCGTTTCTGTACTTTTTGTGAACATTTTTTTGTTCCGAATTCCGACCATAAGGCCATTGTCCTTGAACTGAACGAGAATGATTTCATCCAGGGACCAGGATACTGGAGATTCATTAATAGTTGTCT
Source organism: Conus canariensis (assembly GCA_033310375.1). Taxonomy (NCBI): domain Eukaryota; kingdom Metazoa; phylum Mollusca; class Gastropoda; order Neogastropoda; family Conidae; genus Conus; species Conus canariensis. The sequence goes on from CM065742.1 coordinate 35,173,882, forward strand.
TACAAGTGTTCAGTTTGTACAAAAATGAATGATATGTTAGATACATTTCTTTTACACAATGGGTGTGTGAATGATTTAGAGAAATGGGAAATATGTAAGGTTGAAATAGGAAAATTTTGTATAGATTTCGGGAAAAATCTGGCTTGTAAAAAAAAAAAAAAAAACGAATCACTAACATTGCAATCACAGTTACAAATCTAGAAAAAGAGCTTGCCATCGATCCCCAAAACGAAAAATATTGGTAAAAGTTTTATGAAAGTAATATTCTTTCCTGGAGAGCCGGAAAGACTTTTACGAATCTTCGGTAAATGATGAACAAGATGCAAAGCATATAAAAGTACTCCCAGTTTATCATGAATACGCGGGAGATATTCCATAAAGAGGACAAACCGTTTTGGGCCGTTATAGCCGTTAGTAAAACTATTCTGGTAAACATTACTGGCCATCATCTCTGACCCATAATGAACATACCTACAAATTTTCAGAAAGATCGGCCAAGTACTTTCTGAGATATTCCATAAAGAAGAAAAACCGTTATGGGCCGTTACAGCCTTTAGTAACGGCTATAACGGTTCAAGTAACACATCGGGCATCATCCGTGACCCATAATGAACATACCTGCAACTTTTCAGAAAGATCGGCTCAGTAGTTTTGTCTGGAGCGAGTGGAACACATTTTGACCATGGACGGACGGACGGACGGACACACACACACACACACACACACACACACACACACACACACACACACACACACACACACACGCAAACACACACAACACAGCATTTCTTCGTTCCCATACTAAAGTACTCCCTTCTAGTTAGAACGGCTATAACGGTAAATAAAATATCGGCGTGGTCCGTGACCCATGATGAACATACCTTCAAATTTTCAGAAAGATCGGCAAAGTACTTTCTAAGATATTCCATAAAGAAGAAAAACCGTTACGGGCCGTTACAGCCTTAGTAACGGCTATAACGGTTCAAGTAACACATCGGGCATCATCTGTGACCCATAATGAACATACCTACACATTTTCAGAAAGATCGGCCAAGCACTTTCTGAGATATTCTATAAAGAAGAACTACCGTTTATGGCCGTTATAGCCGTTAGTAACGGCTATAACGGTAAAATAAAACATTGGCATCATCCGTGACCTATAATGAACATGCCTATACATTTTCAGAAAGATCAGCCGAGTACTTTCTGAGATATTCCATAAAGAAGGAAAACCGTTATGGCCGTTATGCCGTTAGTAACGGCTATAACAGTAAAATTACACATCGGGCATCATCCGTGACCCATACTGAACATACCTACACATTTTCAGAAAGTTCGGCCAGGTACTTTCTGAGATATTCCATTAAAAAAAAACTGTTATGGGCCGTTATAGCCTTTGTAACGGATATAACGGTAAAATAAAATTTTGGGCATCATCCGTGACCCATAATGAACATGCCTACAAATTTTCAGAGAGATCGGCCAAGTACCCTCTTTGCCTTAACTAGGCTGACCCTGGAGAAAGGCCCAGTGACGGTGAGGAAAGACCCACGGACCACAGGGAAAGTCCTGTTGACAGTGGGAAAGACTACAACTTTGGATTCTCTCTTGAGGGCACATAAGACCGTATGGCGAAAGCTTGGCTGTGTCTGGAGTGGCACTGTCTTCATCCGTCCGTGGGCAGGGGTGGTTGGGTCTGTGGGTTGTGCTCGGCAGCTGGAGGGTCGTGTCTTTTGCCGGTGGGCTCTGCAGTCATGAAATACGGGCTGGTACACCCATGGAGATACTATTTTAAGGCTGTTATGAGTTGCATCCTGTAGTCTGATTTACCTCTGTTCAGGAGCAGTTATGTCCCTTGATATCTTAATGGAGTGTCCTGCGCGTGCCTGTACCCATCGTCAACACAGCGCAGGCCTCCAAGGGTGGTACAGGACTGCTCAAAAGGCGGGTGAAGACAGTGCTTCTCTGGGTCCTCCCCAGCACCTTCGGGTGTTTCTTTTTCTTCAAAATAAAACATTGGGCATCATCCGTAACCCATAATGTACGTACCTACAAATTTTCAGAAAGATCGGGCGAGTAGTTTTGTCTGGAGCGGGTGGAACACATTTTGACCACGGACGGACGGACGGACACACACACCACACACAAGAGAGAGAGAGAGAGAGAGAGAGAGAGAGAGAGAGAGAGAGAGAGAGAGAGAGAGAGAACGAACGAACGAACGAACAAAGGAATTTTATTTTAAGAGGGTAATGGACTAAGCATGAATGCTTTTTTACATCCAGCCCTCTGGGCAAGAAAAAAAAATCGACATAATTATAGTAAAAAGCAAATCAAACAAACACACATGAAAAAAAAATGCAACAATTGCTTGCATGAGAATCTTTGACAAAAGAAGAAGAAAAAGAAACCAATAAACACCACCACCACCACTACCAACAACAACAACAAGAAAACAAAATGATCAGGGCAAGAGGGGGGGGGGGGGGAGGTGAATGGAGAGAGAGAGAGAGAGAGAGAGAGAGAGAGCAACGGACCGACCGACCGACTGGCGATAGATAGTCAGAGATAAAGGAAGAGAAAGACAATGAAGCAGACATGGAGAAACACCCGCGAAAAACTTTGAAAAAACACATTAATGGCATAGGATGATCAGTGCAATTTGCGTAGAATTGAGTCAACTTCGAACATCACATGTTTGTTAAATTAAATCTGAATTGAGAATTTTCAATACATTTTAGGGTATAGTGCAGTCAAATCTGAGACATTCATAAGATATTTTTGAAAATAAGACGAATTTTTTAAAGTTTGATTGATTTTTTAGTTCTTGAGGAATATGGCTCCATAGCCAACCTCCGGAATACGCCAAACTAGACTTGTAAAGATTAATCATGCAAACAGGAGGTTTATTTTATGTGAATGTCGATAGTCGTTAAAAGTGAACATATTTGTTAGAGAAAGTGGAGCATTTCCATGGAGTACCTTATGCATAAAGAGTCCTTTATTTACAGAAGTTTGGCTTTAAATGGGAGAATGCCTGATTGCTTATAGTCTGAATCTACCAGTGAGGATGGTCGACCTACCGTTGCTTTGACAGCTCGTTTGTGAAGGCTATATTAGTGGTTTGAGTGAATGATTGCTCGCTGAGTCCCAAAGTGTTGAGGCATAGTCAATAAAAGGCTGAATGTAAGAATGAAAGAATAGTTTTCTTGCATGTAAATTTAAGAAGTTCTTAATCCTTTTTAGAACATGTAGTTTTCTTGCAACGTTTCTAGATAAAGACTCTAAGTGTTTTGACCAAGTTAGATTATTATCTATTGTTATTCCCAAGACTTTGTGACTGGTTACTTCTTCGACGTTTTCGTTAGAAATGCAAAGTACTGGCAGATTTTGGTTTAGAGTTTGACGTTTCTGTCTTGTAGTTCTCATCATGAATTTACTTTTGTGAGGATGGAGAGCCATGTGATTAAATCGTGTCCATTTAACCAAGAGATTGATGTTTCCTTGGATGTCACTGCAAACCTGTTTGGCGTCAGAATTACTTGTGTCTAAGGTTGTATCATCAGCGAACATTTCACTGTTTATTTTCAAGTACAATGGCAGATCACTGATGTAAAATGAAAACAATAGAGGACCTAATACTGACCCTTGTGGGACACCAAATTTGTTGGGAAGAAAATCAAATTTGTATGTGTTTACGGAAGAGAGAGAGAGAGAGAGAGAGAGAGAGAGAGAGAGAGAGAGAGAGAGAGAGAGAGCATTTTTTCGTTCCCATTCTAAAGTATTCCCTGTTCTATAAGAACTGGGAGTACAGAAAGATGCGCTCTCACCTTATGGGGTCTAGTCTGGCCCATCTGTACGTGTTGTCACTAATAACGGAATAATTCCACAGCTTGTCAGTTATTGCGTTGGATCCCCTTCAGAGCGCAGGGTAAGACCATTTGGTGAAAGCTTGGTTGTGTCTGGAGTTACACTGTCAGCAGAACAGCAAGGAATGGGACTGCAAGATGCCCTGAGCAGTTTTCTTGGTGGTGGCGCTTTTAGCTGGTGGGTACTGCAATCATGAAATATGGGCTGCTACATTCATGAGACCACTGCTTTGGAGGATCTGTTGAGCTGCGTCCAGTGGTCACACTGTGGCATCTGTCAGGGAGTAATTATGTCCCTTGGCATCTTGATGAAATTCCCAGTGACGGTGAAGAAACACTCACTGAGTCCAGGAAAGTCATTTTGACTCAGAAGCATGAGAGAGAGCGCGCACCCGTGTGTGTATGTATGTGTGTGTGTGTGTGTGTGTGTGTGTGTGTGTGTGTGTGTGTGTGTGTGTGTGTGTGTGTGTCTGCGTGCGTGCGGCTGCGCGTGCGTGCGTGCGTGGTTTCGTGTGTGTGTGTGTGTGTGGTGTGTGTGTGGCTGTGTGTGTGTGTGTGTGTGTGTGTGTGTGTGTGTGTGTGTGTGTGTGTGTGTGTGTGTGTGTGTGTGAGTACAACAATGTCTTAATCTACACTAGTGACAGTAAATGGTTTCAGTCATCTGTGTGTGTGTGTTGTGGTTGTGTTGTGTGTGTGTGTGTGTGTGTGTGTGTGTGTGCGTGTACGTGTGTGGTGTGTGGTGTGTGTGTGTGTGTGCGTGTGTGTGTGGTGTGTGTTTTGTGTGTGTGTGTGTGCAAAAACACGTGCACATCTTTTTTTTAAATAAGAGAGACATGAATTTGTTAACATTTGTAAATGTTAAAATCTCTTAGTTCTAAGCATTGACTGCTGTAGCAATCATAGTGTGTGTATTCAGGAGGAGCCGACCGGGAATGACCGCTGTAGCAATCATAGTGTGTGTATTCAGGAGGAGACGACCAAGAGTGAACAGGGAGGGTGTGGGTGAGAGCTATGTTTGTAAAGTGAATGAGCGCACGTAAACATGACTGAAACAAGTTTATTGTCAGATTAACTCATAGTTGTAGACTCCCCCTCCCTCCAAACTTTTCCACAGCCTGCGTAAGTCAGTCACCTTACGCATTGTCACTTAGCATCAGCTTTTAATCTCTCGCTCTCTCTCTCCTCTCTCTCTCTCTCTCTCTCTCTCTCTCTCTGGCAGTGAACAATGGTGGCTGAAGAAAGGGGTTGGTGAGAAGGGGTGCGGTAAGGTACAGGTCTGTTCACTCAGACCTGACTTATGGCAGGTGACCTATTGACTTCTTGACCTCTGTTGGCACGCGCATCGTTTACAGTACATTCATGGACAGAGAGTCAGGCAAAGAGCCGTGCTGTGTCAAAAATGTAAGCTTACAGCATAGTTGGTGTTGCATAACACACATGACCTTTTTTTCCCCATATGACGCGTCCATGTCGGATTTTCTCATAGTTAACACTCATTTTCTGTCATTTTGATAAGAACAGAAAATGCATCGTCCCAGTGCTTGAAAGCATCTCTTTCTGTTTTGGCACAGTGTTACTTGAAAAATGCACAAGACTAACAGACCGGTATAGTTTTACTTAGTTATGTTTAACAAGATATAGCTCTATTTGGTCTACATTAGTTCATTATATATAAATAAAGTCATTTATAAGTGCTCCTCTTTTTGGTAAAAGGCCCAATCTTTAAACTGTGTTAGTTGATATTTGTTACATTTCCAAATCACATCATGTATTATGCCTTTTGTCAGTGCATAAAGGGTTAATTGTAAGTGGTCGGAATTTAAAAGTAAAAATAAATTTTGTAACACTGAAAAGAAGTGCTGAAAATGATAATCAACAATTATGGGATTGTTATCACTTGGCATTTTCATGCAGCAGATGACTAGAAAGGTCTCATTACGAATAAGTATTCAGCAGAATGTGGTGCGTATACTTGGTGAGAAAATGTAATGTGAAAGTATGCTAAGGAAACACACACACACACACACAGATATATATATATGTATATACATACATATTATAATATATATATATATATATATATACATACATACATATACCAACAAGCCTCCCCCCCCCCCCCCCACACACACACAATATATATACATATATATACCAACAAGCCACGCACACTCACACACACACACACACACACACATATATATATATATATATATATATATATATATATATACATACATACATACATACCAACAAGCCACATCACGGACTTAGGTCACATGCAGTATGTTACTGGAGTTGATAACGTTTGCTATAATGCTAGCACAATCACACAGAATGTTGATAACGTTTGCTATAATGCTAGCACAATCACACAGAATGTTGATAACGTTTGCTATAATGCTAGCACAATCACACAGAATGTTGATAACGTTTGCTATAATGCTAGCACAATCACACAGAACTGAAAACAATCACACAGAACTGAAAACAATCACACAGAACTGAAAACAATCACACAGAACTGAAAACAATCACACAGAACTGAAAACAATCGCACGGAACTGAAAACAATCACACAGACTGAAACAATCAACAGAACTTGAAAACAATCACACAGAACTGAAAAATCACACAGAAACTGAAAACACATCACACGAACGAAAACAATCACACGAACTGAAAACAATCACACAGAACTGAAAACAATCACAACGAACTGAAAACAACTCACACGAACTAAAACAGTCACACAGAAACTGAAAACAATCCACAAGAACTGAAAACAATCACAAGAACTGAAAACAATCACACGAATGAAAACAATCACACGACTAACAACAAATCACACAGAACTAGATACATCACAACAGAACTGAAAACAATACACAGAACTGAACAATCACACAGAACTGAAAACAATCACACAACTGAAACAAGTCACACAGAACTGAAAACAATCACACAGAACTGAAAACATCACACAGAACTGAAAACAATCACACAGAACTGAAAACATCACACAGAACTGAAAACAATCACACAGGGAAATGAAAACAATCACACAGAACTGAAAACAATCACACAGAACTGAAAACAATCACACAGAACTGAAAACAGTCACACAGAACTGAAAACAATCACACAGAACTGAAAACAATCACACAGAACTGAAAACATCACACGAACTGAAAACAATCACACAGAACTGAAAACAATCACACAGAACTGAAAACAATCACACAGAACTGAAAAACAATCACACAGAACTGAAACATCACACAGAACTGAAAACAATCACACAGAACTGAAAACAATCACACAGAACTGAAAACATCACACAGAACTGAAAACAATCACACAGAACTGAAAACAATCACACAGAACTGAAAACATCACACGAACTGAAAACAATCACACGAACTGAAAACAATCACACAGAACTGAAAACAATCACACAGAAATGAAAACAATCACACAGGAACTGAAAACAATCACACAGAACTGAAAACAATCACACAGAACTGAAAACAATCACACAGAACTGAAAACAATCACACGGAACTGAAAACAATCACACAGAACTGAAAACAATCACACGGAATCGTAAACAAACACAATTACATGAAATCAGAAACAGCAACATAACGTGTTTGTGCAGATACTTGGTTCTCTGGACTAGAAACGTTGGTTGAGTTGCCAAAACGTTCATTTCTGTTTGAATTCTTTATTTTCTGTTAATGGCAATCAAAAGTGAAGTCCGTATCTTTGCTAACACTGCTGTATTTTCTACTTATGAAATGGACCCATGCTTCCTGTGTGGCTCTTTGTATGTATGTTTGTATATGATATGTATCTTTTCGTTCTTAATGCAGATTTTTTTTTTAATCACCATGTCTCAATTATTCAAGATTTCAAGAAACATTTCTACAAGATTTGGGGGATAAGGTTGTACTTCTTTTTTCAGCTACTGTGTTTGTGTGGAAAAGTTGGTTTTAACAAAGTTTTGGCCAATACTTCTGTGTAAATAAAACCATTCCCTGCCAAGACACAGCCTTAGTAAGATATCTAAAGTGATTGGATGGAGGGATTCGTGGTTCTTCTATTTTACTTGTAAGATACGATCAAAGATAGGTTATGATCACCACGCTGCTAAATAATCTAAACATGCATTAATGCTAAGCATATTCTAGTGAGTTTTGGCATTTTTGTATATCGTAGCCCCTATATTACATTCTGCATGTACAACTTACGCTGATCTTTGGCCTAGTATAGTGCTATGAGAAGATATATTAAACGTTTTAAACACACACTGTTTCACTTCATTCAGCATTGCACCTCATGGGAGGCAACTTAGAATCACAACGCAGTCCTTATAATTGTGTCCCTTTCTTGCTATGTTTAGTGAATACAGTGTGCGCTGCTTTGTTCAGTTGTTAAGACTGTGTTTTCTGTACATTTTCTGGTGGGGATGCTTTTTGATAGCAAAATGTAAAAAGATGTGCCACTTTTCAGCTTATTATTTTCCCTCAATGAACAATTTCGGTCGGTTATTCACTTTATCCTTGTCCCCTCCTTTCCTTTCTCTTCTGTGTCCAAGCTCTTGAGAATTTGACATGTTTTCTGTACTCTGCCTACCAAGGCTTTTCTAGAGCCTATGAAACCTGAGTAGTAGCGTGTGTGTGTGTGTGTGTGATTTAAAGTTAAAGAACAATCTTTTATAGCCTGTCATCTAACGAAAGGGAGGCAGCCTCATGTCAGCTGGGTGATCTTATTTGGAAGCATTGAATCAGGTTGGAACATTATTGTGGGCAGGACTTTTGACACAGAATTAGGCGCACCGCTTTTTCCTACCTGTTTATTGTGTGCTTGGGGTGACCGCAAGATTTTTCCGTTCTTAAAACTGACTGATCATCATAGGGTATTGACGTTTCAACTGGGAGAGCTTTGAAATATAAAAGAAATATTGAATGCAGCATGCTTCATAAACCTTTCAAGTCTCTGGTATTACGACTACATTATGTCAATAAAATGTTAGTGTGTACATCCTGTCAGGTACTTCATGAGCCTGTTACATGATAAAGTAACCATGGTTTGAAGTTCCGCACTTACACACTTTCACAAAGCAGCTTGTACCTTAGAAAAGTAGTTACAGACTCAGAATCAACAAACTTACTTGGAGAATATTTCGACAGGGTCGCCCTGTCTTCTTCAGCTCACTGTTGCTGTTGTGGCAGCGAGGCCTGATGGGACGACTGTTGTGGAGGTGAACGGTTGTCAAGATCTGATTGTAGATGGGGGGGGGGGGGAGTTCAAAGCCTTGATCTCTGTTCAGGCTGGGGCGTCTGGTCTTAATTTCGATGGCTTCTTTAACTTTTCTTTTTGTGAGGAAAGGCTCTGTAGATAAGATCTTGGTTTCTTGGGGGCTGAAACTGTGGCCTGTGGCTTGTAGATGTTCATGTATGGTAGAAGTAGATCGGTTTTGGTGTTCCTGTAGACGGGTGGTGAGTGGTCTTGCTGTCTCGCCAATGTAGGTATAGGTACAGTCTTGACACCCTACCTGGTACACTACACCATACTGCTTGAGGGGGTCCGTTCTGTCTTTGACATGGGTCAGTTGCTGGCGTAGGGAGTTGATAGGTTTGTGGAACACGTTGCATCCATGTTGTTGGAAGGTCCTGGCTAGACGTTCTGAGACTCCTTTGATGTAAGGGATCCCCACTTTCCCCACTGTGAAAGTGAGGGCACATAAGACCGTATGGCGAAAGCTTGGCTGTGTCTGGAGTGGCACTGTCTTCATCTGTCCGTGGGCAGGGGTGGTTGGGTCTGTGGGGTGTGCTCGGCAGCTGGAGGGTGGTGTTTTTCGCCAGTGGGCTCTGCAGTCATGAAATGCGGGCTGGTACACCCACGGGATGCTACTTTAAGGCTGTTATGAGCTGCATCTTGTAGTCTGATTTACCTCTGTTCAGGAGCAGTTATGTCCCTTGATATCTTAATGGAGTGTCCTGCGCGTGCCTGTACCCATCGTCAACACAGCGCAGGCCTCCAAGGGTGGTACAGGACTGCTCTAAAGGCAGGTGAAGACAGTGCTTCTCTGGGTCCTCCCCAGCACCTTCAGGTGTTTCTTTTTCTTCTTTGCCTTAACTAGGCTGACCCTGGAGAAAGGTCCAGTGACGGTGAGGAAAGACCCACGGACCACAGGGAAAGTCCTGTTGACAGTGGGAAAGACTACAACTTTGGATTCTCTTTTGAGGGCACATAAGACCGTATGGCGAAAGCTTGGCTGTGTCTGGAGTGGCACTGTCTTCATCTGTCCGTGGGCAGGGGTGGTTGGGTCTGTGGGGTGTGCTCGGCAGCTGGAGGGTGGTGTTTTTCGCCAGTGGGCTCTGCAGTCATGAAATACGGGTTGGTACACCCACGGGGATGCTACTTTAAGGCTGTTATGAGCTGCATCTTGTAGTCTGATTTACCTCTGTTCAGGAGCAGTTATGTCCCTTGATATCTTAATGGAGTGTCCTGCGCGTGCCTGTACCCATCGTCAACACAGCGCAGGCCTCCAAGGGTGGTACAGGACTGCTCTAAAGGCAGTGAAGACAGTGCTTCTCTGGGTCCTCCCCAGCACCTTCAGGTGTTTCTTTTTCTCCTCAGAGCCCTTCCTCACAAAAAAAAAAAGTTAAAGAAGCCATCAAAATTAAGACCAGACGCCCCAGCCTGCACAGAGATCAAGGCTTTGACCCCCCCCCCCCCCCCCCGTTCACCCCCCACAACAGTCGTCCCATCAGGCCTCGCTGCCACAACAGCAACAGTGAGCTGAAGAAGACAGGGCGACCCTGTTGAAATATTCTCCAAGTAAGTTTGTTGAATCTGAGTCTGTAACTACTTTTCTAATGTCGAATCCAGAATCCAGAAACCTATATTCTTATTCAGTTTGTACCTGTGTTCAAATGGCTTATATATTCTGTAAAATATGTACATACCATACAAACATTTACCTGGGCTGGGAAATAGTTGGGGTCTGTCTGGGAGACCTTATTTAGTTGAGAAGGATGCAGGTGTTTGTGTGCAGGTAGTACTACAGATTCAGATAGTATAGCCATGAAGAGGTTCTTTTACATATACCGACAAGCATAATCAGATTGTTGTCAGCATTTTTTCGTCTGATAGTTGATTCCCTGTCTTTCTGTACTGTGTTTGTCCTAACATTTGTCAGCTGGTTGATTCCCTGTCTTTCTGTACTGTGTTCATCCTAACATTTATCAGCTGGTTGCAAGCATAAAGAATGTAATGAGTGCAACGGGAGTGTGTGGAGAAGCATGGCTGGGGCAAAGGTCAACAGTGAACCTGAATGCCTTAAATCTGAGTTCAGGTGTGGGGAAATTCTTGAAATCACTTATGGCTTGGTTCAATAATCATACATCTGGAAATTGACTGCTTCTATGAAACTGAAATTTACACAAATTCTTAATTTACTTGTATGCTACAAAGCGCTATCAGTTTCTCAATTCTAATGCGTTTCGGTATAATTCACTTTCTAACAAGTTGCTAAGCTGTTGGGAATAAAGACAAGAGCTTTTGTTGAATTTATAAGATGTGCCATTTTCGTATGAAATTGATGGAGTCACTTTGAATGGTAAAAACCAACCAGCTGAACATGTTCCAGTTTTGTTGCATGTTCAGGTACTGTCCATTATGCGCAAAACTGGTACACCTGACAGACATATCGTTTTAATAGAAAAGAATATCACAAGGCGATGTAATATTCTTTAAGATCAAAATCGCACTGCATGCGGAAAACTATTTTGGGACTAAATCTAACGAAACATATGCATGTTTTAAAGAGTAAAAACAGAACATATGGACTTAGACGTTTGCACTAGACCTTTTTTTCTCCGTTTTAGATGCAAATTTGGCCTCAAACCCGTAGACACTCACTCACACAACACACACACACACACACACACACACACACACACACACACACACACACACACACACACACCCAACACGCATGCACACGCACACACACACACACACACACACACACACACACACGCGCGCGCGCGCGCGCGCGCGCACACACACACACAAGGGATCCCCACCTCCAGAGAACAGATCCAGTCTGCTTGCAATGCTACTGACAGTCGTCTTCCTGCATTGCCTGTCCCGCTTCACTACTGACCCCATCTCTCTCTCTCTCTCTCTCTCTCTCTCTCTCTCTCTCTCTCTCTGCTCTCTCTCTCTCTCTCTGTCTTCTTTCTGTCTCTCCTTTCTCTCTCTCATTTATTATGTGTATTATAATGTGTATTAACACAGAGGAGAGAGAAGAGAGAGAGAGAGAGAAGAGAGAGAGAGTGGTTCCCAGCACACTGCAGCGCAGCATTGTACGAGCAACGGTAGGCCTACTCCTGCTCTTACCCACCCCTAAACCCCTATTCTCCATGGCATCCACCGCTTACCTTCCACTATACCAGCAGATTCCACCCCTCCACCCTGAAAGTGAGTGAGCCATTGTTGAAATCACTGACAAAGTTAGCGAAAGCTCCGTTTGTCAGGCTTGATAAATGGGGAGCGGGTAGACCTACCCCTGTCCCCCCCCCCCCCCCCCCCCCACCTAGCCACATCCAGCCTCACCTCCCACCACACCCACAACTCGTTCCCTGCCCCAACCACCCTCTTCAAAAGGGACTGAGCCGTCTTTGTAATCACCATCAACGTGAGATCATGCTCCATTTAGACTGAGCCGTCTTTGTAATCATCATCAACGTGAGATCATGCTCCGTTTAGACTGAGCCGTCTTTGTAATCATCATCAACGTGAGATCATTCTCCGTTTAGACTGAGCCGTCTTTGTAATCACCATCAACGTGAGATCATGCTCCGTTTAGACTGAGCCGTCTTTGTAATCACCATCAACGTGAGATCATGCTCCGTTTAGACTGAGCCGTCTTTGTAATCATCATCAACGTGAGATCATTCTCCGTTTAGACTGAGCCGTCTTTGTAATCACCATCAACGTGAGATCATGCTCCGTTTAGACTGAGCCGTTTTTTTAATCACCATCAACGTGAGATCATGCTCCATTTAGACTGAGCCGTCTTTGTAATCACCATCAACGTCAGATCATGCTCCATTTCGTGGGCTCGATAAACGGAAATGGGTTGTGTTTGGAAGTCGTTTCTGTTTTTGATGCACGAAGGAACTGGTGACTAGTGGCTATCTCAACTTGACACACGCACACACACACGCACACACACACATATTCTGATATCCACACCATGATCCTCGGAAATGTCTGTTTTGTCTGTTCCTATTGCGTGCTTTCAACACAAACAAATTGTTTCGTTTTTTTACTGGCATTCTGTGCCCAAGGTAGAGCACTGAATCAGCATATCTTGCACATGTTTGATTTTTGATCCCACAAAGGAACAGGTTTCTTCACGATGAAATAGGTTATTGTTAAAATAATTCCCTTTAGCAGGGAAGAAATGCAGATATGTTTTTTTTTATTCTATAAAAGGCAGATCGAATTTGTTTTATTCTGTAAAACGCATGTAACTTTTTTTGTACATTTTATTGCAGAAATGACTTTTGCATATTTTCACCTGACATTTTCACCAAAATATCATCTCTGTAATTGTTTCGTTTTCACGATGTCTTCCTGAAAACTGAAAACAAGGTTATGCCAAAACACTACATCTGTTGAGTATAGTATTTTGGCCAGAAAAGTTAGCTGTATATTGTACAGATGTACTATTTTGGCACACAAACACTTTTAATGTCATAAATATTAAAAGTCATACATCACTTAAACTTTTTTCAATAATAAAGATCTAAGCACAAAAAATGACACAGTGGGGATTATATTTCAACATATGTTTTAATAAAGAAAAGGGTATATCTGAAGATGCACCGTTTTGGCTCTGAGCCATAGTCGTGAATGAGTGTTAACATGTTGTCATTGGTAAGGGTTCTCAGATGTTGTCATTGGTAAGGGTTCTCAGATGTTGTCATTGGTAAGGGTTCTCAGATGTTGTCATTGGTAAGGGTTCTCAGATGTTGTCATTGGTAAGGGTTCTCAGATGTTGTCATTGGTAAGGGTTCTCAGATGTTGTCATTGGTAAGGGTTCTCAGATGTAAGCAAAATGATTAGGCGTGCAAAGAAGGGAGCAAGAAGTGGGGCAAATGCCCTGAGAGGGGGGGGGGGTATATTAGAGCTAATGGTGTTTTAGTTTTTATTATATTTTGAAGATCATGCTACGCCTTGATTAAAACCCTTACATTAACTAGTTCTGGTGCCTGGTGTGATTAAATTCTGTTCTCTTCTCAGTGTCTTTGTCAGCCGTAGAAGAGCTGGGGACGATGGCGCAGGAGGGGGCAGGGGATGCCCATGTCTGCAGCTCTCCTTTGCCCAGCCACAAGAAGCACAATATGCCAACGGTGTAGATTGCCGCTGTGATGTGGAAGAACTTGCGCCACTGAGCAACGGTTTGCTGAAAATGAGAGCCATGTTGTGTATAGTTAACTGAGTCACCTCCAGTCTTTCAAATGCACTTAGTTATACATAAAAGCTATAGATTTCTTTGAATGATACCCTTCTTGTGGATTGTGAACACCGCAAAACCCTGACATTGCTAGTTGTTGTTTTTTTTGTTTGTTGTTGTTTTTTTTGCCATGATTGGTATAAACTTATTCGTTTATCTTCCAAAATACTCTTTTAGCTTTAAAACATTGCATACCATGGATGTTCTGTCTTGTTTCTTTTCTTTTCCTTGTGTTGTAAGTGTGTATCCCCATCAGTACATTGTTTAATCAGTTCATCCAAACTTAAAGAATTACACCAACAACAACTATCCAAACGCGAGAGAGAGTGAGAGGGAGAGAGAGAGAGAGAGAGAGAGAGGAGGGAGGGAGGGAGGGAGGCAGGCAGGGAAGGTAAGGGGGTCCATCTTGTATGCCTTTAGAACCTCAGAAAAAGAATCTTCCTGAAAATTCGAAGGCAGGCCTGTCACCCACAAGATTATTAAACATTGACGACAAGATTGGTGTACCAGCCTTGTTTGTCAT
>CM065742.1:35193810-35201310 GCA_033310375.1 Conus canariensis
TATGACCACAAGCATCCACACACACACACACACACACGCGCGCGCGCGCGCGCGCGCGCGCTCGCACGCACGTACGCACGCACGCACGCACACGCACACTCACACGCACGTATGCACGCACGCACACGCACAAACACACACACACACACACACACACACACACACACACATAGACACACGCACACACATATAAACACACATGCACGCACGCACGCGCGCGCGCGCGCGCGCGCACACACACACACACACACACTCACACACACACACACACTTACCCGCGAACTTTGGGGCAAAGTCCAGATGATTGACGAAGACTGTAGAGGCAGAAACCCCCTTCATAGACACTCCTATGGTCAGTAAGACTACAGCCAGGGTTTGGTCACAGTGGACATAGCCTGAACTGATCAGACAGCAGGCTGGGGTTATGGAGCCTGTGGCAACAGAAAAATAAACAAAAGCATGCTTCATAATCTTCAACACAGATACACAATGCCGTAAATACAAGCCCTGACGTCGATAATAGCGGCATAAGAAAAAAAATTCACAGTGCTGAAGAAAACAGCCGAAACTGGTT
Source organism: Conus canariensis (assembly GCA_033310375.1). NCBI lineage: Eukaryota > Metazoa > Mollusca > Gastropoda > Neogastropoda > Conidae > Conus > Conus canariensis. The sequence continues at coordinate 35,194,385 of CM065742.1, forward strand.
TCAAACTCAGTCATTTTTACTGTCATCGGTATTGCCACGTACCACCATCCAACAGTCTTGCTAAAAGAAATATCTTTCACAGAATTCTTGAGGGAGACCTACTGACTGAGGGCAAGACACACACACACATACACACACACACGCACGCACGCACACACGCACGCACACACCCAAACGGACTGAAAACATTGCAGAATGGACAGTGAAACAGTTTGCAGACTATTGCAAATAACACAGAGGTGGTGGAACCTTGTGGTCTGTTCAGTGTGGCGCTTCCATGACTCTGACAGGAGTTCTGCAATCTTGGGTGTTTTATGTCGGCTGTCACATCCGTTATTCATCGACATGGTTTACACAATTTGGTGTGTGTGTGTGGAGGGGGGGGGGGGGGGGGGCTTAGGGGAGGGGAAGGGGAACTGTGGGTCCCCAAACATATTTTGTCGCTCTTATTTGCACTGCTTCCATCTGCTTCGTTTGATCATCTCTGTGGAGATTCCAGACACTGCAGCTTAATCTCCGGTGATATTGCACGACTGTGTTGTAGACATTTTAGCTGTTCTATTCCCCACTGTCAAATTTCTCTCGAGGTAGCCTACGATGGAAACTGCCTTCTTAATTACTACATCAGTATGGTTGCTTCATTCTAAGTTCGACGTTAGGTGGACCTGAAAGTATTTTGAACTGTCCGAAAGTTCTAGATTGTATCTTGTTAGGATTTACTGGACGTTGACAAGGTTTCTAGATATTGTACAGGGTAATATATAGCTCTGATGTGAGTGGTACTGTATTCCTCATATTTGCTCCAGAGCTGCCAGAGTGTTGGTGTCCTCCTGCAATGTAATTATCTGCAAAGAGTCGTGTTTTTTTATGTGGAGTTGGTTTGATAGATCATTTATGAAACGAAGGAAGAGAAGGGGACCTAGGAATGTCCCCTGTAAGATTCCACCTATAACGTGCACTGAGTCAGATTGCAATCCATCCACCATGACTTCCTGTGTCGGCTTTGAAAGAAAAGCTCCAACCAAGTTAGAAATATGTCGAATGAGACTATAAACCGAGGTTCCGTGTGTGAACGTATGCATAACATCTTGCACACACGTAAAATCCCATCACCAACTTTTGGAAGAGAAGGCCAGTTTGGCCGTTGGTATGGATGACATGTTACACATAGCATGCACCCTGCATGAGAAATGGAAAGAATGAAGAAAGTAAGGAAACTGAGTGAACGATATTGATTGGATGACACGGGAAACGACTGAATGAAGCACCAGCTGGCAGCTCTTCAGTCGGCACTACCCAGGTAGGCAGCCCGTTGTGTATACGTGTGTGAATTGTAAAGCGCTTAGAGCTTGGTCTCTAGCCGAGGATAGGCGCTTCATAATATTCATAATGGTAATAATATTTCCTTGCATGACATATTGACTGACCTTGTGGAAGAGGCATTCTTGTCTGGCCATAGTTATCAAAGGCCTTGGAGAAATCAAGTATGATCGTGTCAGTCTGGGATTCCTGGTCGAGAACAGCAGCAATCTCGTTAATTTTGGTGACAAGTTGGGCCTCACACTTTCTCATGGATCTGAATCCATACAGGCCATCTGCAAGGTTGTCATGCTGCATGAGGTGTTTGGTTATACCGCTGGTAACAATATGCTCCTACATTGTACAACATGTACTAATCAGTGAAACGGGTCTGTAACTGGCAGCGTTGTTCTGGTCTCCTTTTTTTCGCGGATTGCCGGTATATTGGTTCTTTTTTGTTATTTGGAAGACACCTTTCAGCTACAGTCCCTCCAAAAATGGCAATGAAGAAATGGCAGTCTCACCTGTGTATCCATTTCAAATCTTTGCTCGTATCACTTTAGGCGCTGGATGGGGGGGGGGGGTTGTTTGTTTGTTTGTTTCAAGACAATACCGAGTTACAGGAACGAAGATGACCAAAATTTCAAACGTAAACTGTAAATGGGATAAGTACAAAAACAAGAAACGGAAGGGTTTTTAGAGGATGGTTATTGCATTATTTTTGAAAGAGCCACATACAGTGTTCAAAAAAATTAATTGTTATTACCTCTTTGAAGCAAACATCATCAGTGGTATTGTGGAGCCTCCACCCCACCCCCTCCCCCACACCCCTCCCTCCCAGTCCATGCGTTCCCTCAAAAAATGGTTGCCTGGCTGCTATCGTTTTCAACATCGTCAGTAGCATGTCTTTTTTAATAGATGCCTCCCCCCCCCCCCCCCCCCCCCCCCCCCCCCCCCCCCCCCCCCCCCCCCCCCCCCCCCTCCTCTGCCGTCACTTTCTGGTTGCGCATTGTCCCTCTCACTTTCGCTGTTACGACTTGTTCAGGCATCTTGATAAAAATGCAGTCTCGTGATGATTAATCGGTTGAACAACAACAACAACAACCATAACAACAACAACAACAACAATAATAATAATAATAATGATAATTTTTGTATCAATAATAACAACAACAATACTGCTACTACTACTACTACTACTACTACTACTACTGCTGCTGCTGCTGCTGCTGCTGCTACTACTACTACTACTACTACTACTACCACTACTACTACTACTAGCAATAATAACAATAATAATAATAGCATTAATAATATAATAATAATGATAACAATAACAATAATAAAAGAAACACTATTAGTACAAATATTTCCTCGTTAAGACTTAAATACTGACGTATTGAAACATTTTTTTCTCTTAAAATGACATTTCCTCAGTTTGAAGTATCATAAAATGGACGGATGGATGGATATACTAAAGGAAAAAAAATATTTAGTGTATTTGCCTTTCGCAGTATATTGTATTACTGCGTTTGGTAAACAAAAACTTACTAATGAAAATGGATAAATAAATAAATGAACAAATAAATTCATTAATAAATGAATAAAATTAGTTATATATTATCAACAGCCGTGGTGCAATGCTTAGCGTTGTGGACTCCAGTCTGGAAGGTCACGGATTGGGTTCCCATCAAAGCAATTTATTAGTGGGATTTAACTGCCCTTACCAATTCCTACCCAGAGCTGAGTTTGTCATAAACTCAACTGTTAAAAAGAGTAGAACCACACAGCGGAGTTTGGACCTCTGAATGGATGTGCCTCTGATTCCTTGACCAACAATACAGATGTATGTATTTCCTGGACCTGGTTGACGCCAGGATATGTTATGAAAGTGGTCATAGAGTACAGCCCTCTCAGGCAGTCCAGGATATGATATGAAAGTGGTCATAGAGTACAGCCCTGTCAGACAGTCCATATGTTATGAAAGTGGTCATAGAGTACAGCCCTCTCAGGCAGTCCATATGTTATGAAAGTGGTCATAGAGTACAGCCCTGTCAGACAGTCCAGGATATGTTATGAAAGTGGTCATAGAGTACAGCCCTGTCAGACAGTCCATATGCTATGAAAGTGGTCATAGAGTACAGCCCTGTCAGACAGTCCATATGTTATGAAAGTGGTCATAGAGTACAGCCCTGTCAGACAGTCCAGGATATGTTATGAAAGTGGTCATAGAGTACAGCCCTGTCAGACAGTCCATGACCAGGATGGACCTTCATCATCTTCATCAATTAGCAGAAGAAAAAATGCCTCAAATTCTGTGGCCCTTCATGTCGTGGTGACCTCCGTTTCGATTTCATCTCCACGTTGATGCCCGTCAAGAAATTCGTGTCGAGATAGCTGTATGTTCATGGGCACTGTTGGTGGACGGATATGGCAGCGCCCTAGGGATGGAGAGCTCTCTAACTCTGGACACACGACTAAGCAATTAATGGTGTCGGTGAGGGGGCTTAATCGGTGGTGTCCTGCGTACTTCGGATCAGAACAGGCATCACTGAGCACCACCAGTGACCACACCTCTGGGGGGTTGCTTTACGACGATTTGAATGTTAGTGCCCCAGTGAATCGCTGATGCTGTAGATGTTGCGAGAAAAGCCAAGCTATGGCTGTAGACAGGAAGCCGAAATAAGCGGTATGGGCGCAATGCGACTGAAGTGGCAAGAGAACCTGGGAGCGCTCCTCTCACTCTCACAACCTCTCTGGAAAAAAGGAAAAAGAAAAACTCGTAGAGGGAAAATGCATTGTCACCTTGTGCGTGTGTGTGTGTCAGACCAATTGACATAAGCTAGAACACCAAGCTACATTAAAATGTTGTAATGTTCGGCACAGTTAATGCGGGGATTGTCTTCAGTCGTGACAAGCTCCTTGCATAACATTATCCGTCTCCAAAATTTCTCGAAGTCGGAGTGTGGCTGCCCACGTGGAGGGGTAATCAAAAACGGTCACACATGTAATGTTCTCATCCCTAGCTGTAGCTGTACCGTAGTGTTCAAGTACTTCGGCTGTTCGGATTATCCCCGGAGTCTTTTAGCCAGAGTACGACAACAACAACAACAACAACAACAACAACAAAATGTATTGACTTTTCTACGGTATTCATTTCCACAGTTTAAAAAAGGGGAGGTAGAGAGGGGGAGGTTGAAATATTTTTAAAAGTGAAATTTATTTTACGAGAAATAAATCCGACTTCGTCCATGTACAGGTCAGCCCAGGCTTTCTTATCTATTTTAGAACTCTTGTTGACAATGTTCAGACTGTTTAATGTGTATGTCAGGTTAGTTTCCATCATCACCAAAATCGTTACATCTGCTATCCAAATCAGCCAGTCAAAATTGTTGGGGCATGTGCCATTTATAAAGAAATTACGTGACAAATGCAGCAAAAATGTGCAAGACAGAGTAAGATGCTCCCTGAAACTTGCTCGTTTATGTCAAATTTTAATGAAGAAAGCTTGAGTGTTGTTGCACATATGCACGCATGCGCACGCGAGTGCGCGCACGTGCGCAACACACACACACACACACACACACACACACACACACACACCCGGCGCGCGCGCCGCCGCACGCACGCACGCACGCACGCACGCACACACACACACACACACACACACACACACACACACACACACAGAGAAGAGAAAAGAGACAGAGAGAGTTTAAGTGTGTGTGTGTAAGAGAGAGAGGAGAGGGGGGGGGGGGAGAGAGAGTGTGTGTGTGTGTAGTAGTAGTAGCACTTCAGTTTTACGTCTGTTCACATATGTGATATTAGAAGAGAAGAGAGAGAGGAAGAGAGAGAGAGAGAGAGAGAGAGAGAGAGAGAGAGAGAGAGAGGAGAGAGATACATAAATGTCTGTGACTATGTAATTGTATGCATAATGTGGTTATCTAAGTGCATATAAATGTCCCTCTAAGCATCCCTACAACATACCTGCAAATAATCTTAAAGTAAATGCTTAACTGGACCACAAATTAAAGAAAGAAAAAAAAAACATTGAAGGCAAACTGTAAATCTTAGAAGACACCAAACAAAAACATGCCTGATAATGGTGGTATATGGGCTTGAAGAGGTAAACAGTCAAACAGCAGATGCTTGCTGGTTATTCTTCGTTCTCCACAAATACATTTTGCTTCGTTTGTATATTTAGTGTTTAAGGCATCAAGTTTTAGTCTATAAAATATTGAAATGAAATTTCTGTATTGGTACATATTTTTCACTTGTAAATGAGGAATGCTGTTTACATGTTCATAATTAATTAAATGAGTGTTTTTATCAGCCACACCGAGCAACGTATTGTTGTAGTGTTTTCTGAATCGGCACCAGACGGTTTGCTTTAATAATTGATTGACTTCAGGTAAAGAAAATGACATATTCAATACCGTGGCGCACTTTTCATTTCTGGCTCCTCTCTTTGCACATATATCAGCTAGCTCATTACCCCAAATACCACAATGCGATGGAATCCAACAGAAGGTGACATCAGTTCCTTTACATATCAAAGCATGAATAAGATGGCATATTTCATTTTACAAGAAAGTTGTTCGAAACAGTATTTGGAAATTTTATGGTTTGCAGAGCAGACATTGAATCGACACAAGTAACTACTTTAAATATTGATTGTGGCAAGTCAATTAAATGTGACAACGCCATAAGAACAGCTATCATTTCGGCGACAAACATTGATGTGCCTTTTCCGATGGAATATATCTTTTCAACCTTTTGTGATGGTATAACAAAAGTAGAACCTGACTGATTATTGGACAATACTGAACCGTCTGTGTAAACTATAAGATGTTGAGGATATTTCTCTTCTACATGCGTCTTTACAGAATAAGATAAAATATTTGGTTGGTCAGTTTTTCTCACATCAGTGTGGTCAAGATGTGCCCTGCTTCTTCCCAAGCTGGAGGAGAAACCAAGGCCACCTTCGCTAATGTCTCAGAACTGACTGTTGACTCTTTCAAAAGAAATACTGTACAAGAACCATTGGTAGAATATGACAAAATAGTCTGAGCTTTTGGATAATGAGATTCAGGTTTTATAACAATCTCATTTTCGTTCACACCTATGAGCGTTGAACACTTCATTACATATTTGGCAAGTGTTAGCTTTCTATGTTCATCTAATGGTAAAACATCAATTTCCTTATAGGTTAGTTAAGTTGAAGCATGGAACGGAAGACCAAGGCATAATTTATAGGCTTTACTATCTATACTTTGCAGCTTTTGTAACAGGTGTTTTGGAGCACTGCAGAAAGCCTCTTGTGCATACCATATTTTGATCGGGTCAGTGATGTGGCTAAATGAGAGAGAGAGAAAGAGAGAGAGGGAGAGAGTGTGTGTGAGTGTGTGTGTGTGTGTGTGTGTGTGTGTGTGTTGTGTGTGTGTGTGTGTGTGTGTGTGTTGTGTGTGTGTGTGTAAACATATTCCAAAACTCAAAGATGCATGCTTGTCATATCACAGCCAATCGCATTTAAAATTCAGCAGATGATTCATCAAATATAAACAAAAATACATAAAAATTATTATTGTGCTATGTCATGATGGCCGATGGGCAAAACTGAAGTGCGT
>CM065742.1:35206310-35208810 GCA_033310375.1 Conus canariensis
ACATAACTGTAGCGCACTGCACCATCCACAACATAAACCACACATACCCCAACATACTTGTAGGACATCGGACCATCTATGTCATGGGCCACACACAGTCCGAAAAAGTACCTGTAGAACACGTCACCATCCACATCATGAACCCACCACCCACCCTGACATACCTGAAGGATACAGCACCATTCCATCATGTTCTTCAAACACCCCAACATACCTGTAGAACACACCACCATTCACATCTTTACTCCCGCATACTCAGCATACCTGTTAAACACAGCACCGTCCAAATCATTAACCACAGCCCCAAACCCTCCAATATACCTCAAAGATATAGCAACATCCACATGTACATCACACACCTAGACACAGAATACCGGTACGGAAAAGCCATGAGACAAATGTTCTCCAAAAGGACCTCTAACAGAGCCATCATAATCAATCGCGATACCCACAGCTAAGCCTACAAACACGGTTGGTTGTTCCTTATCTTTCATACCACACAGTCGTAAGCCTGGCTGGTGATCGGAACAAAATTAATGAAAACGTCACTGCCGAGGCACAGTACTTACCATAGACATAGAATGCAGACGGCCATCCCCCAGCATACTGGCACAAAAGTCCTGTCAGCAGCATGCCACATGCAACGCCCACTTCGCTTCCTGCAGATTTGGAACTATGTGTAGGAACATCAGATGGAAAAGAAATCTGCTGAATGGACAAGCAGATAAGAATATAGTACCAACCAAGAAAGGACCTTCGTTGTAAATAATTATAGATAGATAGATAGATAGACAGATAGATAGATGTGTGTGTGTGTGTGTGTGTGTGTGTGTGTGTGTGTGTGTGTGTGTGTGTGTGTGTGTGTGTGTGTGTTGTGTGTGTGTGTGTGTGTGTGTGTGTGTGTGTGTGTGTGTTACACTGAACAATTGAGTATTAGGGTAAAACAAGTGCAGGCTAACAATTTTTCCGTCATTACGTTAATGACTTGACAAAGTTTTTTTTTTTTTTTAAATGGGGGGGGGGGGGGGGGTAGGGGGAAAAAGTAAGTGAGAAAAAAAAAGTCAGGGAAATTATCATAAATGCTACACCCTTTACAAGGAGCATATGAAAACCATCATAATCCATCCTGAAGACAGATCCATTCATATCGCTTGCTCCTAGGCCTTTCATCCGCTGGATCAGACTCATCAGGGAGGCACAGCTCATTGTGTCAGTGCTCCCTTGGCATCAAATGGATATATACCACAGTCTATAATTCTGTGCTGTTCTCACCACCGAGGGTTCAAAAATAGAATCCAACAGCACCTCAAAGCACCAGGCGAAGGGTTGAAAAGAAAAACGAAAAGAAAGTGTGGTAAGGAAACAAGCTGCTGAAAAACTGCTGAACAACTAAAATCACTATACAACCTGTGTAAAATGTATGGGGAAAGCTTTGATCCTATGCTTGAGGATCCATTTAAGGATGCAAGGGAGGTCAAAAGATGTCAACCATTAAGAATGATCAGCTCTGCTGTTTAATAGCCCAAGCACTGTCAGCAGCTAAGAATTGTGTAGAATAGTCTTTACTTGGATCCTAACAGATGCAGTCTCCCACTGATTGACCAAACAAGATTATGCTAAACAATTAAGTAGTAGGGTCAAACAAGTGCAGGCTAACAGTTCTTCTGCCATTACATTAATGACTTAATCACACACACACACACACACACATACATATATATATATATATATCTGAACAATTAAGTAGTGGGGAAAACAAGTGCAGGCTAACAATTCTTCAGTCATTATAATAATGACTTGGCAAAGATTTGAACTTTTAGAGAAAAAAAAAATTGAAGATGAAGAAAATGGGAAATATATTATAAATATGAGAAACCCTTCACTAGCTGCCTGAGGGAACCGTTGTAACTCCTCTCGAAGGCACATCTACTTATATTGCCTGCTCCTAGGCCTTTCGTCCGCTGGATCGGACTTATCAGGGAGACACGGCTGGTTGTGTTTGTGCTCTTGGTGTTAAATAGAGACACACCACAGTCCATAATTCTGTGGTGTTCTCACCACCAAGGGTTCAAAAAAGAGTCCAACTGCACCCTCAAAGCAGCCAGTGCAGGGTAGAAAGGGAACCAAACGAAAGCGCAGAGAAGAAAAAAGCTGCTGAAAAACTAAAAGCATTATTCAAACAGTATAAAATATAGGGGACAATCTTTGAGCCCATGCTTGAGGATCCATTCAAGGATGCAAGGGAGATCAAAAGATATGGAACAGTGTGAGTGGTCAGCTCTGCTGTTCAATATATATTGCTGTTCCAAATAGCAGAGATTTCAAACGAGTTGGTAGAACATCTCCACAGCGACGGCCACATTGATGACAACACCAAGCAATGGGCGCTAGTGGAGCTAAAGGCATGCAGGACTCATCAGTTCTACCACTTGCCAAAAATACACAAGACTCTGCAGAATCCTCCAGGTCGCCCAATCGTGTCGGGAGTAAATGGCCCAAC
>CM065742.1:35218810-35226310 GCA_033310375.1 Conus canariensis
GGTGAAGTGATGGCGCGGACAGGGTTAGAGATGGGGCCGGGGGATTTAAATGGATTATCCTCGCATATAACATCGGAAATACAACAAGAACAAGGCTATAGCAAGCGCAGGTGCTCCTTATCGAGTCTCTCAAAGCACCCGGAACTGCCCCCAAATCCCAGTTTGTTTGTGTTTTCTTTTATTTACTTTCCTTAAATACTTTCCCTAATTTCTAATTATTATGTTCATGTCCAGAGCGTATTCTAAAATTTGGCATCGAGATATGGCATCAAGTGGTTGTCAACACAAACAGGTGAACAAATGGACAATTGTGAAATGACATTTCTAAACAAATATGGCGGGAAAAACGTTGCTTTAAAATTGCTGGTTAGTTAAAAACAAATAAACGAGCAACCCCATTCATTTTCTAATTTATAATTATTATTACTATCATCATCATCATCATCATCATCATAGTAGTAGTAGTAGTAGTAGTAGTAGTAGTAGTAGTAGTAGTATCATTATTGTTATATCATTATTTTTATTATTGTAATCCTTCTTCTTCTTCTTCTCCCTTAATTATCATCATTGTTGTTATCAGCACTGCAATTGTTGCTGTTATAGTTGTTGTTATTATAATGATGTTGTTGTTGTGGTTGTGATGATATTGAGTGATGATGATGATTGATGATAGTGAAATCATCATCATCATCATCATCATCATCATCATCGTCATCGTCATTATCATCAGTAGTAGTAGTAGTAGTAGTAGTAGTAGCTCCATTTAGTAGTTTTCGCTTTTCACCCAAGCTATAGTTTGCACCCAGATCAAAGTGATGAGTGACTGTGTTCGTTCTTTGTTTCCATTGTTTTGAATATTCTTTGTCCTCCCTGAAGGAGATCCGGTGGGTCAAAACACGTCGTGTCTGTTTTTGCAATTTGTTTGTACCTTTTTTTGGCATTAAGTCATTCTTTTCTCTTTTTTTTTTTTAGTTTTGAAATAGAAATGACAGTTTGTCCATTTGTACACTCGCAAAACGTGGGCAGATTATTGTGAAACCATTGTTTTCTGTCACATTGAGTCACTTCGTTTGGACATCATTTCCATGTCGGAGGCAGATTACTGTGAAACCATTGTTTTCTGTCACATTGAGTCACTTCGTCTGGACATCATTTCCATGTCGGAGGCAGATTACTGTGAAACCATTGTTTTCTGTCACATTGAGTCACTTCGTCTGGACATCATTTCCATGTCGGAGGCAGATTACTGTGAAACCATTGTTTTCTGTCACATTGAGTCACTTCGTTTGGACATCATTTCCATGTCGGAGGCAGATTACTGTGAAACCATTGTTTTCTGTCACATTGAGTCACTTCGTCTGGACATCATTTCCATGTCGGAGGCAGATTACTGTGAAACCATTGTTTTCTGTCACATTGAGTCACTTCGTCTGGACATCATTTCCATGTCGGAGGCAGATTACTGTGAAACCATTGTTTTCTGTCACATTGAGTCACTTCGTCTGGACATCATTTCCATGTCGGAGGCAGATTACTGTGAAACCATTGTTTTCTGTCACATTGAGTGACTTCGTTGGACATCATTTCCATGTCGGAGGCAGATTACTGTGAAACCATTGTTTTCTGTCACATTGAGTCACTTCGTCTGGACATCATTTCCATGTCGGAGGCAGATTACTGTGAAACCATTGTTTTCTGTCACATTGAGTGACTTCGTTTGGACATCATTTCCATGTCGGAGGCAGATTACTGTGAAACCATTGTTTTCTGTCACATTGAGTCACTTCGTCTGGACATCATTTCCATGTCGGAGGCAGATTACTGTGAACCATTGTTTTCTGTCACATTGAGTCACTTCGTCTGGACATCATTTCCATGTCGGAGGCAGATTACTGTGAAACCATTGTTTTCTGTCACATTGAGTACTTCGTCTGGACATCATTTCCATGTCGGAGGCAGATTACTGTGAAACCATTGTTTTCTGTCACATTGAGTCACTTCGTCTGGACATCATTTCCATGTCGGAGGCAGATTACTGTGAAACCATTGTTTTCTGTCACATTGAGTCACTTCGTTTGGACATCATTTCCATGTCGGAGGCAGATTACTGTGAAACCATTGTTTTCTGTCACATTGAGTCACTTCGTCTGGACATCATTTCCATGTCGGAGGCAGATTACTGTGAAACCATTGTTTTCTGTCACATTGAGTCACTTCGTCTGGACATCATTTCCATGTCGGAGGCAGATTACTGTGAAACCATTGTTTTCTGTCACATTGAGACTTCGTCTGGACATCATTTCCATGTCGGAGGCAGATTACTGTGAAACCATTGTTTTCTGTCACATTGAGTACATTCGTCTGGACATCATTTCCATGTCGGAGGCAGATTACTGTGAAACCATTGTTTTCTGTCACATTGAGTACTTCGTCTGGACATCATTTCCATGTCGGAGGCAGATTACTGTGAAACCATTGTTTTCTGTCACATTGAGTCACTTCGTTGGACATCATTTCCATGTCGGAGGCAGATTACTGTGAAACCATTGTTTTCTGTCACATTGAGTACTTCGTCTGGACATCATTTCCATGTCGGAGGCAGATTACTTGTGAAACCATTGTTTTCTGTCACATTGAGTGACTTCGTCTGGACATCATTTCCATGTCGGAGGCAGATTACTGTGAAACCATTGTTTTCTGTCACATTGAGTACTTCGTCTGGACATCATTTCCATGTCGGAGGCAGATTACTGTGAAACCATTGTTTTCTGTCACATTGAGTACTTCGTCTGGACATCATTTCCATGTCGGAGGCAGATTACTGTGAAACCATTGTTTTCTGTCACATTGAGTCACTTCGTCTGGACATCATTTCCATGTCGGAGGCAGATTACTGTGAAACCATTGTTTTCTGTCACATTGAGTCACTTCGTTGGACATCATTTCCATGTCGGAGGCAGATTACTGTGAAACCATTGTTTTCTGTCACATTGAGTCACTTCGTCTGGACATCATTTCCATGTCGGAGGCAGATTACTGTGAAACCATTGTTTTCTGTCACATTGAGTCACTTCGTCTGGACATCATTTCCATGTCGGAGGCAGATTACTGTGAAACCATTGTTTTCTGTCACATTGAGTCACTTCGTCTGGACATCATTTCCATGTCGGAGGCAGATTACTGTGAAACCATTGTTTTCTGTCACATTGAGTCACTTCGTTGGACATCATTTCCATGTCGGAGGCAGATTACTGTGAAACCATTGTTTTCTGTCACATTGAGTACTTCGTCTGGACATCATTTCCATGTCGGAGGCAGATTACTGTGAAACCATTGTTTTCTGTCACATTGAGTCACTTCGTCTGGACATCATTTCCATGTCGGAGGCAGATTACTGTGAAACCATTGTTTCTGTCACATTGAGTCACTTCGTTGGACATCATTCCATGTCGAGGCAGATTATTGAAACCATTGTTTTCTGTCACATTGAGTCACTTCGTCTGGACATCATTTCCATGTCGAGCAGATTACTGTGAAACATTGTTTTCTGTCACATTGAGTACTTCGCGACATCATTTCCATGTCGGAGCAGATACTGTGAAACCTTGTTTTCTGTCACATGATATTCGTTGGACATCATTCATTCGAGCAGATTATGTAAACCATTGTTCTGTCACATTGAGTACTTGTCTGGACATCATTTCCATGTCGGCAGATTACTGTGAAACCATTGTTTTCTGTCCATGAGTACTTCGTTGGACACATTCCATGTCGGAGGCGATTACGTGAAACCATTGTTCTGCACATGAGTACTTGTCGACATCATTTCCATGTCGGAGGCAGATTACTGTGAAACATTGTTCTGTCACATGAGTCTCGTTGGACATCATTCCTGTCGAGGGATTATGTGAACCATTGTTTCTGCACATTGAGTACTTCGTCTGATTTCCAGTCGGAGGCGATTACTGGAAACCATTGTTTTGTCACTGAGTACTTGTTGGACTCATTTCCAGTCGGAGAGATACTGTGAACCATTGTTTCGTCACATTGAGTCACTCGTCTGGACACATTTCCATGCGGAGAATTATGTAAACATTGTTTTCTGTCACATGAGTACTTCGTTGGACATCATTTCCATGTCGGAGCAGATACGTGAAACCATTGTTTCTGTCACATTGAGTACTTCGTTGGACACATTTCCAGTCGGAGGCAGATATGTGAAACCATTGTTTCTGTCACATTGAGCACTTCGCGGACATCATTTCCATGCGAGGCAGATTACTGTGACCATTGTTTTCTGTCACATGAGTACTCGTGACATCTTTCATTCGAGGCAGATACTGTGAAACCATGTTCTCACATTGATATTCGTGACACATTTCATCGAGCAGATCTGAAACCATGTTTTCTGTCACATGAGTACTTCGTGACACATTCCATGTCGGAGGCAGATTACTGTGAAACCATTGTTTTCTGTCACATTGAGTACTTCGTTGACATCATTCCATGTCGGAGCAGATTACTGTGAAACCATTGTTTCTGTCACATTGAGTACTTCGTGGACATCATTTCCATGTCGAGGCGATTACTGTGAAACCATGTTTTCTGTCCATTGATACTCGTTGGAATCATTTCCATGTCGGAGGCAGATTATGTGAAACCATGTTTTCTGTCACATGAGTACTTCGTCGACATCATTCATGTCGGAGCAGTTACTGTAAACCATTTCTTCAATGGCTTCTGATCTTCTGCGGAGATTACGGAAACATGTTTTCTGCAATGAGTACTTCGTTGGACATTCTTGGAGCAGTTTGTAACATTTCTGCTGACTGAGTCACTTCGTCTGGACATCATTTCCATGTCGGAGGCAGATTACTGTGAAACCATTGTTTTCTGTCACATTGAGTACTTCGTCTGGACATCATTTCCATGTCGGAGGCAGATTACTGGAAACCATTGTTTTCTGTCACATTGAGTTACTTCGTCTGGACATCATTTCCATGTCGGAGGCAGATTACTGTGAAACCATTGTTTTCTGTCACATTGAGTGACTTCGTCTGGACATCATTTCCATGTCGGAGGCAGATTATGTGAAACCATTGTTTTCTGTCACATTGAGTGACTTCGTTTTGGACATCATTTCCATGTCGGAGGCAGATTATGTGAAACCATTGTTTTCTGTCACATTGAGTGACTTCGTTGGACATCATTTCCATGTCGGAGGCAGATTACTGTGAAACCATTTTTTTCTGTCACATTGAGTGACTTCGTTGGACATCATTTCCATGTCGGAGGCAGATTATTGTGAAACCATTGTTTTCTGTCACATTGAGTGACTTCGTTGGACATCATTTCCATGTCGGAGGCAGATTACTGTGAAACCATTTGTTTTCTGTCACATTGAGTTACTTCGTTTGGACATCATTTCCATGTCGGAGGCAGATTACTGTGAAACCATTGTTTTCTGTCACATTGAGTTACTTCGTTTGGACATCATTTCCATGTCGGAGGCAGATTATGTGAAACCATTGTTTTCTGTCACATTGAGTACTTCGTCTGGACATCATTTCCATGTCGGTAAGATAACAGGGCCTGCTCCTGTTATACACATCACCATTCTTTCAATGTTTGCTGCACTTTCATCGTTGAATATTAAGGTTCGTGACCACAGTGATCACTGTCGCGTGACTTGCAGTAAGGTGTAGGAGCCAGTGCCATTTTCGTTATCGCCAAGGTCAATGGTAACGTCATCTCTCCCTCCCTCCGTCCCTCCCTCTCCGCCCGTCACTCTTCTCTCTCTCTCTCTTCTCTCTCTCTCCTCTCTCTCTGGGCGCATGTGTCTGAGTGTATGTGTGTGTGTGTGTGTGTGTGTGTGTGTGTGTGTGTGTGTGTGTGTGTGCGTCGGTGGGCGCGCGCGCGGAGCGTGTGTGTGTGTGTGTGCGGTGTGTGTGGTGTGTGAACGGGAGAAGTTGAGAGACAGGCAGACAGGCAGACAGAGACAGAGACAAGGAGACAGAGAGAGACTCGCGAATGTAGAGAACAACAGAGAGACAGACAGACAGATAGACTGACATACAGACCGGCCGACCGACTGACCGACCAATAGACAGACAGACACACAGAGAATCAAGAGAGAGAGACTCACGAAGACAGACGTCACACACACACACACACACACACACACACACACACACACACACACACACACACACACACACGAGTAGAAGAAGCAAACAACATGGACAGAATGAAGCGACGGTGCCAACCTGCCTATCTGATGAGCCCACGTCAACCTTCCTGTCCAGCAGTGGCATGTTTTCATTCAGGTTCTCCGCTTCCATCGTCACCGCTCACTTCAGCTGCCGGCTCGCTGGGAGGTGCAGAGGTTCCTAAAACAGCAAGAGAATGTGAATCGCATACGGAAACCATATCAGTGATCACATTACTGATTACTGATGAAGCATTACTGATCACAGTATGTTGAAAAGAAAATAATAATGGTAGCACATGATTAAAGCATCTCTTTTCTGTTTACACATTTCCCCTCAAATTCAATTTTTAAACAAAACTTAATGGATGTTGACGAAATAAAGCTGGGGCAAAAACGAAGTTGCTTGAACTTCATTGTTTTTCATCGTTGTCACTTGTTTGATATGGGACTGACTGCGTGCTTGGCGGAATTACTTCATAATGATTGCCATCAATGAACAGAGCAGTTTACGAAATTTTTTTTTTTTTTTTTAATGAGATTTGGAGGACCTGGGTCACAGAAGAAAGCTTAAAAATCTAAGTCATTTCATCAATCTCTGACAGCGTGTGAGATCCATTATATTCTCTGTTTTGGAGAGAATCTTCTAATGTATCCGCATTTTATCGAAACTACTTCTGAAAATATGTTGACCTGAGAAGTGCTAAACCCTACAATGCAACATCTGATATTTTTGAATAAAGGTTTCATTTCAATAGTTCAAAAAAGGAACCAGAAATCATAGATACATGATACTAAGACCAAATATATTGATGAAGTGCATGACTGACATGGTCACACATCTCAAAAAGTTAACATGGTTGCTTTGCTACATCATAATTCAATAAATATTTGATGTGTTTGTTACATCAAATAATTCTAAGTGACCTACACAGTTAAATATCATGGTACTGATTTTTTGTTACATCAAACCAACAAAGAATTTATGAAACCAAAGGACAGTATAACTAAACCCAAAGGAACATGTAATATGGATATTTTTTTTAATTAAAACAAAATATAACACCAAAAAGTTTGTTTTGTTTGTTTTATGTTATGTTGTTTGTTGTTTCTTATTAATAGTCTTTGTTGTTGTTGTTGTTGTTGTTGTTGTTGTTGTTGTTGTTATTTATTTGTTGTGGGGGGAGCCGAAAAGCATAAGGAAAAACAACAAAACAGTTGGCCGTTATTTTATATACAATATACAGCTTCTGTTTAAAGGGAAGTATGGAAGCCATCATGCTACAAATTTT
>CM065742.1:35231310-35236310 GCA_033310375.1 Conus canariensis
ATATCTTGCTAATTCTGATGGGAAAGTCCCATTTTCAAATAATTTGTTAAAAAGGTAAACAAGAAAATTCACCAGAGATATTTGCAGTCTTTAACATTTCACTAGTGATGTAATCTGGACCTGCATGTTCAGCAGTTAAAGGTGTTTAATGCTTTACAGCACCTCTTGCTCGGAAATGGGGTCATTAAACAAAGGCTCATCGCCGATGTTCTCTTCTTCTTCAATAATCAAATCATCATGTTCAGTGACACTATTATATACATTAAAAATCATGGGGAAAAATTATCATATCATTGCTGAGTACTAATATCAGTATAAATGGCCATTTTTCTGCTAATTGATCTAATTTTTTACCAAAAAGGTTTTGGATCATGAACTGAATCTCATATTTTCCAACTGTCCGTACAATGCAGTCTGCTGCTCTTTGGTAAATATATCAACTCCACTATTGATATCACCTGCTAACATCTGGGCAGCTTTAGATACCATCTTTCTAATTTCGATGCCATCAAGTTCTTCTTTACATATCTAAGCAATTTCATTATTATGCAGTATTCTTTCTTCTCCCTCTGTTTCAATTTCCTTGTTATTACTAATACAATGATCACTAATCCATTTCATAACAACTGGAAAGCGCCAAGAAAAGGTGAATGTGAAGGTTTCAATATTTACACATGTAGCCAGGTGCTACAATGTGTACATATCTCTTGATGACCCTCAGCGGACGAAACGTTTTGTTCGACAGTTTCCTTCATCCGTACCTCCCTTAATTGATGAATCTTGATTATTTCGTGTTGACTCTTCAAAATGTGAATGCCTCAGAACTTATGTAATTATCATACATACATCACTGAAGTCATAAAAATTAAAGTATCTTAATGGTTATAACAATATTGAACTGGAAAGCCATATTTTTTTTCTCTTAACTAGTATTTTGCACAATTAATTTTGGAGCCATTTTTTATCCTTCGCTGGTCAAACCTTGAATATTTGTTGATTTTGCACATAGTATTAGAAGAACTGTTGAATCCAAATACGTATATAAAAAGTAAAGCCCGTAAGCTCTCATTTCGTATATTGCATGCCTAGGATATTTTCTGCACAAGCTTGCAACTATACGAAAGGGTTGACGATGCCGACCTCTCTTGAACCGTCGCTTTCTTCAGTTCACTGTTTGTCACTGTCGGAGTTTCTGGCTAAATTGTCATTCTACTAAATGCAGGCTTTCCGATCTAAATCTGATTAATGACTCCATACTTATACCTTCTAACTAATAATCTTAACAAAAGCTCATGTCGACAGCCAGGCAAGGAAGAAAGCCAGTAGTGTTTTGTACTAATTTTCAAAGAGAAAGTTCTCTGCTCAGGCACAGTCTAATCAAATTTATGTGTGGGAAAAGAGCAAAATGCCTGCAATTCATTCATTATGAAAGTATTTCATGCTGTTTGGTATTTATTATCGCCATGGGGAAAATGTGATACAAACTCGTTAAAAGCGGGTTCATTCTCCGACTTTAATCACCAATAATGTAATATAACAACAAAATCACCAAAAGAGACATCCTGCCTTTTTTTCCTTGTGTTCTGATTTTTCGTCAATAGTCAATGTGTTGGAATGCTTTGAACGGACGGTGAACTAGACAACACAGCAGCTGCAACAGAAAGCACAAAGTTCCGTAAGTTCCAGCCTCGCGAGGTCCGTTTTGTCTGCGGCACTGTATTGCTGGCGTTGTGGTCTGGTTTTCCGCTATACATATATGAAGTGCTGCTAGCCTGAAGAGTTATGTGTTCCTGGTGTTCTGGGAAAGAAATAAAGGGAAGAAACTCCGCTTTGTTTCCTTGGCATTCTCTTTGGCTGGCTGTTGTCCCTTGCTTCCTGATGCTACCATCATCTGTCCGTGTTCGCCTGCACTCCCTACCACCCCACGCCATCACACACAAATCTTCAGAAACAAGGAAATAATCCATTACACTTTGCCCCTGTGACGATACAAAAGCAAACTGACAACTGACAACATCGATATCACTGTTACAATATCGGTTCAAAATAGATCAAGCAGAAAAGCAAGATCGAGCAAGGACTTTCCAAAATTATTCGCATTATTTTGGCCGGTAAACCTCCACTGATGACGTTGGGAGACACCTGGGTCATGCAGGGAAGGCACAGATTCAACAGCCAATCTGCTCTGCCACTGGGAGCAGAGTGACATCACCCTGATGGGATTGGACGGGGACAAGACGCTGCGATTGGCTGCTTTATGATGACCTTGACCGCACTTGTCTGCCTCTTCAGAGGTTGTCGTCTGCACGTCGTCTGCTACCAGTGCCGTTCGCTTCGTTGCGATCTGTGCAGATGTCCTTGGGTTAGGAGGCATGGGGCCGATCACAAGTTTCCCCCTTCTGCAGTATGCCCTCGTTCCTTCTTTTCTAGCTTGTGCGGTGATAGAGCCTTGTGTGTGTGTGCGTGCGTGCGTGCGTGTGTGTGTGTGTGTGTGTGTGTGTGTGTGTGTGTTAGACACATGAATACCTTTTTGTTCTAATTTACTACAAAATTTCCGATCAGTTAAAATCGTCATTTTGTCTCTCCATCCAGAAAAACGTATAATCATGGGTGGTGGCTGTCCCTGCTTGCTGTATCCAAGTCAGTGTGCTCTTACAATACTGTCACGTGACCAGATATCTCATTTCTCTACACTGTTCAGTGTGTCTGTAGCAGCCCTGCGCTTGTGTCGTTGTCCTCGTTCTGGTCGATGTGGAGGATTCTAAACGGGCGTAGGTTTCTCTTCTGGATTATTCTTCCAGTCTGGCAACTTCACACATAAGATGCGTGATCTCTTGCTTCATTTCCTCTACACATGCGTTCAATCTCTGGGTTTCTTATCGCCCTCTGTGATGAAGACGTTCAATGTCCTCGACAGCACCACTCACCATTGTAGTCAGACTTTTGTGTTCTTTTCCCATTCTGTCACAAAGCATGCTGATCTCATCGCACTGTTCCTTCACTCGATCCAGATCAGGTTTAATCGCATGCAGATCACTTCTAATCAACACTGTCTGTTGATCAGTCTGCTGCTTCAGGGCTTGGAGGATTTCTGACTCAATCCGAATGAACACTGCCTTTTTCCCTGATGTGTTCGACAGAGTTGTTTTCTTATGTGTGACCTTGAACATCCTGAATGGGGCCAGGCTTTGTCTCTATATCACCACTGAGAAGCAGTTTGTGTGCTTTGTGTGCGGCTTTCACAATGCACAACAAAGCAATGAGCTCTGGCATGTTCACATTGGAATGACATGAACTGACACTGACCTCCGAGACAACCACGTCACACAACATAGTTCCCTTGTAACTTCTGTTTTCATTCATCCATCCCTCTTCAGCCAATATCACATGTTTCACGTTCATTCTAATAAAGTAAATAACTCCCACGAACAAGAACATGAAGGTAACATGGAGAGAATGTCATACACTGTCACATCAACTGCGCTGACACTGAATTGTTTTTCCTTTGAACATATCCGCTAACTTGATTACCATGAAGAGATAATCCCGTAAAACAAACACCAGTTCTGGCTCTCCAGCACCGAAGGTCAATCATCTTCTAGCTGTTTCACATTCACCAGCCTCTTACAGTTGTTTTGTGTACATTTAATATCACTCAAATGTGCAGAAATAGCGGAAATACACATTTTCGGAGAATCTGTGCAAAGTGGTGCTCCCAGGTTGGTGTCTTCCCGGCGGTGGCCGCGTTTGACATTGCTCACTGTATTGAGGACCTCCAGGTCTCAGGGAGGAGAGCCAGCACCTTGAGAGGCTTCAGGACGGCTATTACAAAACCTTCAGGCTCATACTGATTTTAACCATGATCTCTACTTGGCTGAGGTGATCTCTTATGCTGCATTGGGCTCCTCTAGACTAAGCAGGTGTCAAATGAAGCCTTCCCTTAGTCCTGAAGTACCTGACGTCGGGAGACTTTGAGCCCAGTACTGAATACTCTGTTGGGAACCCACCCTTAAGACCTGCTTACTGAGTCATCATGGATTCGGCTTGCAGGGTCAGTGAGATTTATGCCCTCTCCAGGGACCCACAGTCCTCGAAGTGGCATGATGATGGCTAAATCACTTTGTCCATATGCTCAACAATCCTAGCCAAGACTACAAAGCCGAAAGAGTGACCCCTCACATTAACCTTGCCTCCGCTGGCCCCTTAATATTCCTGTCCAAGGCACAGACATATGAAGGTGGGTGAAGGTGAAGCAGGTTACTGCCTTCTCAGAGCACTGAAAGTCTATCTTCAGAGGACAGAGTCATGCTCCTGTGACATGCACCTCTGGCATGACAGGTTGGGTGCCGCTGTGAAACCCCAGACGATAAGATTCTGGCTTAGGCAGGTCACCCACCAGGTTCATGTCTATGGCCACAAACCTCTTCCCACCAGACAGGATATCAGGGCACGTGAAGGCCGGGCTCTTTCCGCCATTTACGGCCTCTGGCGGAGCATTGCGGTCACTTACATATGTTAGGTTGCTGGCTAGAGATCGATGACTACTCGTGGTGTGTTTTACCTCAGAGGCATGGCAGAGGATGTGGCGTAGTGTGTTTTACCTCAGAGGCATGGCAGAGGATGTGGATGCTCTGGACTTCTAGGATGAACAGTGGCTGGTCGCGGTCACTTTCCAAAACTAAAGCTCTTGCAATCCCTTCTCTCTTTTACGTGTCGCATTAAGAGAGAGAGAGAGAGAGAGAGAGAGAGTGAGAGAGAGAGAGAAACCTGCCACGAGAAGCACTGAGACACCTATCTTATGATAAGATAGGTGTCTCAGTGCTTCTCGCGGCAGGTTTCTCTCTCTCACAGCCCATGGGGGCTGTGGCTATGTCGTTACACGGTCACAGATGTTGCCTTTCACATTAGTTTGAGTGTTCATAGTGCGCTCTGGGACTGACTCCAGTTCAAAGTGCACTCTTGGACTGACTCCAATGGGGACGACCACTGACAACTGCCTT
>CM065742.1:35241310-35261310 GCA_033310375.1 Conus canariensis
TCTGATTGGCACGTGAAAATAGTAATGTTCTCTGATTGGCACATGAAAATAGTAATGTTCTCTGATTGACACATGAAAATAGTAATGTTCTCTGATTGGCACGTGAAACCATTGAAACGATGGCCCTTCAACAGTAAGAAGAGCTTGAAGAAGGAATCAGGTTTTTCATTTGAACTTTTGGCTTGCGCCCGTTTTCGCTAAAAACCCTCGCCTGTCAAGTCCCTCGCTACGAGAATAAGCAAGCCACCCCACCCCACCCCACCCCCCCCCCCCCCCGACCCCCCCCCCCCCCCCCCCCCCCCCCCCGATTTTGACGTCAAGAAAACTCGTCTCTCGACTATTTCTAGGCTATTTGTCTCTGGGACGTCCATTCTTTGTTGTACTCGGTAGAATGTTCTTGCACAGGACACAATGGCAAAATGCTCCATGGTATGTTACAAACACATATCGTTTGATGACTGTGAGGACAGCGGCAGGGAAGGGTGGGGAGGGGGAGGAGTGGCTGGGGGAGGGGGAGGGGAGCAGCCTGTCATTTGTTTAACCAGGTTCATCTTCCATGCTACCCACTGGTATTACACCTACACCAATCATTCCAGTTCTCGTTGAGAGTCGCATACAGATTGGTCTTGTCGCAGCCCTGCACCAACAGTCCACAGAGAGCAATTAACCAAGTAGTTGTCTAGAGGCAACCTGCCAGAGGATACACTGCACTGCTGCCAAGTTCCTCCTATGGTGTTTAGTGCTTTTTCTTTATCCAGCATACGCAGAGCACCACGAATTAAGCCTCTTGCTGGCGAGAGGACTTACTTTGTCGTATACCCACCATGGATGAACGTTCCCCTCTGAGGGGATGGGCGCCAACGACAGCTCCCGTGAACTTGCCAGCAATTACAACTGTGAGATGGATTCGCCAAAGACAAGGACGTGGACAGGAAATCAAAACGGAGGTCACCACGAGAGCAGATCATGAAAGAATACTATATCTGAGACTTTGTGCGCTGACCAAAGAGGAAGAAAATACTAAGGATGAAGTTCTTTTCTGGTTAGAGACCACATGATAGTGCTGAAACCTACGCTTCCTCTCAACATAAAAGTCCAATGTAAACAACCCCAAGAGGTACAGACACCTGCAGCATTAGTCGAGCAATGTGAGCAATACTGTCAATAGACGCATTCATTTCATCGAGGGGATAAAAGCCGATCGTGTTGTTCCAGTTTCCTAATCTGAACCTCTTCCACATTCATCTCTGGGTTGGAGTCAGTAGGGGCTGAAAAATTCCACGAATAAAGCAAGTCTGTGACACTGTACCACGGCCGCTTGTGCTTTTTAGTTTTATTTCATTTATGTATTTTTGTTGCACAGGGAAATGTAATAATGCAGAATTATTTCAGACTATGCTTATAGCTCAAAAAGGATGTTGTCTTTCAGATGGGATACAAACATAGAAAACGAGGAGTGAGTGGGGTTGTCCATTCCTACAACAAACCCATGATTGTGGAAACTTAAAGTATTGTTTAAAGAGCAGCAAGCCCCTTAAAAGTCCAGTGCCTTTGGAATCAAGCCAGATTTGTGTTTGTTCTGGCTCCCTCTGGAAATCAATGCCTAGGCACTCTGGCTCTGCGACTCACCAATCTTTGTAGTCTGTAAGACGTTTCATGACCTGCGTTATGTGTATCAGTATCAGAACAGGCGCGAACAAAAAGCCAGGAAAAAAAGGACGAAACAAACACAGGAACGAACAGAGACAGAACACCAGTGAACACACCAGAGGGACCCCAGTGACGTCATGTCACCAGTGAACACACCAGAGGGACCCCAGTGACGTCATGTCACCAGTGAACACACCAAAGGGACCCCAGTGACGTCATGTCACCAGTGAACACACCAGAGGGACCCCAGTGACGTCATGTCACCAGTGAACACACCAAAGGGACCCCAGTGACGTCATGTCACCAGTGAACACACCAAAGGGACCCCAGAGAAGTCATGTCCCAGTGAACACACCAAAGGGACCCCCCAGAGAAGTCATGTCCCAGTGAACACACCAAAGGGACCCCCAGAGAAGTCATGTCACCAGTGAACACACCAAAGGGACCCCCCAGAGAAGTCATGTCACCAGTAAACACAACAAAGGGACCCCAGAGAAGTCAGATCACTGGAAGGGCACAACAAGCCAGCACCAACCTCTTGTGTCCTGTTTTGTCTCAAGTAACGGCATTAGAAATCATCCTACGGGTCAGAACTGACGAGGGATCTTTAAATACCCAGTACTCTTTCTGGCCTGACGGTTGACCCAAGGCCATCACGTCTAGCCGGCTGTGACCAAGCAAGTTCAGGCCTAGATTATTTTTAGATCACCGTATATGCCCATGTGAGCAGCAGAGTGTTAAGTTACAAGTTCACCGATTTCAGCCACGTAGACGATGCATTCTTGAATCAATCCTACAAGGTTGGGATCTTTGACGGTTCTTCAAGGATTTTGTTGGTGTTGTTGTTGCTGTTGATTGGTCGGTATATATCTGTTTGGGTGATCCTTTGTTAATTCTATTTTGACGGCGCTCTAACGAGGATAATTTGTAAGGCTTTGCATGTTCGCGCTTTTTTCTTTTGTGTGTGTGTGTTTTTGTTTTTTTTTACGGTCGACATTTGTCATATTCACTTTTTTTTCTTCTTCTGTTTGTTGATTTGATTTGTGATGTAAGTGTATAAACATTTAGAATTATTTCATACATTTCAATATTAGAAATGTTTTTGACGCATATCATCTAACTGTTGACCCACCTCAGTTCTACATGAGCCCTATGTTGTTTTTTTTGCGCGAATATGTGTATTTGTTTGTATGAATGTTTGAAGGGTGCGTGGTGCGTGCGTGCGTGCTTGCGCGGGGCGCGCGCGCGCGGCGCGCGCGTGTGTGTGTGTGTGTGTGTGTGTGTGTGTGTGTGTGTGTGTGTGTGCTTGCACGTGTGAATGTATTTGAAGGGTGCGTGGTACGTGCGTGCGTGCTTGCGCGCGCGCGTATATGTGTGTGTGTGTGTGTGTGTGTGTGTGTGTGTGTGTGTGTGTGTGTGTGTGTGTGTGCATGAACATGCAGATTGAGATACTTAGGCAGTGTATCCGACCGTGTGTCCACACCTGTGTATTCAGCATCCCACACTCCCACCCCTGCGCGCACCTACCCCAATTCATCCCCCCCCCCTCCTCCCAATGTCTTCTGCTTCATTGTCCTAAAAAGGAACCCAGAGGGAAGAACGAAGAAGGAAGAAAACCAGACTCAAGAAAACGAACGAAAAGACAGAAAGAAAGTAACAAAAAGCAAACACAAGAGGTTAAAAAAAAAATACAGAGAAACAAACAGAAAAGAACGAAAAGACAGAAAGAAACAAACAAAAAGCAAACAAAAGAGGCTAAAAAAATAGACAGACAGACAGACAAAAGACAGAAATGGAATAAAGACCTAATTAAACAAGATTACGAAGACACCACACAAACACAAGGAATCAAGCAACCAAACAGGAAACAGACAATGGACAACATGAGAGAAGTACTGTCCAGCCTCCCATCATGCCGTCATCGACAGCTGCTGCGCCTGCTGAAGCTACGACGCCGTCCTGTGGCATTTCTTCTGGTGGGTCTGGCACTGTGGTTGACAGTGTACATGTTCAGCATCCACGGGTCCTTTGCTTCCAGCGCCTCGTCGCGTTCAGGTGAGGGTCTGGCTGCAGAAAATGCGTCCTCTGTGCAGAAGTTATGTCTTTGATGCTCAAGAAAAATGAACACGTTAAATGTATAAAGTGAAAAGATCAGGACATTCTTCTATGTACTTGGATGACTCAGAGAAGTCATTTGCTGAGGCAATACACACATTACATGTGTTTTCTAGAATGTCTGAACTGAGATTTAACGACAAAACACATGTAGTATGGTCAGAGAGCAGAAAAATCTGTCAATTGAGATTTATGTGAGACAGATACTTTCATTGGGACCCAGGGTACTTTAAAGTACTTGAAATGAACTTTTCCACACACACACACACACACACACACACACACACACACACACACACACACACACACACATACACACACACACACACACACACACAGACGGAATGTGTAGTTCAAACTGTGTAGGTAAATTTGATGACATTTGGACAGTGGGAAAAAAGACAGATCACTCCTCTAAGGAAAACAGTAATCATTAAAACGTTGACACTTTCAAAATTGAATTTCCTCTTCCTACATTAGCCAGACCGTTCTCTTCTTTTCCTTCAAAAATCAGACCGAATATTCTTTCAGTTTCTCAGGGATGGCAGGACTTACAAGGTAAATGGGTGCAAAAAGGCTACGGAATGGAAACGAATCTGAAGGGGAAAATAGTTAAAATAATAATGATGATAGAATAAAGAAAATATTACTACTACTTCTTATATCTATGATGGTAGCATTATGTATAAGTAAAGAAGTAAATTGCATTTCAAAACGGAGTGACATGGCGGAAAATGAAGCAAAATTTAGAAAAAGATGGGGTTAGTTGCTGCCAAGGACACAGACAAATAAAATACAGGACAAAACACAATGTATTTCGACCTCTTGGGTCTTCTTCAGGTAAAGACAAATAACATTTAGGACAGTGAAAGCGAAGAACGAGAAGCCACATATCTTCTCATATTCGGCGCAAAACCAAAATGGCTCCCATGATCTCCTCCTTAACGGCCTCGTTTTCACTCAACCGCCATTTTGGTTTTGCACCGAATATGAGAAGATAAGTGGGTTCTCGTTCTTCGTTTTCACTGTCCTAAATGTTATTTGTCTTTGCCTGAAGAAGACTCAAGAGGTCGAAATGCATTGTGTTTTGTCCTGTACTCTATTTGTCTATGTCCTTGGCGGTAACTGACCCCCTCTTTTTCTTAATAAAGAAGTAAAGTTTGTGCAGACTTGCTCTTTGCTCAGTGTCTACCCCCCTCCCCCTCCCCCTCCTTTTTTTTACTTCCTTTCGTCGTTCTTTCATTCCTTCCCTCCAACTTTTCTTTCTTCCTTTGTTTCTTCCTTTCCTCCTTACTTTCTTTCTTTCTTTCTTTCTTTCTTTCTTTCCATCTCCATTTCTTTCTTTCTTTTGTTTTTTTTCTTTGTTTGCTTCCTCCTTTCTTTCTTTCATTTTGTTCTGCCATTTTGTCTGCTTTCTTTCTTCCTGTCCTTCCCTCTTTCTTTCTTTCTTTCTTTCTTTCTTTCTTTCTTTCCTTCCTTCTTTCCTTCTTTCCTTCTTACTTCCCTTTTTCTTTTTTCTTCTTCCTTTCCGTCTTCATGTCTTTCTTCTTTGGTGTTTCCCTTGTTTTTTTCTTCGTTCCTGTCTTTTTCTTTGTTTCTTTCATTCTCTTTCTTTTCTTCTTTCTTTCTTTCCACTATTTTTACTTTTTTATCTGTATAATCTTGTAAGGGGTTTTACCCTTTTTTATTTCATGTGTTTATATATTAGCCACTTGATTACTTTTTTAAGAAAATAAATTTGTTCGAATTTGAAACGGTTTCATCATGCCTTTGTTTGTATTAACCGTGTTGTCCCCGTGTTGTCCTCAAATGCCTACAAAGATATTCCTTTCATGGTGACCTTGAAAGTGGTTTTGGCTCCATTTAGTGTTGCAGCTTCAAGACAAAAGTTTTTTTGTCAAAAACTTGTTTTCTTTCATATAGTGAGGGCGAAGTTTTATCTTTCTCACAGATAGATATATGGGATGGATGGATGGATGGATAGATATATAGATAGATTGGTAGATAGATAGAAAGATAGATAGATAAATTGATTGATTGATTGATTGATGAACACACGCATACATAGAAAGATAGATAGATAAATTGATTGATTGATGAACGCATGCATACATACATACATACATACATACATACATACATACATACATACATACATCCGTACGTACGAACGTACATACGTACATACATACATACATACATACATACATACATACATACATACATACATACATACATACGCCTGTAGTTATGTACATAAATGTGTTTATGGGTGGTGAGAGAGAGAGAGAGAGAGAGAGAGAGAGAGAGAGAGAGAGAGAGAGAGAGAGAGAGTTACAGGTATAGATTCATCTGTATATGTATGTTGGTTGAACAGAACAAGAAAAAAAAAAAAGAAAACCGAAAAGGGAAGAGACGCAAGTCTTGTTTTTCAATATAGTTGCGGTATTTCTCCATTATGCCTCCTCTTGGTGGTGGTGGTGGTGGTGGTGGTGGTGGTGGTTGCTTTTGTTCTTGCTGTTGTTGTTGATGATGTTGTTGTTGTTTTCAGATCCCCAAGGAATATCCCTCTACCGACTGTCCATGCTGCAACAGCAGCCGGGAAATCACCAAGATTCCAATCCACAGGTTAGTGTAGGTATGAAAAACATTATACCAAAGAAGCAGATACATGCATTGATAAGGAAACAAATAAACGAATAGATACACACATAGATTGAAAAAAGCCACATTATATTGAGTCTACAAATGAGTGTGCAGGCCGAAATCCAGGTTCTACACTTCGACCCACAAACAAAATAATTCTACATGTTTCCTCTCCTGGAAGGATAAGTATCCAATGCTGAGTATGAAGACACTCTGCGCCGTAGATCACATTCTACATGATTTCGGGTCAGATCACCACCCTATCTTCTTCATGCCTTCAGGAACTGAGAAATATTCCTGAGTGTGGGACATCCGATCCGTCCAAAAAAACTTTGGGCAAGGATGTTTGCGGCAGAATTCTCTTTGCCTTGACACTGCCAACGCCACTTTTACTCCAGGAAAATTGCCTCCCTTGAAAAAGCTGGCAATTTCGGAGTTCTTTTGTGACAGGCGGATATCTTCCTTTGGAAAAGTGACGAAGAATAGGTATTTGTAGCCGGTGAAACTCTTCTAGTGTTTCTATTTGGCGGAAGATTTGACGATAAGCTTGATAGACTTGATACATCAAATATTCCCAGAAGTTGGTGGTCAACTCTTCAGCCTTGCAATCCAGCAAACTCCCTCCAGCATCAGCAGCAGCCAAGTGCCATTCCTTTTTCTTTCTTTTTTTTTTCCAAGTGTCACTCCTAGCGGTGCTACTGTCCAGGGCGCCAGTGGCTCGCTCTCGGTGACAACGATCCTGACTTCCATCTCAGTACAACAGGGAGGGGAAAAAAACGACCTGCTCCTTCCAATCTGCTGTGACACACCTTTTGCCCCAGAGTTGCTGCTAAACATTATGAAGTGTTAGTGCAAATCTAACAGCCAAGTATTCAGACTGACAACATGGTCTTGTCTAGGGTGTTGCTTGCTAGCAGTAAGTGCAGAGGAGAAAATGTTGCAACTCCATACCAAAGATGGTGTGTTCTGATGACAATGAGTCATCCGACGACAATGGATACCTGAATTTCTATAATCAGGTACAGAAACGTGTTGGAATTGAAAGCAGAATCACACGGTTATTCTATAAACGGTTGTTATCTTGACCTTTGAAAACAAAAGCAAAACTGTACTTCGTTTAAGCGTGGTGACTAAAAAGGCAGTGAACTGACGAAAGTCTGCTCACGGTGTAGTGCTCATGGAGCTATTTTCATCAGATATTTTCTTGTAACAAAGAATGATACTGGAAGACGGAAATCGTCCGCATGCTTTCCAAGAGCTCTACATGATTGTTTGCAACGTTACTTCAAATGATGAACTAAACTTGTAAAACCAAATAGGCTGAAGTAAATTTTTGTTGATATGATAATGTTGCGCATTGTTTATACATAGGTGTGCACATATACATGCATAATAATAATGAAAATAATAATGATAGTAGAAGTAGTAGTAGTAGTTGTCCTCATCGTCGTCGCCGTCGTCGTCATCATCATTATTATCATTATTGAGGTGTAGTGGTGTTATTATTATTATTATTATCATCATTATCATTATTATTATTATTTTCATTATTGTTGTTGTTACTGTTATTGTACTATTGTTATCATTATCATTATTATTGTTGTTATCATTATCATTATTACTACTATCATCCTTTTTAATGTTTATCATGGAAAATTCCTTTCGCAGTCCCTAGTAGTGCTGAACTAGAAATTGGGAGGGAAAATCAGTTCCCTGAAGATTTTGGTAAACTTTATTTCATCAGATAATATCACACACACACACACACACACACACACACACACACACACACACACACACACACACACACACTCACACACACACACACACACACACACACACACACACACACACACACACAGAGGCACGCACGCACGCACGCACGCGCACGCATACGCACGCACACACACACACATACACACAACCACGACAACAACTACAACAACAACAACAACAACAACAGCAACAACAACATCAACAACAACAGCAACAATAACACACACACACACACACACACACACACACACACACACACACACACACACACACTTTTTTTTTACCATTTCAGAGAGTGGTACTCAGACTAAAGTGTTGAACATGTTCAACTCCAAAAGGGCTCACACACTTACCTTGGTAGTCACACGTGTTGAGAGAGTCGCCCAGTGTGGTACTGGCTTTACGGGCCAGCGAATGTACAGTTCACAAACTGGTTGGTTGGTTTGTGGTTGGTTCGTATGTTGGTTGATTTATTGATTGTCTCTTTTGTCTACGCTGATAATTGTTAGGACATCCCCCTCCCTTCTCCCGTTTCCCTATCCCCCCCCCCCTCCCCTCCAAAAGAAAAAGAAAAAAATCGATTCGAATATTGTAAAATCATTAAATGCATATTCCCATACAGACCGGTGAAGCTATCTCCAGCAACGGCTCAGAACGTCTGGGTGCAGAAAGTGATGTCAAGGATCTCTTTGAGGAAGAGGAAGAAGAGTTCGGCAGAAGACGTCGGCACTATGAGGCCGTGTGCCAAGCGGGGCTCAGCGGACCTGTGGGAGACATTCAGTACTACGAGCAGGCCAAACTGGCTCTTTGTTTGATTCCTAAGGTCAGTGTGTGTGTGTGTGTGTGTGTGTGTGTGTGTGTGTGTGTGTGTGTATGCGTGTGTGTGTGTGTGTGTGTGTGTGTGTGTGTGTGTGTGTGTGTGTGTGTGTGTGTGTGTGTGTGTGCGAACGCGCCCGTACACGTGTACTTCCATGCGTCTCTGCATGTGTCTTCCATATCACACAGATGGTGAAGGACATAGTGTCATCCTCCATATCACACAGATGGTTCAGGACATAGTGTCATCCTCCATATCACACGGATGGTGCAGGACATAGTGTCATCATCCACATCACACATATGGTGCAGGACATAGTGTCATCCTCCATAACACAGATGGTGCAGGACATAGTGCAGGACATAGTGTCATCCTCCATATCACACAGATGGTGCAGGACATAGTGTCATCATCCACATCACACATATGGTGCAGGGCATAGTGTCATCCCCCACATCACACATATGGTGCAGGGCATAGTGTCAACCTCCATAACACAGATGGTGCAGGACATAGTGTCATCCTCCATATCACACAGAAGGTGCAGGACATAGTGTCATCCTCCATATCACACAGATGGTGCAGGACATAGTGTCATCCTCCATATCACACAGATGGTGCAGGACATAGTGTCATCCTCCATATCACACGGATGGTGTAGGACATATTGTCATCCCCCATATCACACAGATGGTGCAGGACATAGTGTCATCCAAACGACAAGTGTGAAGCCGTGCGTTCTGTTTTCCGCGTTGCACCTTCTGTCGTGCATGTCATACTGTGGTACAGTGTGTTTGTCTTCCTTGTTATAGAGGTGCGCAACACGTTATGGCAACCATTAAGACAGGGTGTGGGTAGAACGTTGTGTCTTCCATGTCACACAGGTGGGCAGCACGTTCTGGATGAGAATCTTCCACTTCCTGTACCATGACACAGAGGGCAAACCGGTAACTTCACCCTTTGATATTGGCCGCTATCACGTGCTTTTCACTTCTGGTCGCAAAACCAAGGTCACCAACTATTTCCAGTCCAAGACCCTCATCGACTCCTTCAACAAAGTATGTAGCAGCAAGGGCGGGTGAG
Organism: Conus canariensis; assembly: GCA_033310375.1. Taxonomy (NCBI): domain Eukaryota; kingdom Metazoa; phylum Mollusca; class Gastropoda; order Neogastropoda; family Conidae; genus Conus; species Conus canariensis. Next base: position 35,251,398 of record CM065742.1, read on the forward strand.
TTTGTTCATGTGCGCGCACGCACACACACACACACACACACACCACACACACACACGCACGCACGCACGCACGCACGCCCACACACACACACACACACACACACACACACACACACACACACACGCACGCACGCACGCACGCACGCACAAACGCACACACACACACGCGCGCGCGCGCGCGCGCACGCACACACACACACACACACACACACACACACACACACACACACTGACTGTAATGTTGTCAAATCAAGTCAAAATTATCTTCATTGAGGGTTATAGAATACGCTTTACAAGCTTTTTTTCATCCTGCCCTCACAAAATAATCATTAATCATAATCATAAAGAACAAACAAACAAACAAAATCATGTATCAACGCATTATGAAGAAAATATTTGTTATGTTGTATAATTATGTGCATGCGTTACGCGTAATCCATGTCCCTACGCAGTTCAATTATGCGCAAATTTTTGCGTGACACAAGAACATGGCGTAACACAAGAACTAATGTGTAAAAAAAACGCTTTTATTTCCTTTAATAATCTACATTTCAAGCAAGTGAAATAGCGTCTTTAAGAACTAGCAATCACAAAGAAAGTCTGTCCTAATGGAGCAGCTTTTTGACTTTCAGCATTCCACTGGGTGATCGACCTCTCCACAGGATGTTACATTGTTGCGCGGCCGCGCGCGCGCGTGTGTGTGTGTGTGTGTGTGTGTGTGTGTGTGTGGTGCGTGCGTGCGTGCGTGCGTGTGGTGTGTGTGTGTGTGTGTGTGTGTGTGTGTGTGTGAAATGCTTTAAAATGTTGAAATGTTCACTTAGGAAACGGAGTATGAAAGTAAGGTTAGCAATAAAGGGAAGGACAGCACTCTGTTGAAGGGAGGGGGAGGGGAGGAGTGAGGGAGAGGGAGTTGTGGTCTAGGCGAGGGGGGGGGGAGGAGAGATACTGGAGTGCGATAAAAGAATGGAAAGAATGGGGAGTGTGTCTTTTTCTGATTTTTCACTACATAAATTTCTTTTTTCTCTTTGGTGAGAGAGAGAGAGAGAGAGAGAGAGAGATGTGTGTGTGTGTGTGTGTGTGTGTGTGTGTGTGTGTGTGTGTGTGTGTGTGTGTGTGTGTGTGAGTGAGTGAGTGTGTGTGATATCGTTTTCTTTAAAAAGAAGTTGTTGACATACTTTTATCATGTTTTCTTAAATGCAGTACCACCCAAGGGTAATCTAACCCTTAACTGGTTTCAGTCATTGCCAGACAGAGCGGTACTTTCTCACTCAAGGGGCTAGATTTCTGCAAGACATAACCATTTATTTTGTTTGCATTGAAAGTGATGTGAGTATGATCAGACAGAAGCTGAATCAGATACTGACTTTGTTTCATTCACGTATTAGGCAATGCTGTTGCCAAGGTCAAGTATTACGCGCCCTGTTAATCCCACCTATGAAAGGGCTCCGTGTGGTCCAGTGGCCTATAGTGAGAGTGATACTGTAACACATTCCTCACCGCCCTCTTCAGTTCACTCTGTTGCCTTCTCGGATGGACCGAGAGAACTGTTGGTCTGACTTTTTATGCTATGAAATAAGAACAGAATTCTGCTGGCACTCAGCTTCATTGATCAGACGTTGATGATGCTGTTCTGTCTTACAAGAGTGTTTCTAAGTGGCCGTGGACTGCATTCAGAAGTGGGAACCGTCTGTTTTCATTGAGCGTTATAACCTGTTTTCATCTGATTAAGTGAGTAACAAGAACTGTCTGTTTTCATTGAATGATTGTGAGAATCTGTTTTCATTGAATGGTAGGAAGTGTTTATTTTCATAGAGTGGTAGGAATAATTGGTTTCTGTTCTGTCGATGAACTGTCTTCATTGAGTGGTAGAACTGTTCTCATAGAATGATGGGGAACAGTCTTTTTCACTGAATGGCAAGAGCAATTTATTTTATTGAGTAGTAGTATGACGAGTCTCCGACGTTCCCCTTCGTTATTAAAATATGATTATCGTATACAGGGATGCAGGGGGATATGGACAGAAGCATAATTGTGCTCTCGCATTGGCACACGCACTCTGTCACTCACATTGGGCCCGCACAAAGGTGACTGAAAATCAATAACATTTCATTAAAAAAGAAAAATTGAACCTTATTTAATTTGATTCCGAGCCCCCACCCGTCATACACAACACAGTTATTTGTATCATACAAATATGAAAACCTAATACAGATGATCCAGTGATTGCATCCCTTTTCTTCACAGATAATCCAGTGATTGCATCCCTTTTCTTCACAGATAATCCAGTGATTGCATCCCTTTTCTTCACAGATAATCCAGTGATTGCATCCCTTTTCTTCAAATACTCTTGATTAACCAGGAAAGACAGCATTCCAGTATTCTGGTTACGCACACATAACCACAAGAGAGAAATAAACAATCACTTGCCAGCTGTTTCCGTTGGTTGAACCGTTCCTTTCTCTCGTCAGTCACTGCCACTGTTGTCGTGTTCTGAAACTGCCACACTGTTGTGTCCGCGCGGTTTGCCAAAACCCAGTCGGGGGATACTGGCAGTGTATCTCTAGTTCCACTCTGATCAAACCGAGTTTCCCGGACTCCACTACACTTCGCCCTCTCCACGGAAAGGGCTCCTGTCGGCCTCTCCCACAGGTCTTCTGTTGCTGCAGACACCCCGTCGACGGCTGGCAGCTCCCTGTCTAGATCTCAGCAGGCTGACACGTCTTGCTGTCTCCCGTCCCCACACAGGAGACGATTCTCCCTCGTCGTCGGCTCCGAGGCTACAGCAAACCTCCACTGTCTTTCGTCCCCACCCAGGAGACAACTCTTCCGTTGTCAGGTCCGAGGCGACAGCAAACCTCCACTGTTTTCCGTCCCCACACAGGAGACAACTCTTCGTTGTCAGGTCCGAGGCGACAGCAAACCTCCGCGTTATGTAAAGTCTTTTGGCTTTGACCGTACCTCGCTGTATTTTCCTGAGCGCACAGCAAGACTGGATGAGTTCACCTTCGCCAAGTAAATCATGCTTTTACTAGTTTTCCGAGCGCATTATAACCATCTTTAACGAGAACCCGAGTTATACTAGTTCAACCAATGGAATCACTGGCACACACATACACACATCACAACAATTTACACTGATGAATCTCCGAATTAGTTTGATTCAACCAATGGAATCACTACACACACACACACACACACACACACACACACACACACACACACACACACACACACAACTACTAGCACCAAGAACTGTGAGGTTGAACCAATGAATCTCCCAATCATGTTTGTTCAACCAATGAAATCACCAGTGCATCCCTACACATGTACAACAAAGAGTTGGGTTCCGAATGGTTAATGCATAGCATCCAATTCTAACTCATGTTACCCATTGTACCAAGAGCCTGGACTCCACATACCAGGACTGATACTTCAAGGGTTTACTACGATCTATAGCCAACAAGATGCAAACTAGCTAATAGGTTGAAGCCTTCCTGAAGGTGCTCATCCCTCAGGACAATCATGGCTGAATGGTCACCTGCAGGCCGACGGTCACTGAACCGCAACGGTCACCTGCCACGATTGCCTCTCCTCAAGCCCACTGGAGAACCCAGCGAATAGCCGTTATGGAGGCCGGATGCCTTCCTCACCCAGGACCGGCGTTTGATATACGCTGGTTACTATTCCCCTGGACATGCGAATAACTTCCCAGTTACTCTCTCTCTCTCTTTAAGCCTCCCACGCGGGGTATCCCCACCTGTGACGAGAGATGGGGGTCGGTCAGTGTTGTCCTCTAGGGGAGAGACTTGGAATATTTTCTCTAATAGAGTTATACTAAAAGTTCACCTCCACCCTCTCTCTTACTAGTTATGGGAGCAACTTTCCGGTACCAGTCATCAAAAGAAATTCTCTCGGGACTGTTAAAACTACTCAAGAGTGGCTCACGAATAATTCTGCATAGGCCTGTACACTTAAAAGTGCTTGTAGCTCCAAGAGACAGAATGAGAGATACGTTAAAACACTGAATGATCAACAAATACTGAATGATCAACAAAGAACTGACACAAGTGAAATGTACTTTCACACACCAACTTCACTTGTTTATACAAGGGTGAAATATTCAAATCAGTTTCACTAATTCAGTTCAGGCTGACTTTTGTTCCCACTCTTTCTGTCATCATTAAGAGAGGGAAAGTTTTGGATGAGTTAAGTTGGAGTCCACTTGGAATATCAGAACTTACCTGATGTCGGAGAGGATAGTTGATCTCTCTCTAGTTGCTGGTGACTGGTCCACCTTCTCGTTAGTCAGGTTGATCATGGGGCGCTGTCTCAGCTGGGCCAATAAGATGCACACCCGGGGTAGGTATGAACCCAGGTTCTGAGCAAACAAACAGAACCTGACCTGTAGTTAAGTAGCTGAGAGTCCGGCTTGTCGAGTTTTCACACTTGTCCTCTGGCTTTCAGTAAATGTGTGAGATCTCAGCCGACAAAGTTTTTGACTAGCATGTTTATGTCAGCCATAATTTTCTGTGAGTGGAAAGGGTAGGAGACATAATACAATGCTAAACCATTTAAGTTAAACAACTCTTCAATTTTTCTTATAACTTAAGTTGAAGTAACTTGGAATAAACTTAGCCCAAGTACACATGTTGATTAGACTTAGGAGTCGCCTACTAAAAAGCATTCCAACAATCAACAGTATTCATAAATCAACTGAACAGTTTTCATCTAGTGTACAGGCATACTGCTTTTCTGGTCAAAATCCATCATTCAGTTATCATCTTAACAGATAGTATTGAATACCGGCAACAGTCAGATCGTTCCTTGAGCCGGGCCACGTCTTCCTCTGTGCTGCTCCCAGCAGGGTCATAGACGTTGACCAGGTTGGTCTGTCTGTTCCCCTTCGTAGGGATGCTGACTGCACAGGTAGTGAGTCTACATCCTACTTGACCTGTGAGAACTTAGAGGTCGGTTCGAGGTCGGTGTACATCAGTCTCCTGCTGACATTCGTGACCACCGTCACTCGGTCTCCCTCCTGCTGCTGTACAGGAGGCTAGTAGAAACCTTACAGAAAAGGAAGGGTGGTACGTGTGGCACTGAGTGACTGTAGCATCAACACGTTCACTCTGGGTTGTCTCTGCAGGTAGTCACTGAGGAAGGGGACCTACCCTCTGATTGACCTGCAGTTCCATTGCAGGATGGACAGTTTTTGCCTAAGTTCTCGTGTCTGCTACTGTATCTGCTAGTGAACAGCTTTCGCATATGGGCCAAAATGAAACTCTCTAAGATCAAGTTAATCCTGCTGTGTATATGAAAAGAGTCTATCGACACAAATAAGAGCACTCAATGAAGGGAGAAATAAGAATTTTCAACAAAATGTTTGATTGACATTTGTCTATAAATAAAAGGGTTGAATTGTAAACGACAGAGCCTATGGAGACAGTAATCAAGAAAAAAAATGTACACACACACGCGCGCGCGCACATGGCGAATAACCATCCAATTATAAACGCTGCCTCCCCTCTTCTCCTTCCTACCTCCCGCCAGGTAATCTTCACCAGGGACCCCTGGTCACGCCTCTGGTCATCCTACGTGGACAAGCTGGTCCTGCCGGACTCTTGGCTGGACCATGGGATGGCGATTCTGGGCAGACGGAATGACCGAAGCCAGACCAAGCACTGCCCAGACGACATTAAGTTCGTTGAGTTCCTGGACTATGTGGTGAAGTCCAACCGTGGCTCCCACTGGAGGCCGGTCAGCAAGGTCTGCAACCCCTGCATCTTCAGGCCTCACTATGTGGGCAAGGTCAGTTGTAGTGTACACAGTATGGGGGGCCGGGGGGGATGGAGTTGGGTGGTGGCGATTGAGGGTGACGGGATGTGACAATGATGGAATTTTTCGAAAAGGGTAGGGGGGGGGGGGGTGAGGTGGGAAAGGGGAGTCCGGGAGGGTTGGTTATGAAGAAGAGACGTGAAAATCCAGATAGTTCACTGCCAGCACGTAAAAACTATTGGATACTGAGACCAGAACTCCATACACTAAGCTGAAACTGTTTTATTATCCTCGATCTTATTATGTTATAAACATCAATATATGAGACCAGATCAATCTTTTCGACTCATGCGTGATGTCAATGAGCATTATATGAAGAAGGTTAGATTTTTTGGGTCCTGTTTGTTTTTGCTTGGTTTGTTTTTGTCTTGTTTTTGAATTGTTCTTTTGTCTTATATTTCACTTGCTTTCATTAATGTCATCATTAATCATCATCATCGTCGTCATCATCATCATCATCTCTCATCATCGTCATCGTCATCATCGTCATCATCATCATCATCTCATCATCGTCATCATCATCATCGTCATCATCATCATCGCCATCATTTATCATCTCATCATCATCTCTCATCATGATCATCATCAGCATTTCATTATTGTTATCATCGTATCTATCATCATCATTATCATCTCATTATTATTTTATTATTTGCTGTTTTTGTTGTTTTTGCCGTTGTAATTGTTGTTTTTGTTGTCTTCTTGTTCTTGTTCTTCTTCTTTTTCTTTCCTTTTTTTTTTCTTCTTCCTCTTCTAATGATGATGATAATAACGATAATAATAATAATGATAATGATGATGATGATAACTAGGCTAATAATAGTGATTTTAGTATTATTATCATTATTATTTTTGTCGTTGCTGTCGTTGTTACTACCATCAGTTATTATTATCATCATCAACACCATCAATATCATCATCATCATCATTATCATCATCATCATCATTCATTAACTTTCGATTGAAGCAAATGAAAGGTCATAAACCATCTAATCAGTCCAGTTTTCTGGCAGATGGAGACTTTCACTGAAGACACCAACCACATTCTGAGTCTCGTGGGGCTACAGAATCTCACGGAAGGGCGAGATTCAGTGGCCAGTTACACAGAAGACCAAGTGCGCCAAATCACGGACTACCACTTCCGGCTGTACGAGACTCGCCCGAAAATACAGAAGTGCCTGTCTCACTCGGGCCTGGCGGAAAGGCTGTGGAAAGCTTTCGTTCTCAACGGCTACATTGCTGAGGATATCAAGTTTCCCCGAGAAGAGGTGGGTGACGAGACAAGACAACAAAGGACACGACGGGACAAGACAGGACAGTGTTGTATAGGATAGGCCATACAGACAAGGACAGGACAGTGTGGTATAGGACAGACCATACAGACAAGGACAGGACAGTGTGGTATAGGACAGACCATACAGACAAAGACAGGACAGTGTTGTATAGGATAGGCCATACAGACAAGGACAGGACAGTGTGGTATAGGACAGGTCATACAGACAAGGAGGACAGGACAGTGTGGTTAGGACAAACCATACAGACAAGAGGACAGGACAGTGTGGTATAGGACAGGACATACAGACAAGGACAGGACAGTGTGGTATAGGACAGGCCATACAGACAAGGGACAGGACAGTGTGGTATAGGACAGGGCATACAGACAAGGAGGACAGGACAGTGTGGTATAGGACAGGTCATACAGACAAGGAGGACAGGACAGTGTGGTATAGGACAGGACATACAGACAAGGACAGGACAGTGTGGTATAGGACAGGACATACAGACAAGGACAGGACAGTGTGGTATAGGACAGGTCCATACAGACAGGAGGACAGGACAGTGTGGTATAGGACAGGACATACAGACAAGGAACAGGACAGTGTGGTATAGGACAGGACATACAGACAAGGACAGGACAGTGTGGTATAGGACAGGCCATACAGACAAGGAGACAGGACAGTGTGGTGCAGGACAGGACATGCAGACAAGGACAGGACAGTGTGGTGCAGGACAGGCCATACAGACAAGGACAGGACAGTGTGGTATAGGACAGGACATACAGACAAGAGGACAGGACAGTGTGGTATAGGACAGGACATACAGACAAGGACAGGACAGTGTGGTATAGGACAGGTCATACAGACAAGGAGGACAGGACAGTGTGTATAGGACAGGACATACAGACAAGGACAGGACAGTGTGGTATAGGACAGGACATACAGACAAGGACAGGACAGTGTGGTGCAGGACAGGCATACAGACAAGGAGACAGGACAGTGTGGTATAGGACAGGACATGCAGACAAGGACAGGACAGTGTTGTATAGGACAGGTCATACAGACAAGGACAGGACAGTGTGGTATAGGACAGGCCATACAGACAAGGACAGGACAGTGTGGTTAGGACAGGTCCATACAGACAAGGACAGGACAGTGTGGTATAGGACAGACCATACAGACAAGGACAGGACAGTGTGGTTAGGACAGGACCATACAGACAAGGACAGGACAGTGTGGTATAGGACAGCCATACAGACAAGGACAGGACAGTGTGGTAGGACAGACCATACAGACAAGGACAGGACAGTGTGGTATAGGACAGGACATACAGACAAGGAGGACAGGACAGTGTGGTATAGGACAGACCATACAGACAAGGACAGGACAGTGTGGTGTAGGACAGGTCATACAGACAAGGAGGACAGGACAGTGTGGTATAGGACAGGCCATACAGACAAGGACAGGACAGTGTGGTATAGGACAGGACATACAGACAAGGACAGGACAGTGTGGTATAGGACAGACCATACAGACAAGTACAGGACAGTGTGGTATAGGACAGACCATACAGACAAGGACAGGACAGTGTGGTTAGGACAGACCATACAGACAAGGACAGGACAGTGTGGTGTAGGACAGACCATACAGACAAGGACAGGACAGTGTGGTGTAGGACAGACCATACAGACAAGGAGGACAGGACAGTGTTGTATAGGACAGGCCATACAGACAAGGACAGGACAGTGTGGTGTAGGACAGACCATCCAGACAAGGAGGACAGGACAGTGTGGTGTAGGACAGACCATACAGACAAGGACAGGACAGTGTGGTATAGGACAGGCCATACAGACAAGGACATGACGCGATGGAAAGTTTCAAAAATGGAACAGTTCTCCTGTTCACATGATTTGAGTCTCCACAAACCAAGCAAGAGCACCACGTGAATGGGAAAAAAGTAAGAATTCCGAATAAGACGGCAGGCTGAAATCTATCTAACAAATCAAAAGGCGGACATTAAAAGACTCAACCTACGGGGACCAGTTAATAGGGATTACAATTCACAGGGATTAAAAAAGAAAACGCCCAGAAACTCCCAAACTGAAATTACTCTTAGAAAATCCCAAGCTAGATAAAGATTGTACAGAGAGAGAGAGAGAGAGAGAGAGAGAGAGAGAGAGAGAGAGAGAGACGTGTGTGTGTGTGTGTGTGTGTGTGTGTGTGTGTGTGTGTGTGTGTGTGTGTGTGTGTGTGTGTGATTGCGTTTCTTCAATCACCCATAGTATGCGTATATTGATAGGCCAGCCTTCCTTTCTATGAACTCATCAAGAGTGTCTTTTCTCAGTTCAAGGTTGCAGACCAAACCACGGACGCCATAAACGCAGGGCTTAAAACGACAAAGCTTCTGGTGGACTACCACAAGCGCTCCCCCGCCAGGACAGCGCGCCAATTACGGGAGTACAGGAAGAGTGTCATGGCCCACCATTACAGGTACTGAAGACTGGCATTGGTCTGTTGAATTCTTCAAGACATAATCCCTTCAGCTGCGGGGGTGACGTTTTTACCTACATCGTTTTGTTTGTTCGGTTGGTTGGTTGACAACAAGATTATTCCAAAACTACTGAACTGATTTTAGCCAAAATTGGTGGAAAGATGAATTGGGTCCCCCCAAAAAAGCCATAGAATTTTGGTGCCGAGCCATGCCACGCATCTGGATTAGTTGTAAGATGCAGAATCTGTTCGGCAAAATTAGGCCCTGTTACCAGTCTACTATGACCTTGGACACAGTAGAACGACTGATTACC
>CM065742.1:35271310-35278810 GCA_033310375.1 Conus canariensis
TGCCTGACCGACGTATAAAAGAAAAAAAACAAAAACAAAGCCGAGGGAGAGAGCTATACAGACTTTACAGAATGTGAGAACGCAACCAGTATCTACAGATATGATATGGGATCTTAACCAATCATAAACACACCCTCACACAAACAAACACACACACACTCGCGCGCACGCACGCGCACACACACACACACCACACACACACACACACACACACACACACACACACACACACACACACACACACACACACACACACACACACACACCGTAACATATACTTGCGCACAAACAGCTCAAGAAAGTAACAGAATTCATACCATTGTAAAAAGTCAATCAAATGACTTCATCACCTACTAAAGTAAAGTCATCACCATTCTGCAAACATGCAAGTCAGTTCTTCTCACGTTTTACAATTGTTCAATGTGCAAACACACTTTGCGTGCCCATCATAGATATGTGCGCGCACTCACGCATACGAGCATGCGTACCACACACACACACACACACACACACACACACACACACACACACACACACACACACACACACATATATATATATATAGAGAGAGAGAGAGAGAGACGCACACGCATACACACGCACGCACGCACGCACTCACACACACGCGCGCGCACGCGCACACACACACACACACACACACACACACACACACACATACACACACACACACACACACACACACACACACACACACACACACACACACACACACACACACATACGCGCGCGCGCGCACGCACACATACACACACTATAAATCGTTACGTAAAAGCCTGTGTTCTTATATATATTTGTATATACATCAACACACACACACCCCTCCCCACCCCCCACACACACACACACACACACACACACACACACACACACACACACACACACACACACACACACACACACACACACACACCGGCATACACACATGAAATAAACATTAAATCCATAAGACATCATCCTCATTCTCATCGATCAGCATAAAATGTCTCAAATTCAGTGGCCCTTCATGCCCTGCTCCCACGGTGACCTCAGTTTCGATGTCCTCTCCACGTCTGTGGTCTTGGTTTGATTCCGTCGGGGTCACCGGTATCGGTGAGTCCATGGGGCAAGTCGTTGGACGGACGTGGTGGCGACCTCCGGAGGGAGAGCTCACTCACGCCGGCTCCGCGACTAAGCAATTATTGTCGTCAGTAGGGGGCTTAGTAGGTGGTGTCCTGCGTATCTTAGATCAGAACAGGCGCCACTGAACTCACCAAAGTGACTCGGCAGCAGTGCAGTGTCTCCTCCGGTGGGTTGCCTCTTGACGACTTGACATTGACTGCTCCATGTGAATTGCCGGTGCCGTGGCTGCGGCGGGACTGACCTCGCTGTGGCTGTGGACGGAGTGTCGGAATGAGCGGTGTGGTGCATTGCCACCGAGGTGACACAGAAGATCTGATTAATTAATGAAGGGAGTAAGCAGAGATAGACCACGTCAGTCAATCAGAGCCGTCGTCTGTGTGTATGTGGCCTGTCCGTGTGGTGACCCAGGTCAGTCAATCAGAGCCGTCGGCTGTGTGTATGTGGCCTGTCCGTGTGTGACCCAGGTCAGTCAATCAGAGCCGTCGGCTGTGTGTATGTGGCCTGTCCGTGTGTGACCCAGATCAGTCAACCAGAGCCGTCGGCTGTGTGTATGTGGCCTGTCCGTGTGGTGACCCAGGTCAGTCAATCAGAGCCGTCAGCTCTGTGTATGTGGCCTGTCCGTGTGTGACCCAGGTCAGTGACTGGGTCATTTGAGCCGTGGTCAGTCAGTTTACAGCACTGCGCACTGCGAAGAGCACTTCAGGGCAGCGGAAAGCTTTAAGTTATCAGAGTGATGGAGATGACAGTACAAAAGCCCTTCCTTCCTCCACACACACACGCGCACGCGCGCGCGCGCACACATACGAACACACACATACACACACACACACACACACACACACACACACACACACACACACACACACACACACACCACGCACACACACAAGTCACAGAGTTTGTCTATCTCCTCCCTACTGCCTCTCCCCCCTTACACTCCTCCTTCTGCTCTCTTTACCTCCCCCTCCACTCTGTAAAGAAGACAGGACACGGTACACACACATGCTCCCCCCCCCCCTCTCTCTCTCTCTCTCTCTCTCTCTCATCAATTCTGTCAACAGTCTACACCCACCCACGTCTCCCTCTCCCTACCCTAAATAAATCAGGACCTCCCCCACACCCCACCCTCCGCATTCCTCACCCTCCACTGCCAACACTGCTATTCACAGAACTGTTCTGTGTGGGTCCCAGTGCTGAAAGCCCGTCGATGGATCAATAATGGCCAAGAGTCCCGAAAGCTTTGTGGTCAGCGTTTACATCGGTCACTCACTTTGGTGTAGGGTCAGTGGATATTGTCAAGTGACCATTTGGTAACAGACGGGATTAGTCCGTAGAGCCGGTCCCGCCAGTTCTCTTTAATGGAATATACCGTGTAAGTATAGCCTGTTCCGAGGCGGTGGTTAATGTGTGGTAGAGTCACTGATCAGAATGGATGGTTCTGCTGTACGGGTACATGGAATGTACTAGCTGGTACGCTGAACGTGGTTAATGAAATGCGTTGTTTGTGGTCTTACGAACTCGTTTACTGAAACTGTTCAGATTCATGTCCGGGCTGAGTGGGTGGAGATGCGTGTGTGTTTTGTGTGCTTACCTGCTTTGCTTCTAGCACAGTTCACAAGTCCATCATGTGTGTGTGTGTGTGTGTGTGTGTGTGTGTGTGTGTGTGTGTGTGTGTGTGTGTGTGTACGCGCGCGCGTACGCGCGCGGTGTAGGACAATTGATTTTTATCCTTAATCCAGACACACCAATCCCTGAAAAAAGAGAAAGGGAAAAGAAAACGTAAATTATGAAGAAAACAAGTCGAGAAAAGAAAGAATGAAGGAAAGAAAGAAGAAAGGGAGAATGAGTGAAAGCGAGAAAGACAGACAGACAGACAGACAGAAAAAGAGACAGACAGACACAGGGACAGACAGTAAAAAAAAAGAAAGACAGACGACAGAGAACGAACAGACGGCTGCGACATGTCCACGTGTGCACACACGAACTGAATGTTGTGTAGCACAGTGCCACCCTCAACGGTCAGTCCTTCTATCCCGTGAGCATGTTGTGTAGTGAGAGGATTAAAGTTCCCACTCACACCGTGGCCTGACAACCCCACCCCCACACCCAAAAATGTACCCACTTCAACGACATCCAGGACAATTTTCTCTCCAGACAAAAGAGATTGACTGTCCTGTAAGATTTGAGCCTGAAGGTGTGACTACTCAGAAATCCAAAGGAGAATTTTTTTTTCAAACAAAAAGGGAAGAGAGGGTGGGTGAGAAGGTGGTGTGGTGTTTTACAGGATAAAAAAAAAAAAAACAGACGGTAAAAGATGGGAAGTGACTGCCAGACGTGTGAAAAAGAAAAAGAGAAGTAGATGAGGAGGGGGAGAAAGGAGAAAAAATAGGGGGGGGGGGAGGAAACGGAGTAGAAGGATAGGGAAGAGAAGAAGGAGGAAGACAAGAAAAAAACAAAAACAGAAAAAAGGAGAAGGGAGAGGAGAAGAAGAAGACAAAAAAGGACAAGGAGGAGATGAAAAAAAAACAAAAATGAGGGGTTGGGGGGGGGGGGAGGAATATCAAGAAGGGGAAGAAAGGAAGGAGAAGGAACGGAAAGAGAAGAGTATTAGAAATAGACGGGAAAAAAAAAGAAGGGAGGTGGGGAAGATTGAGAATGAGAGAAGGAGGAAAAGCACAGGAAGAAGAATAAGAGAAAATCTGTTAAACAACAACAGGAAGAAGAATAAGAGAAAAGCTGTTAAACAACAACAGGAAGAAGAATAAGAGAAAATCTGTTAAACAACAACAGGAAGAAGAATAAGAGAAAAGCTGTTAAACAACAACAGGAAGAAGAAAAAGAGAAAAGCTGTTAAACAACAACAGAAGAGGAATAAGAGAAAAATCTGTTAAACAACAACAGGAAGAAGAATAAGAGAAAAGCTGTTAAACAACAACAGGAAGAGGAATAAAGAAAAATCTGTTAAACAACAACAGGAAGAAGAATAAGAGAAAATCTGTTAAACAACAACAGGAAGAAGACGAAGAAAAAAAAAGAAAAATAAATGAAAGGAGGGTGGAAAGAGAAGACAAAAACATAAAGGAGAAAGAGAACAAGAAGAAAAAGAAAAGGAAAAAACGAGAAGAAGAAGCAAACTATCATCAACACGATCACTACCATCATCATCACCAGCACCAGCAGCGATTGCAGTCGTAGCGACAACACCGCCGGATCATCACTGGCATAAACATACCATTCATTAATTTTCTGCAGGACTGTGACTAAGCAAACCACCCAGGTCCCTATCAGAACTGTTACCACCCCGAAAAGCAACGGGAATGAAACGCCTTTCCTGAAAAAGCAGTACATCAGCTAACGATATGGTCACTGAACTATGCTTCAGGATGCGGTACATCAACTAACAATATGGTCACTGAACTATGCTTCAGGATGCAGTACATCAGCTAACGATATGGTCACTGAACTATGCTTCAGGATGCAGTACATCAGCTAACGATATGGTCACTGAACTATGCTTCAGGATGCAGTACATCAACTAAGAATATTGTCACCGAACTATGCTTCAGGATGCAGTACATCAACTAACCATATGGTCACTGAACTATGCTTCAGGACGCAATACATCAACTAACAATATTGTCACCGAACTATGCTTCAGGATGCAGTACATCAACTAACCATATGGTCACCGAACTATGCTTCAGGATGCAATACATCAACTAACCATACGGTCACTGAACTATGCTTCAGGGAGGATAACCGATTGTCCGCTGGGCGCCTCCCATTGCTTTGTTTGTTTGTTTGTTTCTACATTCAGGTCAAGAAAGGCAAAAAATGGGGCGAGGAGGATAAAAAAAAAAATAAACACAACCCCCATCATCACCCCATCCTCTCCCACCCCTGCCCCTCCCAGAAAAGGAGATGGGTCCGTAGTCCAATGGGCAGATCGTTTGCCTGCTGAGCTGAGGGTCGTGGCTTTGAACCACTCGTGGGGTCCGATTGTTTTTCAGCTTGAGAACCTTCTCTGCCCACCCAGCAGGAAATGGGTACTTGATTCAGTTCAGAAAGGATTAAAAGCGGTGGAAGAAGAGGAGTGGGCTTCGCCTTTCACTATGCATCTCCATGCCGTGTGATCCAAATCTTCATACAGGTTGATGTGCTAATAGATGGTTTGCACAGACGCACAAACACGTTAAATCTAACGAAACTGAACAGAATTTGGAAGAACTAAACCTGTTTCTTTGTTGCTGTTGTTGTTATTGTTGTTGTTGTTGTTGTTGTTGTTTTCCAAAGGAAGGACCTACATGCACATAAACAGTCCATACCAAAGTGTCGCTAAATTGGTCATAAGAGCAGACGCCCATTAAAAACAAAAAAATAAAATAAAATAAACATGCGTACGCTGTCAGAAACATTATTCTTCATAAACAGTGACGCTGTTTGAATAACTGAATGATTCTAGTGGATAGACTGCCCTTCTGTTTTCTGTTGTTGTTATTGTCATTGTTGTTGCTGTTGTTGTCGTTGTTGTTGTTGTTGTTTCAGGGGGCAGGAGGGGGTGATGATTGTTTCTGAGTTGTTGGCATTTGTTTGTGTGCATGTGAATTCGCGCGCGCGCGTTTGTGTGTGTGTGTGTGTGTGTGTGTGTGTGTGTGTGTGTGTGTGTGTGTGTGTGTGTGTGTGTGTGTGTTGTTGTTGTTGTTGTTGTTGTTGTTGTTGTTGTTGTCGTTGCTTGTATTGTTGTTGTTCTTGTTTATTTGGATATTTGTATGTTTCATTTTTTTATAGACGCACAAGAAGAAATCAGTTTAGTGTAGATGACTTCATTTGGATTTGCTGTCTTGTAAGCTGGCTAATACGCCAAGGGATTTGGATTCCAGACAGATGACGCCAGTGGAAAGCTTTTAGTCCAGGACAATTGCCGGAGGCTCCAGTGCATACGATGTCCAGGCCGATACGAAGCCCTGTCACACCGTGGAGTGTTGCAATCCACGATCTATCCAATGCATCAAAAGCGGTGATCTCCCAGGGACTCCACAAGATTTGTTTGATTTGTTGTAATTTACAGTCTGCGACAAATCTTAGTAAAATATCGTGGTGCAAACTGCTTCGATAGCCAATCACCATGTGCCCAGACTTCTTTTTTAAATACTTTTATTTAATTTTGTGGCAGCTATGCTACTTTTAGATTTCTTTATTTTCATTTACTCTGTGTTTTGAGAGAGAGAGAGAGAGAGAGAGAGAGAGAGAGAGAGAGAGAGAGAGAGAGAGATTGTTATCTCAGACAATATAGACTCTCTCTCTCTCTCTCTCTCTCTGTTTCTCTCTCTCTCTGTCTGTCTGTCTGTCCTGTCTGTCTGTCTCTCTCTCTCTCTCTCTCTCTCTCTCTCTCTCTCTCTCTCTCTCTCTCTCTCTCTCTCTCTCCGGTGCCCTGTGTATGCTGAGTCAAAATAGGCCCCATGGATACATCGAAGTGACTCGGCGGCAGTGTCTCCTCTGCTGGATTGTCTTGTTACTTCCCTTGGATTGCCAGCGCCGGAGCTGCGGCAGGACACGCCAAGGTATGACTGTGGACGGGGAGATGGAATGAGTGCTGTGAGGGTAATGTCACTTCAGTGAATGAGTGCTGTGAGGGTAATGTCACTTCAGTGAATGAGCGCTGTGAGGGTAATGTCACTTCAGTGATTGAGCGGTGTGAGGGTAATGTCACTTCAATGAATGAGCGCTGTGAGGGTAATGTCACTTCAGTGAATGAGCGCTGTGAGGGTAATGTCACTTCAGTGAATGAGCGCTGTGAGGGTAATGTCACTTCAGTGGCACGGAAGATAAGACAGAGAAAGATGCTCTTGCCACATTATGATATGAAAAGCAGCGCCCATCCCTCTCCTTCCGCCACTTCATCCTTCCCTGAATTGAATCATGCATCCATTTATTACTGCTGGGAAGACGAAGGTGTTTTCAATCCCCAAAATCATCCTTCAAGAGTGTTCAAACTCACGACCGTCGGCTCTGAGCCGAAAACGCTGATGATTTGACTAAGGCTGCGCATGATCAGGAGAAGGAGAGAGGTGACAGGTTGGATAGGATTCGTAACCCATAAGCTGAGGCTATGCTTAGGATAAGATGTCACCCTTTGACAAAGATGCTGATTTGGCAGGATAAGTATCTTCGTCTTTTCCTAGCTGGAGTTCCACTGCATACATTGAAGGCATTGACCACTTTCCGGTGGTCTGACTGGCTCCCTGTCTGCCTGCTGTTCACGGGTTGGCTGGCTGTCCACCACACGTCACAACTGACAGCAAAGTGAAGTTTGTCAGGTTTGAAGCACACACATGGTGACTGACGCGCAGGCAAAGACTA
>CM065742.1:35283810-35328810 GCA_033310375.1 Conus canariensis
CCTGAGGATGGTTCGGACCAAGATGAGTCCGTTGATTCAAGTATGATTGAAAATAACAGAAAGAAGAAACCAACGAGCTGGTGTTGATGTGGAAGATGATGTGTCAACTCGCTCACTTCCCCATCTTGTACTCCTCTTCCCTCTTCTCTGCTTATCGTCTTACATCATCATCATCATCATCATCATCATCATCGTCATCAACATCATCATGATCGTTGTTATTATTGTTGTCTTCTTTGTTGTTTTCTCGCTAATTTATGCAAAACCACATATCGTCGTTTGTGTGTTTGTTTTTATAATTGCATGTCTATATTTTCAGAAATTTCCTTTAGAAACCGGTTATCTTCCTGACGCAGTATCCAACCATCCAGCCATCTGACTATGACGATAATATCTTTGCTCAACGAATTCACCCCAGCGCGATTGCTGACGTCACGCCAGTTACTCTTCGTGCTGTCGTCATCAGTGACGATCATGATCCTGATAACGATCCAGTATCTCTCCGATCACAGGGTCTCTGCCAGATACAGTATGTCACAGTTTGGGTTCTTTTGTGTTTGTATGTTTGGTTGGTTGGTTGGTTGTTGGTGGGTTGGTCGATCGCTCTGTCAGTTGGTCGGTCGGTTGGCTGGTTAGTTGGTTGGTTGGTTGGTTGGCTGGTTGGTTGTTGGTGGGTTGGTCGATCGCTCTGTCGGTTGGTCGGTCAGTTGGCTGGTTGGTTGGTTAGTTGACTGGCTGGTTGGATGGTCATTTGGTTGGTTGGTTGGCTGGTTTGACTGTGTCTGGCAGGCAGGCGGGCCGTCAGTCTCTCTGTCTGTCTGTCTGTCTGTCTCTGTGTGACAGGTGTTTTGTTTGTCTGTCTCTGTGTGACAGGTGTTCTGTTTGTCTTCTCGTGTGACAGGTGTTGTTTGTTGTCTCTGTGTGACAGGTGTTCTGTTTGTCTTTCTCTGTGTGGAAAGTGTTATGTCTGTCTGTCTCTGTGTGACAGGTGTTCTGTTTGTCTCTGTGTGGCAAGTGTTCTGTTTATCCGTCTCTGTGTGACAGGTGTTCTGTTTGTCTCTGTGTGGCAAGTGTTCTGTTTGTCTGTCTCTGTGTGACAGGTGTTCTGTTTGTCTGTCGGTGGGACTAACTCTCTTTATCTGTCTGCCAGTCTGGGACTTTGTGTGTGTGTGTGTGTGTGTGTGTGTGTGTGTGTGTGTGTGTGTGTGTGTGTGTGTGTGTGCGTGCGTGCGCGCGCATATGTGTGTATGTATATGTGGAGAGGAGATGTCTGTCTTGTTTGTCTGTGTGCATGTGAGAGAGAGAGAGAGAGAGAGAGAGAGAGAGAGAGAGAGAAAAGAGAGAGAGAGAGAGAGAGAGGACGAAAGCTGTTAATCAGTATAGGCCTTGGCCCCTTTCAGTGGGGAGTACAATATATATCAATAAGAATTCTAAACAAAATGGTTACAAATACAGGCCTGAAAGATCTCTGAAGAGTGTTTAATGGGAAGGAAAAGATGTATACGTGGTGGAGGCAAAACTCATTTATTGCTAGGAGACTTGATTCTTGCTTTGCCAGCCAAAAACTAGCCGACAAATGTATTTCGTGTGATGTCCTGTCTGTGGCAAATACAGACCACATGCACAGAGCAACAATAACTGAAATAAATAATCATGAATTTGTCTGAGGGCCTGGTTACTGGCATTTTAATAACAGTCTTCTGAAAGATGCAGTTTTCGTAGGAAAAGAATGACATGTTAAGAAAGTAAACACATGTTTGGAAAACTGGGGATCAGTGGGACTGGCGCAAAACAAAAATAATAAACTTCTGTTTAGAGTATGGAAAATTCAGAGCACGGAACAAGCGAAGTGAACTTTTAGACTTACAAAATAATCTTGAAACGATGGAACAGTTGTGTGTAAATGATCCTGATAACGGACATCATCAAAAAGAAATTATGGAAATAGAGAAAAAAAAAACTTGAAATATCATCCCTTGAAAAAGCTAGGGGAGCTCAAATAAGGTCAAGGATTAAATGAGCGGAAGAAGGACACGCACACACACACGCACGCACGCACGCCACGCACGCACCACACACACACACACACACACACACACACACACACACACACACACACACACACGCACACACACACACACACACACACACACACACACACACCATTTTCTACGCTTGGAAAAAGTTCGTGGCGGTCAAAATGTAGTAACACAAATACAAAAGGAAAATGGTAACATTATTACAAATCAGTCACAATTGTTAACAGAGCTGACAAAATTCTATTCTTCACTATACTCTGTAGATGATGATGGAAATGTGACAGAAAGACTAAACGATTTCATCAGAAATGAAGCACTGGAAGAGGGTGAGTCTGCTACCTGCGAAGGTCTGATGAGCGAACAAGAAACAGGATTAGCTTTATATCACATGCAACAAGGATCCGCACCGGGTCATGATGCTTAACCGTAGAATTTATGAAGCTCTTTGGGATGCATATAAACCCCAATAGTAACGGAATCGTCCAACGAATCATTCAGCAGAAGGTGAAATGTACAGTCAGAAACAAGGCATTGTCAATTACTTCACAAAGGTAATGATCTTTCAAGAGAAAAGGTAAATACTGGGGATCTATTACACTAACCAACACAGACTACAAAATGTTAGCAAAGGCATTAGCAATAAAGTTACTAGTAAATTAATCGACCGAGACCAAGTAGGGTATTTGAAGGGACGAAATATATCAACTGTCATTCGAACTCTAGATGATGTTATTAACTACCTAAATGTAACCAAAAGAGTGGATATCTAGTAGTGTTAGATTATTCATAAGGCATTTGATTCTGTTTTTCAGGCATTTATGTTACCAGCTTTTGACAAACTACTTCATCCTAATAGGAAAATGTGTATTAGTATAAAAAAAAGAAAAAAAACACACAAATCCATCAAGATTCATAATTTTTCAGCAATAAAATGCAGGACGGAGTATTAAAGACTGATTTCTCAGACACTGATTTTGGTCATCACAGAAAGAATAAGTTAACAGGTAATTATGTACAGGAGGGAGGTGGGGGGATGATAGATAGCAAAACGAATTATACCCCCCCCCTCTCTCTCTCTCTCTCTCTCTCTCTCTCTCTCTCTCTCTCTCTCTCTCCCTCTTCTCTTCTTCTTGTTGTACTCTGTTGTACACCGTCTGTCTCTCTCTCTCTCTTCTCTCTCTTTCTTTCTCATCTAATCTCTCCCCTCATCTTTTAAAGTTGTACTATGTGTTTGTACACTGTACAGTCCATCGTTCGCTATAAGTTGTATTATATGAAAATCAATAATTTTGTAACATGACGAATGTGTTGTCACTGTAAAGTGATGCAGTCACATGCCGCTATGAATGTAATGCATGGGTATAAATGCTTCCTTTTCATCTCACGAATTCATGCTCATGTACTGCAAAATGCAGGCACCATGAGTATTTCAGAGCTAAGGCTTTGTATACTTTTCATTAGATCTAGATTAATTTCTTAGCTCCTTGAGTGTTCACAATGTTTGCTAAGACATTAACGTTTTTTTCTCTCTGCTTTCTTCTTTTAAAACAAATATGTTATTCTCACACACACACACACACACACACACACACACACACACACAAACGCACCAACGCACGCACGCACGCACGCACGCACGCACGCACGCACGCACGCACCACGCACCACACAGAGAGAGAGACAGAGAAGAGAAGAGAAGAGAGGGGTGTAGGGATGGGGAAGGGAGTAGAGGGGGAGGTGCGAATGTTATTTCATTTGATTAAAAGTATACTCTGAGCAAAATAATAGAATGAAAGTATCAGTGCACCACACATTAGTACATGAATAAACCCAGACGCTTTGTATCGAACGTTAAAACACTAAGATCACCAAGCGAATCTCCATCTGTTAAAACCACCAGACAATGCATGGTGAGTAGGGCAGTGTCGGAAGAAAAAAATATGACAGCGGGAAAAGTAGGAGGATGGAGGTCCCACTTTTAAAAAAAAAAAAAAAGAAAGAAAGAAAGAAAGAAAAAAAAGAAAAGAGAAAAAAGCAAAAGAAAAAGGGGGGAAATTGGAGGCTGGAGGACACAAAAAAAAAACATAAACAAACAATGAGAATTCATATAGCAAGATAACATAATAAGTTTGACAATAAGAAACTGACAGGTAAGCATATGAAGTGCACACACTGAATACGACAGTTGGTACATTCGTAACTGACAATAGTTGTGCGCCTCTTGAAGTCCATGTATAAATATATGCACAAACTCTTCAATACTTTTTCATTTTCATTTGGTATAAGCAAAGCAGCTCGAAAGAATACAGGTTTTCAAAAAATGTCCGAGGAATGTATTCATATCGTAAACCCTGCAGCACAGGACAACAAAGTCGGAAATGCAATTCGTCTTCATTTCCGTCTTTGCATGGAGGACTAGCACAGTGCTTTCAGTAAACAAACTAAACTTTCTTTGAGGATGCTCAGAAGATTTGAAAAATAGCAAAAAAGAAAAAAGAAAAGAAAAACAGAACAAAAACTGTCAACGTTTTGGTCATAAGCCGTCTTCAGGAGTCATGTCATGAAATTGAAAGACAAATGAATACGCATAGGCAATGACGTATGAAAACTTATACGTAAACGAACGAATACGTTAAAGGTTGTGTGTGTGTGTGTGTGTGTGTGTGTGTGTGTTGTGTGTGTGTGTGCATGTGTGTGTGTGTGTGTGTGTGTTGTGTGTGTGTGTGTGTGTGTGTGTGATGGGAAAGGAAAAAGAGAGGCAGACAGAGGGAAAGGCAAACAGTAATCGAGATAGAGAAAAAGAAAGGAGAGAAGGTAGAGCAGGAGTCTTATGCTTCGAAGGGCGCTTGGGGGTATGTATAAAAAAAAAAATTTTTTTAAAACGCGGGAGTGAGGGGTGTGTGGGGGATGGGGATTGGGGGGGGGGGAATGGAAACTCCTATAAAAAAAAAAAAAGGTGCACATGGATTGTCCACATGTGCATGTGTCTATGCGTATGCATACCTGGATGGTGGAGATGGTGTTTGGGGTGTAAATATTATGCTCCACATATCATGTTATAAATATGTTATATATGTACATGGGGTATTAATGTAAAGATGGTGGAATGGGGAACTGGGGAAGGGGGTGTAGAGAGAAAGGGATGGAGAGAGGGTGGGGGAAAGGAAAGCGAGGGCAAAGAGCTGGAATGATTCAAACTAAAAAAAAAAAAAAAGTCAGATGTGGGAGTTGAGTCCATCATGGATTGTGGTGCCAAGGCGAGAGATGATCCTGGACTCCATGCATTTTCTTTCTGGAGCTGAGGAGTGGTTTTGCCAAACAGCAGTGACGGAGATATGGTTTTGGTTGTGACAATCAGCGTTGAAATGAATCCCCACTGGTGTTGGATGTGTGTGTGTGTGTGTGTGTGTGTGTGTGTGTGTGTGT
Organism: Conus canariensis; assembly: GCA_033310375.1. Taxonomy (NCBI): domain Eukaryota; kingdom Metazoa; phylum Mollusca; class Gastropoda; order Neogastropoda; family Conidae; genus Conus; species Conus canariensis. Next base: position 35,289,276 of record CM065742.1, read on the forward strand.
GTGTGTGTGTGTGTGTGTGTGTGTGTGTATGTGTGTGTGTGTGTGTGTGTGTGTGTGTGTGTGTGTGTGTTGTGTGTTGTGTGTGTGTGTGTGTGTGTGTGTGTGTGTGGTGTGTTGTGTGTGTGTGTGTGTGTGGTGTGTGTGTGTGTGTGTGTGTGTGTGTGTGTGTGTGTGTGTGTGTGTGTGTGTGTGTGTGTGTGTGTGTGTGTGTGTGTGTGTGTGTGTGTGTGTTGTGTGTGTGGTGTGTGTGTGTGTGTTGTGTGTGTGTGTGTGTGTGTGTGTGTGTGTGTGTGTGTGTAATGGGGAAAACGAAGAAAAGCAGACAGAGGGAAAAGGAACAGTGGGGATTCATTTCAACGCTGACATGAAATAGATAAACACATAGAGAAAAAAATAGGGAAGACCTTCAACATAGCATCATTTATGTATATAAAGCTGGCTACTTTTTGACAAACATAGCACAGTGCTTCAATAAATATTCATATGCATGTGTACATCATATTATTCTAATACTGCTTCTCGAAAGAAATGTATACATGCGTTTGATGAAAAACATACAGGATAAATAGAGTCAGACAGAGAGATCGGTATAGATACACAGATAGTATAGGAAAGACAGATAGATGGACAGACAGACGGACAGACGAACAGACAAGGAAATAAACAGGAAGATAGGTTGGGTCACAGCAAGTAAAGATATGTTATTGTCACACAGTACATTATCTCTCGAGTAAAAATATGCAAAAATATTCCATCAGAATATAAGGGCCGCACAGGATATCCTTGGCGAAAGAACAAAACAAAAGAAAAATGACGTTAATTATTCTGGTATTTGTTATCATATATTGCATTATGCACATTTGTTCATCAGTGCAGAAGAGACATGTTCCAGAGACGTTAACTAAAGCAATTAGGTATCAGAAACTAAAGATTCATATGCATGCCATTTCGCATCGAACTCCATGTGGTTCATGGCTAAATGTATGTTATATTTTTCAATTCTGTATCTATAGTTCAATATTCTCCAGAAAATTGTTACTTGTGGGAGACTACCTTCTAACTTACACTTACATAAATAATGTTTTGCTGAAAGAATAAAGAAGTAAAAAAAATAATTAACTGCAATTATTACATCGAAATCCAGAAGTATGCGAGACTCCGTTAGCATACATTTTGTGCGTGAGTGGATTTCTCTTTCACTAAATCAGTGAACCTACTCCAGGAGCATTTAACATGAAAACATTTCCAAAACATATGGCAATGAAGTCTTTAAATAGTCCGCAAAAACAGCATTTATCATTATCAGTCACTCCAGAAATAGAGATAGTAGTCTCAGAAATAGAGGTCGTGGTATCAGCAATAGAGGTAGTGGTATCAGCAGTAGAGGTAGTGATATCAGCAGTAGAGGTAGTGGTATCAGCAGTAGAGGTAGTGATATCAGCAGCATGGGTGGTGATAACAGCAGTAGCAGCAGCAGCACTGTTGAGATCACGTCACTGGTACATCACAGCCCCAGTCGAGCACACAGAGCCTCGTCAGGGTTGTCACCACGCAGTGAAAATAATACTGTCCCACAGAGCCTCGTCAGGGTTGTCACCATGCAGTGAAAATAATACTGTCCTACAGAGCCTCGTCAGGGTTGTCACCATGCAGTGAAAATAATACTGTCCCACACAGCCTCGTCAGGGTTGTCACCATGCAGTGAAATAATACTGTCCCACAGAGCCTCTCAGGGTTGTCACCATGCACTGAAAATAATACTGTCCACACAGCCTGTCAGGTTTCACCATGCAGTGAAATATACTGTCCACACACTCGCAGTGTCACATGCAGAAAATAATACTGTCCAGACAAGGAAACAAAACAGTACTGTACACTGTCTACACATGTCTATAGCGTAACAGCTAAACGGTGATTCTCATCAAGCAGATCAAACCACAGCTAAGCCGCACTGAGAGCGCCTGGCACTGTCCTTTCATCCTTCTGCCCTGTCCTACAGACACCAGTCACACGAACAAAGCAACAGAGGTCAACGATGATGGCGCTCTGCAAACAATGTGTGAAAAGTCATGCAGATCAAACAGCCCCCGCAGAGGGCAGGTCTGGTGTCCGCTTTGGACAGTGTGTGTGTGTGTGTGTGTGTGTGTGTGTGTGTGTGTGTCTGTGTGTGTGTGTGTGTGTGTGTGTGTGTGTGTGTGTGTGTGTTGTGTCTGTGTGTCTGTGTGTCTGTGTTTGTGTGTGTGTCTGTCCGTCCATGGTCAAACTGTGTTCCACTCGCTCCAGACAAAACTACTGGGCCGATCTTTCTGAACATTTGTACGTATGTTCATTATGGGTCAAGGATGATGCCCGATATTTTAGTTTACCGCTATAGCCGTTACTAACGGCTGTAACGGCCTCTAACGATTTTTCTTCTTTATGGAATCTTTCAAAAACACATTGTCATCTTTCTGAAAATAACCAGGTATGTTCATTATGGGTCACGGATGATGCCCGATGTTTTAGTTTACCGTTATAGCCGTTACTGACGGCTAAACTGCCCATAACGGTTTTTCTTCTTTATGGGATGTCTCAGAAAGTACTTGGCTGATCTTTCTGAAAATTTGTGGTATTCATTATGGGCGGTGGATGATGCCCTATGTTTTAATTTACCGTTATAGCCATTACTAACAGCTATAACTGCCCATAACGGTTCTTTTTTATGGAATATCTCAGAAAGTACTTGGCCGATCTTTCTGAACATTTTGGGTCACGGATGATGCCCGATCTTTTAGTTTACCGTTATAGCCGTCACTAACAGCTATAACGGCCCATAACGGTTTCTCTTTTTTATGGAATTTCTCAGAAAGTACAGGCCGATCTTTCTGAAAATTTGTAGGTAGTCCATTATGGGTCACGGATGATGCCCGACGTTTTAGTTTACCGTTATAACCGTTACTAATGGCTATAACGGCCCATAACGTTTTTTTTCTTTTTATGAATGTCTCAGAAAGTACGTGGCTGATCTCTGAAAATTGTAGGTATGTTCATTATGGGTCACGATGATGCCCGACGTTTAAATTTACTGTTATAGCCGTTACTAACGGCTATAACGGCCCCTAACGGTTTTTTTTCTTTATGGAATATCTCAGAAAGTTCTTGGCCGATCTTCTGAAAATTTGTAGGTATGTTCATTATGGGTTACGGATGATGCCGATGTTTAAGTTTACCGTTATAGCCGTTACTAACGGCCCATAATGGTTTTTCTTCTTTATGAAAAACCTCAGAAAGTACTTGGAGGATCTTGCTGAAAATTTGTATATGTTCATTATAGTCACAGATGATGGCCGATGTTTACCAAATAACCATTACTAACGGCTACACCAGCCCAAGACGGTTTTTCCTCTTTATGGAATATCTCGCGCGTATTCAGAATAAACTGGAGTACGTTTATATGCTTTGCATCTTGTTTTTTTTTTCCAGCTGTGGCAAGATTTCACCATTTCAATCTACTGACTTTTTCAGAGATCGCGGCCTCCTCGGACAATTTCAGAATGGTATCATTCTCTCGTCTCTCTCTCTCTCTCTCCTTCCCACATCTCTCTCTTCTCTTTCTCCTAATCTACTCCCCCTTTTATTCCCTGTCTTATTCCCTCTCTCCTTCCCACATCCTCTTTTTTTTTTCCTAAACTAATATTTTTCTGTGTTTCTTGCGGAGGCGCGTGCGCGCCACCACACACACACACACACACACACGCGTGCGCGTGCACACACGCACACACATACATACACATATACACGCCCGCGCGCGCGCGCGAAAAAAAAAAAAGAAAAAAAAAGAGAGAAAGAGAGAGAGTAATTTATAATTTGTACCTCGTTGTGTAATACATTGTACTTCATTATGTCTGCTTTATGTACTAGACTATGAGCACGCATATGCAATCTTTCGTGAGCCTTAAGTCAATTGTGTGTGTGTGTGTGTGTGTGTGTGTGTGTGTGTGTGTGTGTGTGTGTGTGTGTGTGTGTGTGTGTGTGCGTGTGTGTGTGTGGTTGTGTGTGTCATGTAGTAATAACAACAAGCACACAGTAAACGTGGCAAACTTTTGGTTGATTCCAAACCGTTTTTCATGCTAAAATTTGCAACGCAAACAAACGACTAAACGGTCATCTGTCACATTGTTGCACCTGAATTTCTTCTCTCTCCATTTTGTCCCCTCCTCTAACCTCTCACATCTCTGTATATACGCCTACCAGAGTATTAAAAAGTTAACACCTGTGTAATGGAAGTAACGAAAAATAGGGGTAGTCACTTCTGACTACAGTCGAAATAGAACACACGTTGCGCGTGTGACAGACTCTCTCTCTCTCTCTCTCTCTCTCTCTCTCTCTCTCTCTCTCTCTCTCTCTCTCTCTCTCTCCCCCCCCCCCCCTCTCTCTCTCTCTCTCTCTCTCCTTTTTTGCAAAAAGTTTATAAGAATGTTAAATACCATCCCCCGTGGCGAAGTGGTTAGCATCGCGGACTCCCGGTTGGGAGGTCGTGGGTTCTAGTCCAGTCAGAGCTATGTGGGATTGTTTCTATCCCGACCGGCTCCTACCCAGAAATTAGTTTGCTATGGGCTCAGTAGGAAAGACTGGGACCACACAGTCGAGTGTCATCCACTAAATGGATGCGTCCTAGCAGGTGTTTGTAATACATTATGAAAGTAAGCGTAGTGTACAGCCCTGTCATGCAGTCTCAGACGGTAACGGAAATCCGTAGCGTCATCTTCATCGTCCTCATTCTCATCGATCAGCATTTTACAAAAATCTCAATTCTATGGCCCTTCATGCTCTGCTCTCATGGTGACCTCATTCCGATATCTCTCCATGTCTATATCCTTGCTTTGATTCCGTCGGGGTCATCTCTACTGACAAATTCATAGGAGCTGTCGTTGGACGGACGTGGTGGCGCCCTCAGAGGGAGAGCTCACTCACGCCGGTGTCATAATACTGTCGCCGTGGGATCGTGTCGTAACGATAGTATTTCCCGCAGCAACATTATTTTCTGACAAAATTTGTCGCGCGACACCTTTTTCACGAAACTTGTCCTATAAAATGTGGTTGCTGTCCATAAAATACTGTCGCAGCTCATTTTGAGACAGTATTTTGCGACAGGACACTATAAACTGTTGTAGTCATTGAATGCTGTCGCTTGCGATAATTTTCCATGTAAAATGTTGCTACCCGAGTTATTAAATTCTGTGGAATAAGACCGTAGCGATAATATTTCATGGCGACGCTTTTTACTGCAAAATGGAAAAACGTCGCCGTGTTTGAGCGTCACAATGTCACAGTAAATGATATTGCTTTGCCATAGAAATAAGTGTAGCATGTATGTTTGCATTTCCGACAGAAAGTGTAAAGTCGATTGGCGGATAGGGTAAGTGTGTGTGTGTGTGTGTGTGTGTGTGTGTGTGTGTGTGTGTGTGGTGTGCGTGTGTGTGTGTGTGTGTGTGTGTGTGTGTGTGTGTGTGTGTGTGTGTGTGTGCGTATGTGTGCGTTTGTGTGCGTATGTGTGCGTGCGTGCGTGCGTGCGTGTGTATGTATGTGTCTGTGTGCACGCGCGCGCGCATGCGTGCATGTGTGTATGAGTTCGAGTGTGTGTGCGTACGTGTGTGTGATGTTATCAAGCACTGACCAGTCAGTGCTGGGAATGATGAAGTAGCCGTGTTAGTGAGTGAATCGTGTTTATTTTCGTACTTCTGGATCTAAGTAGACACATGAAATTTTGCACAATGTAAGGACTTAATACGAAAGAAAACAGTTCCATTTGAAGCCCGTAACTCAAATGGTCTTGTTAAGATCAATAACATTGACTAATTTACATTAGAAAATGTGCAGTATTTTGCACCAATATTATAATCAGTACATAAGTGTACTACTCAGTCGAAAGTTAGCGTTTCAAAACAAAAATGAAAGTTTTTTTCCCCCTTTTCACATGCCCTCCCCCAGCCCTAACAGACACTCAACAAGCAAAATAGATTTCTTCTTTATAAGAATATACAATACAAATATAAATCGCTATAAATATAAATCGCTATATAAATATAAACCGGTTTGAAACTCACTATTAGCCATAATCCCAAAGAACACACACAAATAACACACACACACACACACACACACACACACACGCACACACACACACACACACGCACGCACGCACGCACGCACGCACGCACACACACACACACACACACACACACGCACGCACGCACGCACGCACGCACGCACCACACACACACACACACACACACACACACACACACACACACACATTTACAAGAACTGCCACTGAAAAAAAAAACGCTAACTTTTTTTCCTTCCTTTTATTTTCCTTTTAAGAATACGATCAGTGCAATCTGCTATCCAACACATTCAATCAAAGTTCGGGACAAAGAACCACAGTTATTTTGATTAATTCATGGTACATAAACACGCGCACATTTGTCAGTCCAAAACTGCTGCGACAGAATTTCCAAAATGTATGGACATTTCTCGTTACATCCTGTGACGCTTCACTATTTCACGGGGATATTGTTGCAAAGCGATATATTTTCATGATGAGCTGCTGCATTTCACAAGATGTACCGTCGCCGCGACACGATATTCACGGGCAAGGACACTAATTTATGGACATTTCTCATGAATTCCTGTCGCGCTTCACTATTTCACGGAACATAATAATAATATTGTCGTACGGCGACATTTCCTCATGACCAGCTGCAGTATTTCACAGGAAATACTGTCGCTGCAACACGATTTTATGGGCGACTGATTGTATACGACACCGGCTCCGTGACTGAGCAATTATTATTGTCAGTAGGGGGGCTAGTAGGTGGTGTCCTGCGTATGTTGGATCAGAACAGGTGCCACTGAACACCACCGAAGTGACTCGGCAGCAGTGCAGTGTCTCCTCCGGTGGGTTGCCTCTTGACGACTTGACAATGATTGCTACCTGTGGTTTGCCGGTGCCGGGGCTGCGGCGGAATGGGCCGGGCTGTGGCTGTTGTAGGGGAACTTGGAATGAGCGGCGTGGGTGCAATGTCACTAAGGTGGCACAGAAGATTTGACACCGAAAAATAAAAGAAAAAGAAAGAGAGAGAAAAAAATTGAAAATAAATGGAAATGTAAGAGATAGACAAAGACAGACAGACAGACAGACAGACAGATAGATAGATAGATAGATAGATAGATAGATATAGATATATAGATTTAGAGAGATAGATGTGTAGATAGATGGACAGATTCTCTCTCTCTCTCTCTCTCTCTCTCTCTCTCTCTCTCTCTCTCTCTCTTCTCTATTTTGTGAAGAAAAAAAATCGTAAAATCAAATAAAACTGACGAATAATCAGCTAGCTAGCTAGACAGACAGACAGACGACAAGAAGGCAGGCAGACAGGCAGGCAGGCAGGCTGGCTGGCAGACTAGCAGGCAGAGACAGACAGACAGACAGGCAGGCAGACAGACACAGGCAGACAGACATAGATGATTACAGAGAGAGAGAGAGAGAGAGAGAGAGAGAGAGAGAGAGAGAGAGATCTGAGATGTGTTGTTCTCTGACCTAGGTTTGCAGCATGGTCAGCGGCAGGGGAGACAGCAGAGGCGCTGCTGGTGGAAGCGGAGTTCGCGGACAGGCTGCTGAAGTACGAGCAGCTCTGCTCCACAGGCATCGATGGCGGCGTCAATGAGGTCTACTACCACCTGCCCTCTAACCTCTCAGTCTGCCACGTGCCAAAGGTCAGGGCGGGCATGACCTCATCCTAACATGGGGGTGGGGATTGGATGGGGAAGGGAGGTAGGGGTGAGGGAGACGGAGAAATCAAGGTCGCCGGGTGCGAGCGTCAAAGAACGATATCAACGAATGTTTTTGAGGGGAGGGAGAGGGTGACCCCGTTTCATCACACGTGTCGTAGAGACACCGCTCCGTCAGTCCGGTGATCTGTGTCCACAAATCATTCCCTGTCAGAGGTCCTGAGACACCGCTCCGTCAGTCCAGTGATCTGTGTCCACAAATCATTCCCTGTCAGAGGTCCTGGATCCTATCTATAACATGTTTTATATGTCTTACATCCTGTGTACCACAAGCTTTATGTGTCTTACATCCTGTGTATCACAAGCTTTATGTGTCTTACATCCTGTGTACCACACGCTTTATGTGTCTTACATCTTGTGTATCACAAGCTTTATGTGTCTTACATCCTGTGTATCACAAGCTTTATGTGTCTTACATCCTGTGTATCACAAGCTTCATGTGTCTTACATCTTGTGTACCACAAACTTTTTGTGTCTTCCACAATCTTCACTGTCCTGCGTCCTTTTTACCACAAGCATTATGTGTCCTACATCCTATTACTACGGTGTCCTGTATACTACAGATCACATGCTTTATGTCTCCTACATCCTACACAGGAATGCTTTATGTCATCCTACACCCTGTGTAGGTATGCTCGATGTCTTCTACGCTCTATGTACCACATGCTCTATCTGTCCTACATCCTATGTAGGCATGCTCTATCTGTCCTACATCCTATGTTCCACATGCTCTATGTGTCCTAATCCTATGTACCGCATGCTCTGTGTGTCCTAATCCTATGTAAATCCTTTGCTCTATGTGTCCTACATCCTATGTACCGCATGCTCTATGTGTCCTAAAATCCTATGTACCGCATGCTCTATGTGTCCTACATCCTATGTACCGCATGCTCTATGTGTCATAATCCTATGTATGCATGCTCTATGTCTTCCACATCCTATGTACCGCATGCTCTATGTGGCCTACATCCTATGCTAACCTAAACTATTCCATACGCTCTTGAACATTAAATATGAAATAAAAGCTAGCTGTAGGTACAGTTTCATACACATTCAAATCATAAATATGATCAATACATCGGCAATGTTTAAGCCTCCACACATTCTCAAACATTTCATGGAGTGTTAAAGCCATTAAGATTAAATCTGGCAAGGATTAAGGTTCTGTGCTCTCTCAAACACTAAAATGTGAAATTAAAGTTAATTACCAATGATGAAATCTCCAACCATTCTCAAACCTACATGGGAAATCAAAGCTAATGATTATGATTAACATTACATACACTGCTGAACATGAGATATGGAGTCAAGTCTAGCTAAAATTAAAGTTCTTTGTATTTTCAAACACTAAGAGACAGATTAAAGCTAGCTTTGATTCAAGTTCCATACGATCTCAAACACTGTAGTGTGCAATAAAAGGTAGCTTTGATTGAAGTTCAGTATATCCTCAAACACTGTAAATGAGATTAAAGCTAACTTGCATATGAAATTAAAGCTGGCTTTGATTAAAGTTCCCTACATTCTGACGCACTGCTTGTGGAGTGAAAACTAGCTTTGACCAAAGTTCTATATATTTTTTATCGACTCCATGTGAAATTAAAACTAGCTTTGATTAAAGTTCCATACATTCTCAAACAAGAAATGTCAAATCAAAGTTAGCTATAATTAAAGCATCATGCATTCTCAAACTCTACATCTTAAATTAAAGCGACTCATAAATATGAAAAGGAAACGTGCACACAATGCGTTTGAATAACTGACCCACAAGAGAGCACGGATCAGACCTTTCAAAACAGGAGTTCTTTGTCACTGGTGTTAACGTGGTGACAGCCCTGATATGGCCGCTTGTGGTCGGATGGGCTATAGGCAACATTATCTTACCTTACCTGTCACTGTTGAGGAAAAGCAGGAATATTTAGAAAGGAAAGGCTGAGCACAAATTGAGGACGGTGCAACCTCTTTTTTTTTTCTTTTTTTTTAATAACGCCAGTTTGGGGAGGGGGGGGGGGGGGGTCTATTGAGTTGGAGTTTTACTCAGCCCCCTGTTCTCTTGTCGTCTGAAATTTGCCCCCTCCTTCATTTGTGTTCACCATTTCCATTATAAACATTCACGTTTTTCCTCTCCTCCTCACTATTGACAAAGAGCTGAAGGTTTACCAGCCGCCGTAGCGCGGTAGTTAAGTGTGGTAGATTCCCGGCTGTGAGGATGTGGGTTCGATTCCCATCAGAGCCATTTATTTGTTTGATTTTTCTGCCCAGACCGGTTCCTACCCAAAGCGGAAATTGCTATGGGTTCCATTGGGAGGACTAGGACAAATAAATTGAGTTTGATCTACTTAATGGATGAATCTTGGAGAATGTTGCTCTAATTTCCTGACCACCACTGCACTCTCGGGCCTGATTGACACCAAAATATATTATGAAAGCAAGCGTACTGTACAGTCCTGTCATGTAGTCTCAGACCGGAATGAAGCTCTATCGCATTATGCTCCTCGTCGTCATCCTCATCGATCAGCGTAAAAAAACTGTTTCCTGTACTGTAGCCCTTCATCCCTGCTGTCATGGCCAGCTCGGTGTCTTCTCTGTACTGTAGCCCTTCATCCCTGCTGTCACGGCCAGCTCGGTGTCTTCTCCGCCTGCATGTCCTTGGTAAGCGTGTGTTGAGGTTCGCAGGTAAAGGCAAGTTCATGGGGTCAGTATTTGGACGGACAGAGGGGGCACACTCAGTCACGCTGACTCCGCGTCTTTGCAGCTATTGTCATTAGTAGGGGGCCTAGTAAGGGGTGTCATGCCTGCGTTGGATCAGAATAGCACCAAAAGAAAAAAACAGCTTGAAGTTTGAATTTCTGGTCATTCCCCTCTTGTGCATCACTTCTTCTAATGTACGTGTCTTTCTTTTCAAACTTGTGTGATCCGGTGAACAACTTACGTTCATGTGTCATTCACTGCAGAAGTTCCATACATTCTCCAACAATGAATGGGATATCTAAGCAAGCTACGAATAGAGCTTCCAACATTAACTGTGAAATTAAAGCTAACTATGATTAAACTTTCATACATTCTCGAACATCAAATGTCAGTTAAAGCTACCTATGATTAAACTTTCATACAATCTCGAATATTGAATATGAAATTAACGCTGTTTGTCATGAAAATTCTATGAATGGTTCTTTGTACTGATGGGATTTTTACCGTCGTTCCATATTAATCCCAATGCAACGGGGAAATAGGAAAATGTGTGTGCGTGTGTGTGTGTGTGTGTGTGTGTGTGTGTGTGTGTGTGTGTGTGTGTGTGTGTGTGTGTGGTGCGTGTGTGTGGGGGGGGGGAGCGAGGTAGGGACGGAGGAGGGAATGTGGAGAAGAGAAGGTAAAATATTCGAGGGTCAGAGACACATGCAACATAGAAAACCTAGATCATAAGCATAAAGATCTCTCTCTCTCTCTCTCTCTCTCTCTCTCTCTGTGTGTGTGTGTGTGTGTGTGTGTGTGTGTGTGTGTGTGTGTGTGCGCGTGCGCGCGCGCGCCATAATAACTTACATCTGTAAACATCTTTATATTGATAATAAGAAAATGGCTCATGAAGAAATCGGAATTCTTGCTCGCACAAAGAGAGACAGACAGACAGATAGACAGAGACAGAGAGAGAGACACACAGAGAGAGAGAGAGAGAGAGAGAGAGAGAGAGAGACGTACAGACATGACAGAGAACTATAAAATAGGCATTCTGGCTCACCCACCTCCGCCAGCTCCAACCGGCTAAAGCCGGTTTCGCTGTTGCTCCGCCGGCTTACCCAGAATGCCTATTTTATAGTTCTCTAATAGTAAACACTTTACAAACATACATAATGTGTAGGATTATCTGTTTTTAACACTTATTTAGAAAACTTTTGAGACTTAAGTTTTTTCTTGATCAATAACATCATTTTCCCGCATACATTCATCAAATGTGAAATAAATTTCTGCAAAACTCTTCACATCTGGCCGCATTACTGATCACCTCTGGATCTCACTTGAGACCCTATGGCGCCCTAGGGCCCCAAGCCAGACCCAGAGGGTCACATATAACACGGCCAGATGTGAAGGGTTTTGGGAATATGCCTCCAACAGTAGTATACTTTTATACTTGTTTGCCTGCTTTCTATTTGTCTAATTTGGGCAATCCCCTCACCCCCATTTTAGTGGTCCTTCCCATAGCCGCACCAGGGCGACCATTTTAGGTTTACGGGCGTTTATAGCCGCGCCAGTGACCATATTCTGGGTTTACGGGCGTTTATAGCCGCGCCAGTGACCCAATACGAAAGTAGGAAGGATCACTTGAGGGCAGGGAAGAGGGCAAATTTAGACTTTTCAATGCCATGACAACCAAGTATTTAAAACTACTGCAGGCATATCCCCAATGTTGTTAACTTCAAGATTTATATATATACTGTACACAAACAAACGCTTTACAATTACATGGTGTCTACTTGTAAAGTTGTTTTTATTTGCCTAGAGTAAAGTTGTTTTTAAAGTTGTTAAAACAACACCAAAAGCTAAATAACAAAGTGCATCTTACCTTACTTTTTAGTCACTACTTTTTAATAAATATTTGTTTTAAATGCTTTTAGATTTAAATATAAAAATGCTGCTTTTAATACATAAAATTGGGAAAAGATTATTTTGAGGTGGGGAATTTAGCCGCCTAAATTTATACAATGACGTCTAACGCCTGTACTAAACGACGCCGGTGGGGAATTTAGCCAGCTAAATTTATACAATGCCGCGTGGGCGGCCCGGCGCCCTTATGTGTAACTTGACACGAACCCGGAAACAGTGCGGCGCTTCGACTCGGCTATTGTGCAGTTGAGTAAGCCGTGGCCAGACATGTCTGACCTAGATACTACATAAAGGCAGAAGGGAGTTGTCTCCCCGGAAAAGAATGTAACAATTAATTGTGAAAAAAAATCGTCATTAAGTCGTTCTAGGTTCTTATTCAAGTCGGCATCACGTTCTTATTTAAGTTCTTAACAAGTTTTTATTCAAGTTCTTAACAAGTCAACATCAAGTTCTTAACAAGTTCTTATTCAAGTACTTATTCAAGTTCTTAACAAGTCGTCATCAAGTCGTCATTAAGTTCTTATCAAGTCGTCATTAAGTTCTTATCAAGTCGTCATTAAGTTCTTATTTAAGTTTTATCAAGTCGTCATCAAGTCGTTATTAAGTTCTTATTCAAGTCACTTATAATTATTTATTAAGTTCTTGAAATATTATTCCATCTGAAATGGATCAAAATGATCTTTTGTTGTTGGCGGTTCTGGCATGCTTTTTTGTTTGGCTTCTGTATTTAGTGGTTGAGATTTTTTTGACTGCTTTGGTTTTTGCTGGCGTTGTTTATATGTTTTATAAACGTAATAACCACCCCCACCAACAGCAATGACGCCAAAAATGCTAACTCTTTTAATCCAAATAATCCATGTCGACTTTGGTGTTGTAGGTCTTGAATCAACTTGTGTATTTACAGCTGGCATTGAAACAACTGTTGGCGGTGGCGGTGTTATGTTTTCATTATGAGTTATATTCTGTGATTGCAACATTAATTTTTTTTTGTTTGTTCCACTCTGCTAATTTTTTTCCTGCTGCAACACGCCCAGGATGAGGAGGCTTTTTACTGGTCACTTTCTCCACCTGATTCAATGTTTTCTGATTCTGCTGATTTTCTGGCTCGGTCATTTTGAAGGGAAACAAAATCTATATGATTAAAAGTAATTAATCCCATGATTAATGGCGACAATAATGTTCCAAATCTGTAATATAGATCACATCCTAGAGACTCTAATGACTTTGTTAAAACTGGATCCTGCGTTAAATCATACATAAAATCTTGTTCAGAATCAATGGGAGCAAATCTACTAACTAGTTTAGTGTACAAACTAAGAACCGTTTGCCCAACACTTTTGACCATTCTTGACCCCAGTTGCGCTTCATACCTGTTGTGATACTTTACAATGTCTTGCGTTGACATCTGTTGAATCTGTTCTATGCTGAATTCATTTCCTAGGTACTGTTTTGTTTTTCCACACGCCGCCAAAGAATACAGCCTTTCCTTTTGACGCATAATAGCTTGGTCATCAACTTGATCATTTGTAAGTTCAGGAAGTAAATCATCGCAGTTCATGTTTTATTAATAATAATAAATATTATTTTATTTTTTAAAAATGAGCACCGAAAAAACTATTACTAACCTTGTATACCATTCTGCTGTTATTGGGGGCCTAAGTGTAGGATACACAATGCTTGGTAAAAGCCTGTTAAAAATAAAACCAGCAGATCTTGGCAAACTAGACTTTGAAGACTCAGCAAAACTGATTGCTGTTATTACAGCTTCATTTGCTACGAAAGATTTTCTAGTTAAGCAAGGAATAATTCCAGACAGTATCAATATGTAAAATTAAAAAAAATACATTTATAAAAATGGCTTCACTCGTAATGATGATTGGTGGCGCTGTGGTTAATGCGCTTGCTTTTAGCGGAAGTAATTACGCATTTAGTAAACTACAAAATAACAATGAGAGAAAAAGACATAACAGAGCTATGGAGCAACTAGCTGCTGCACAAGACACCTATGAAAAGCAAAGAATGGAGCAGTTAGATTTTATTAACGACAGACTTAAACAACAGGGACATGCAGCTTACACATTTAAAGATGTTGACCAGGCAATAAAAGAATATTTTCTAGTAACAGGCAAACAAGTTGAAACATTGCCCCCACCAAAATTTAGCGACTTTTATCAACCATCAGAAAAACAAAAGATGCAAGAAATATTGTTTATTGTCTTTGGCATGACCGCTGTGTATTTTGTTGCACAAAGTATTGGCTGAATAAAAATGTACAAAATCTATTATTCTCCAAAAGGATATTGGAAGGGAATAACAGCAATTAAAAAGCTTAGCCAAGCAGCGGGAGTCAGTGAACAAACAGCAAAAGAATGGTTATCTAAACAAGCGATTTGGCAAATTTATTTACCAGCGCCTAAACGAATACAAAGACCACACTTTGTCAACACAATACCGAACGACACTCATCAAATGGATCTTCTATATTTACCCCATGATACGATTAGACGAAAAAGATTTAAGTACGCACTTACAGTCATTGATATAGCTTCAAGATACAAAGATGCGGAACCATTAACACAAAAGAGTGCTTCTGCTGTTGCTGTCGCTATACAACTGATATATCAACGAGGACCCTTAACTTATCCTCGCATGATTCAAGTCGATGATGGGAAAGAATTTAAAGGACAAGTGAATCAATTATTGTTAAAACATAGAGTTACCATTAAAAGAGGCATTCCGGGTGTTCACAGATCACAGGGTTTGGTTGAAAACTTTAACAAACAGTTATCTGAAAGACTTTTCTCCTACCAGTATCACAGAGAGCTGATTGACAATTCTCGCAACACAGAATGGGTTAGAAGACTGCCCTCAGTTTTGCGCGCAATGAATAATGAAGAATTTAAAGGTTTAAAACCAGTACAAGCAATCAGAAAACAAACAATAAATGTTGTTGAAGGAGAGTCTTCATCAAGCAAACTATTACCATTTGGTTTGAAAGTAAGGTACCTTTATTCGCCGGGAGAAGCAGAAGGGGACACTCGCATCAGGGCAACAGATCCAGTTTGGAGTGTTGATCCATATGAGATAAAAAAAATTGTGAAAATGAATCCACCCGTGTATTATTTACGAGAAACTGACACAACAAAACGGCCGGCCCCTCAAAGATCTTTTGTGAAGGAAGAACTGCAGATAATCCCTCCAGACACAGTTCCAGTCGCTTAATTATTTTTTAATTTAAATTAAAATGGCGGCAAGAATGGAAAAGGAAGAATCCTTACGTAAAATGGCACTGGAAGCAAGAATGGTGAAGGAAGAGTCCTTAGAAATAATGCGAGAAATATTTGATTATAATCTTGCTATTAGACTAATATTTAAGAAGATTGATTATGCCATGCTAGACAAAACCTCAAATTTTGATTGGGAATATATTAAAAAAAATTCGAGCGCATTTAGCAGTAATGAAAAATAATTTGGTTGAATTGGGTGATGATATAGTTAAGCTTAACGAACTGTTTTAATCTACGCAAATACATTTGGGTTTAAAATGGAAGCTCAAAGGGAAATGGCAGAAATGACAAAGGAAAAGTCTTTAAAATTAATGCAAGATTTATTTGAGTATCAGTATATCATTAAAGAAGTATTTGAGAAGATTGACAATCCTTGGCTAGAACAATCGCCAGACAATCGCTTTAAACCCCAAAGCTTTTATTTTGATTTTGATTTATGGAAACATGAATATTGCGAAATGACAAAAAAAATTAAAGCACATCTAGCATTAATAAATAATATTAATTTTGCTAAATTAGATGATGATATAATTGAACGTGCGATTGCTGAAAAATATAAGCCCATATGATTATACTATTCTCCAATGACCAATTGCATATGAAAATTCTGGATTAACAAATACTCTTTTTGTGTTAGTGCGGTCAAGAGACCGTTTTGTTACAACAGTTGTGTTAATCTCATGCAGATTAGATCGCAGCTTGTAATTGTCATGATGAAAAGTCTTATTGCCAAACAATGCTTCTTTGTAGTTGTCATGTGATATGCTTGACTGCACAACACTACGAGATATTCCCTTTGCTTTTTTAACAACTTTTTTTGGCTTGAAAGACTGTACATTTTCGACCTCAAACCAACAAACTCCTTGATCACACCTCTAGATAATTCATCCTTCATCTTACCTAAAACCTTCTTATTAATAACTGAATGCAAAGGTGAATCTTTAGGGTAATCAGATGTGTCGTACCATCCAGCATGCTCTTTTGCTACTTCTAATTCCATGTCTTTGTAAAAATCTTCAGTAGGGATGTCGATTACAAATGAATCTGTATCTGTGTACAGAACTCTGGACTCCGGATACAAGGGTTTAAAGTAGTCATAAAGAAATTCTAACATCAAAAGCTTCGACAGCTCTAAAACAGTAAACCCAATAAAAACGGGCTTGTCCAATTTGACTTTCTTTTTTTTCATCATTATGCCAAAAAGCTGATCATGAAATCTTCTGAAGTCCTGATAATTAGGTTTAGAAGTTAGCTTAATTGCATCGTTCTCTCTGGTGACCAATCTAACATCTTTACGCTTGTGCGGATTTTCCATAGTCTTTCCAAAACAGCTGTTGTTCATCAGCTTGAAAAAGTCTTTTTCTGAAGCATCTGTGGATTTAGTTCTGAGATCAGTGTTTTTCATGATGTATGGTTTCATGAACTGTTCTTGATCAAATGCAATTATACGATGAACAGCTGTCAACTTTAAACCATGTCTTAAATAAAATTGAAGAAGTCTGTAATGACAGACATAATTTTTTTTGTCATGAAGATTAGGCACAAGTTTAGGCGGTTCTGTCATTGACACTTTTAGACTTTCTGCCGCTAATGGATAGTCATTATGGTAATCATGAAGTTCATGAGGATATTCTAAATCAACTTCTAGAATGAGACCTCTTTTACGATCAGCTTCTAGACTCTGAAGCCATTTTAAAAACTTTTGAATGTCTTTGAGTCCTGTGTACATTTTAAAGTTGCGTAATGGAAGTGATTGCGCCATTGCCCATCCATACAGATTGTTTGCATCTAAATACATGAGATAGTTAGACCTTTTACTTGGATCATAGTCGTCCAAGTATTTGTTGTTTGCTTTACAGTAATGGTGCGACGCCATACTGATTCCCCCACGCAATCCGTTTTCAATCATCTGAAGCATTGGCAGGTCAGACAATAAATCAATTTGTACTCCAGTAAATTTTAAGAAAGCGTCCCAGCTCATCCCGGGCGCAGAAATATAATGCGCAGGATCCAGGCTGTAATGTTTCATGCAGGTCTTCCTATAATTTTCAAAGACGTCCGCCAACAAACAGGTATCCGCCATTAAATAGGAATCATGATAGTCTCCCATCGTTTTACACTCTAACTTCTGCCACGCATCTTGAGCATAAGAATAATCAGAATCACTGATGTCCTTTCCTCTAAGACTACTAAAGAACGCGCCTTTAGGTGGAAGGGCTGGGTTATCAAACCTTTCCCAACTGTTCATGTACTCATAAGGGTAAACGCCCTTTCTAACAAGAGTTGGGTCAAAATATTCTTCTGTTATTGGGCAGGACTTTAAGGACATAGCCAGTGACTCTAATGAACCCATCATGTGTTGCATAGAGTCGTAGAAAGACATGTTATTTAAAGTGAAACACATGTACTTTTCTGATGACTGTGCAATGCATGACACCCTGAAGTCGCTGGTTACTGCTTGCATTATAAGGTGAGAGTCGTAACCTCGCAAGTTGTGAAAGAATATAGGCAGCTTCCATGTCTTTGGTTCAAACTTTAGTTGAAGATTGCATTTGTTATGTGCTGCTCCTCTAAACTTTCCACTAATGTGATCATGGTCTCTTACTGTTGGATTCTCTGCGGTGGCAACCAAGGCCGCCCCACAAATCCAACAGTGAGTGGCTGAGTCATACTGTTGTTGGTCTTCAGGCGTCATTATGATTTCAGATAAGTTTAGATTATTAGAACAGGCATTACGCACTTGCTGCATGCGTTTTAAGAAGTATTTTGCAGCATTTGGTCCTCTGTATAATTCTGGCTTTGAATGGGCGCCATCCGTCCTAACAATGATGAAGGCAAATGAGCAAATCTGATGATTACTCATTAAGACTGTTTTAGGAAGTTTCTGTGGGGTTGGTCCTTCATAAGGAACAATGAGTGATTCGAAGTCTGCGTAAACAACATATGGACTAGTTTGCAACCGTTTCCAGTTCTTAAAACTAACTTTACTGCCTTCTCCGGGCGTAATTAGTTCTGTATCACAGTCAACTGGGCTAATACAATGTTTTACATGTTCGCTCGCAGCTTGAACGGACGGAATTCTTGTTAAACATTTTCTACAGAATTCTTGTTTGCTATGTTGTTTTGTAGTATGCACTAGTAATCTACTCATTGTGCGTATTAGAGTGTAGTGCAACCCATTAAGGCTTTGCATCAGGAGTAAGTCTACATGAGTTTTGGTTGGTTCGCCTATTGTTGGACTGTTCTTTGACACTCTAATTGGCAGAAGGTTGGTTTCTTCAGACCATGTGTATACGTTAACAGTTATTGGAGGATTCTGTTCTTCAAACTGATCAATTTTGTCTACAGCCATAGGAAATTCAAGGCCGTTAAAGTTAAGATTATTGGCCCACTGTAAATAGTTAGATACTCTCTCTGCATTTTTGGCAACGTGATGCAGCCTAGCAAGAACGCACCACATAAAACATTTGTCGTCTGAATTTTTTATGTTCAAAACTGCTTTCTTTGCAACTAATGTTGGAGGCAGTGGAATGTAAGCCTTGCCTACAATCGGCTCATACTTAGCCTGTCTTAATCTGATGTCTAGGACTTCACCCTCTGACCAACCAGAGCCTCTCATTTTAGCTGCTTCAGAGGCTTCATTAAACTGTGTAAGAAGTTGATCTGCCCAACCGGGTGTTAAGTCATTATAAGAAAGAATAGTCTGCTGTTTAGTTGAGACCCAGACTTCTAGATTTTCTTCGTTTATTGTTATATAGTCGATTAAAACAACTAACCTTACTTTAACTGGAGGGTTTATTGTTAGTTTACTTGGAACTTGAGAAATAGCGTGTACAACGCTTGCCTGTACCTTTGTTGGATCAATAACTTCTAAAACGACCTCATTTAAAGCTTTTGACAAACGCTCTTCCTCGAGCATTGCTTCAAACAATTCATCTGAACCTTCATATATCTTATCCATGTTGAGCTTCTTTTCTAACTCAAAATATTTATTTAAATCAAAAAAATAAAAGTTAATCAGAATCAATATCAACGGTCTTTTTGTGCTTGGACTCATAAACTAAAGTATAAACGCCCTTTGGGGTTGTTAATGTGAGCTGTTTAGAACAGAGTTTAATGTCTCGTTTACTTTTTTTAAACATTCCTTTTTTATCTGATCGGTGTCTGGTTGTTGAGAAAAAGTTGCCCTTGCCTTTCTTTGAAGATCAAACTTTTGTCTTTTGTAGTCCTCAAAATCAGCCTGTAGGCGACTAAATTCTTCATCCGTGATGTTTGAGTCAGCAAGTGCTTTATTTATTGTCAGTTTGAAGGAACTAAGTTTAGCTGTTATTAGTTGAACCATAGCTGTGTGCTTTTGGAGTTTAGCTTTTATTTTTTTGCTGACAGCACTTACAGCCAATGAACACAGGCCAAGAGTTAAAGACAAACCACCTAGAGGTAAAGCTGCCGGTGCACCTACGCCTGTTGCTAAGAGACCTACACTTGTTCCTGCTGATAGAGCACTAGTGATCGATGCTCCAGTATTAACATATGTAACAGCATTAAAGACAGCAGAATACCTTCGTTTGGTTTTACTGTATTTTGAAAGGTCCTGCTCTAGTTGGGTTTGCATTTGTGTTATGTTTGTTAATCTGAAAGTTTTTATGTCTACAGCAGCAGCTATCTCTTCTTTGGGCACTTTTGGATAAGTCGTAACAGACATGCTTTTTTAAAATAAAAATAATTTAGTATTGGATATCTTTCAATCTGTTATCTTGAATATTCAGCTGCGCATCATATATTAAAAACAAATGTACATTAAGTGGTTTATCACTCTCTTTTTCTTTATCAATTTGAATGTTTATTACGTCTTTAACTGTTCTCCCACTCCCATGCAACTGATTATCTTCTGTTGACCTTAGGTCAATCCATAAACCGTATTTCGTTGTTAAATATTCATCAAGTCTAACACTGTGAAGGTGTAGATCTTTAGACACAAGGTCTACTGTTGGACTTCTAGACCTCCCGCCTCCAAACAATTTTCTTATTTCATCAAAATGATGATAAGGTTTAAGCCCGCTACCGTAGACTTGGTTAGGACTACCCTCAATTGAACATTGTACTTTCGTTATTTTAGGATTGATAAACTTTTCACTTTGTCTTTGGTATGGTTCTTTATCATCTTCACACAGCAATAAAATACCTTTAAGTGATCGTGCTGCAGCGCTAAAACTAAAATTCCATATAGTGTCTGCTCTGCTTTTAGGATATTTTGAATGATGAATCACTCTTTCGTAATATATTGCTAATTTTGACTGATATTGTTGCTCAATCAGCCTTGCTAAGTTAGGGTTGCTAACAATGTCAAACTCTAACGAGATGTCGAAAATGCTGTACTTGGAATCAGTGTCTGTAGATTTAATGACACGTTTGTATTCATTAAAAGTTAGTTCATATGACAATCTGTCTTTTAATGCTCCTTGAAAGTATGGCGCATGCGCTTTTAACAACTCAAAATCTAAGGGTATGGAAAAGCGATTTCCATAAGCAAAACTTACAGCTTCATACTTGTTGCCGGCTTTAGCATCTTCGGCGTCTATTCTGTGTTTTAGTGCTTCGTTATTTTCGATTCCTTGAAACGCAAGATCGGCCCTTTCATTCGCGGTTAGCCATAGATCACAATAGATTAGAAATATGTCTGCATTGTGTAAAGAAAATATTTCTTGCCCCTCAAGTTTTATAGAAATTTTCTTAACGATTGCCCGTCCCAAATTCTGTACAACTGTCCTGTTTGCGTCTGTTGCTGAATCAAGTTCTATTTTGAAAGTAAGCCGTGCAGATCCCGGCACAATCACTTCATCTGCTCCTAGGTCTGGAAATTTAACAGTAAGAATTTGATCTGAATCAATAGTAGATGGATTATTTGGAACAATAATATTCTGTTTATTTCCCTTCACGCCAAAGGGCTCTTTCAGTCTTCTATGCGGGTCAAGAATCGAACCATATGCTTGTGACATTTTTTTTATAAAACAAAATAAAAAGTTAATTATTTAAAAACATGGCAGAAGAAGATTATGATGTTTTTGATCCTGGAGACGACATGAGTGAAATGACGCCTTTGACACATCCATTACAATCATTGCGGCGTGAATTAACAGAAAGTAAGGTCAAATCATTTTATCAAAGTTTAGGCCAAGAACCTCCCGAATTTATAGACCCTAATGATTTTGAAACAAAAGATGACCATTTGTTTGTGAAAAACGAGCAAGGACAACTTGTTCAGCTTACAACTAAACCAGACCCATCAAAGTTTTTAGCAAAGACTACAATTAGACAAAGGCTCAGTGTGAGCGATCAAAATCGCCTTGGCATTGCTAAACCGCGAAGATTAGACAGTGAGGCAGTTGCTAAACTTCAAAACACACTACAAGAACTCCCAACAGATAACCAAATACAAAACATACCCCTTAAAGATTTAAGCCCAACAGCAGACGAAATAATAGAAACCAGTTTTTCAGAAGAAACAGTATTAAAAACTATGCACGATCCGCCGCTACCTATGAGAGAAATAACGGCCCTTGATCATGCTTTGAAAAGCATCAGAGGCGAATTAACAAACAATTTAGCAAAACTGGGTGAACTAGATGAGCATATAAAAAGAGAAAAAGAAAAACTAGTTGAGGCTGATGACCACAACTTAGGACCTGGTGTTAAAGAAAGAATAACACAAAGACTAAAAGATCTTGAACAAGAGAGATCAGCAAGACTAGAAGTGCTGTCTACTAACCGAGAACAATTACGAACTCAAGTGAGCAGAATAAGAGAAACTACCCAAAGAATTTTATATGAAGACACGACGCTAGCAGAACGAATAAGAACACTGTTTAGAGAGCAAGGTGTCACATTAGCGAGCGTTATAACAGCCTTAGGATTTGCAATAGGTACACTGGTGTTGGCTATTACAGGCGGCGGTGGGCAAGGGTTAGTGCCTCCGCCACCATCACCACCATCAGATAAATCATGGGTAAAAAAACAACTTGATCATTTTGCAAGTTTATTAAAAAAATTAGCCAGTAAGGCAATAGATTCTTTGCCTGGTATAATAGGAGGGATCGTTAGCTGGCTTTTGTCTGCCGCAAGTAAAGTAGTTGGCTTTATGGCTGAGCACTTATGGGCATTAGTTGTCTTAATAGTTGGGTTACTTTATAGTAAGATAAAGACCAAGTAATCCTAGGGCAGTTAATCCAATAACAAGTGCCGTCTTTTCATATTCATGGTCATTATTTTCTGGGGCCACAAGGATTGAATGGGGGGGTTTGGGGGGCTCGGGGATTGGTGGGGCTTCTTTTTTTATTGCTATTGCTGGCTTAGAATTTATGTCGTTTTTTCCGACCTTCTCTTCTTTACCAGCCACAAGGATTTCATTATTATAGTTTATTATTGTTCCTATCTGGAGTCTGAGGTCAGAAGGCAGCATGTATAAACCAGTGCCAACGGCGAAGTCTACTTTCGATCTTGCGTATTGCAAAACATTTTGGTACCTTTTAATACTTGAAGGCAAATCAATTGCAGAATTAATAGAATCCTCTAAATTTGCTAAATACTGTTTTTGTGCGTCAAAGCCAGTAGAAGGATCAATTATGTTTGATCTCGTTTGTGCTTGCGAACCTAGCAAACACCAAACATAAGTACGAATAGAGTCGTTTATTCGTTCTATTCCCGCTTTTGTTAGGCCCTTAGATGTATCCAAAATAAATGTTGTCCAAGCTTTTTTATGCTCTTGCTCTATGGACCCGAGGTGAACAGTTGTGCCTGAAGAGAAAGATGTGTAAGGAGGATTCCAATCATAGTTATACTTTCTGTGCACGCCCCAATAATAAAGAGTGCCTAAACCATGATTAAGATCCAACTTTTGTCTAAAGTCTGTCTTTGGGTCAATATCAAATTCGTTACAGATCCTTTCAAAAGCCTTGTAATCTATTCTGTTGCTGAATGGATTAAACGTTTTGTCATTTGGTAATGGCGCTTGCAGTTCAGATAAAATACGTCTGAAGGTGTAATAAAAATGAAATCTATACACTGACCTCACCAAAGGATCAGGATGATTTAAATGATCAGCATACGACACTCCACACCCAGTTGATGCACAAAACACAGCAAAGTTTAACTGGTTCTGATAAAACTGCATCGGATGACTGAACCACACTTTCGGGATGTAGTCGTTTTTGATAGGAGGGTTAAGATAACGATCCAATGGAGTACTAACCTTTACTTGAAAGGCGTCAGTCTGAGTCACAGAAATGTCGAGGGTGTCAGTTGTTATATTTTTAAGATTGTAGTGCGGTCCAACAGAATATTTTGCATTAGTATATTTGAATGCACTCATTTTTAAATTGTTTTAAAAATGTTTGTAACAATAACAACTCAAGACAGTCCTTCGTTTTTAGAATATGCTATTGATAATAACTGCGGAACCCAAAGGGTCGCACTCCATGAAATATTCTACAAAGTCGTATGGTTTAATATAAGTCAATCCAAGAGGAATAATGAGATTTCAAAACTTGACAGAAGAGGAGATGTAATTAGCCAGTTAACCATACCTGATGGTTATTACGGGTTTTGCTCGCTAAAAGAAGCAATGAGTAACTTCGACATTACTCTCAAACTTAACAATGCAAATCTAAAAACAATGTTAACATTCAAACCTGAAAAAGAAGTAGTCCATTACTTTTTTGATGTAGAGCTAGCTAAAATGTTAGGCTTTAAAATCAATCAAGCCTATCATAAATTTAGAGTTGCACCAGACGAAACTACTTTTGAGGGAGAATATCCGCTCGATCTTGCCTTATATCCATTACTCTATGTACATTTGGATGAGCTGAGCACTGATGAAAACTTATATGATGGAAGGCCCTCAACTGTTTTAAGAGCTCTTCCATCAGGGAAAGCTGCATATTGCGATTATGAAATTATACGATTCCCTAATTTACAGTTTAAAAGATTAGCTTGTGGGAGGGTCAGATCATTTAATATAAAGATCACAGATAAAACAGGGAAAGTCGTGAAATGTGATAACCTGCACATTGTTTTAGAAATAAAATAATACGTTGTTTTAAAAAATGTCACGTGGACCAGACGATTCGGGGGTCACATTAGCGCCTGAGAGGTGTGTAACTTTAGAATTAAAAGACCTTGCAGACGTTGAGGACTTTGAACAAAACGGTGAGATAGGCACTTTATATGGTTTTGAGTACACTAAAGATGGTTATTATAAACGCAAAGAGGTTGACGACAACAAAAGGTTTCCTAAACTAGAACAACTACGCAATCTAGAAGCAAATAATACAGGTCAGTATGAATATAAAATAGTTCGAAAAACTGACAACAAATGGCACTTAGAACCATATTTAGAATGGGACATAAAATTTGAATTCGTAAGCCCATTTACATTTTTTGACCGTCAAAAAAGTTTCAGAAAAGCATTGAACTCTGGCCCTTTACATGTAAGTCTTATGCCAGAGGACAACAGTCAGAAAGAGATCGAAATAAAGCCGTTTGGGGACAAACAGTACATCCTCCACAGAAGAGAATCGGTTTTAAAGAAAGCTTCTACAAAATTACAGTTCATTCCACGCACAAAATTAGGAGACACGTTCACAATGATATTTAAAATTTCTGTCTTAAAAGATGAGGCGAGAAATGGAGCTCTGGGCGTCAGTGACAATCTTATGAAAGGAATTCTTATTAGCTGGCAAAACTTAGACGTTGACAAACTTAAAGTTACTGTCGTCGTTCTTTACAATGGCGAGGATATTAAGGTCATAACAACAAGCAACAAAATTGATATTAGTTTAAATAGAAACGATCTTACAGAACTGAACTGGATTAATCTTACACATTTGGGCCTTATAGGGTTTTATTATACTGAACAAGTTTTGACAGAGAGTATGATAAAAACAATAACTGGATTAGATTAAATTCTGTTTTAAAACTATGGAGCAGACGACTTTGGTGTCAATGCCGATGTTAAACTTTATGACAAAAACCCCTCATTGTTCATTGATTTGTGGACAGACTGGTTGTGGAAAAACAATATTTGTCCTCGACCTATTACAAACAGTTTATCGTTATAATTTTGATCATATAGTAATTTTCTGCCCAACACTTAAATGGAACAAAGCATATCACGACAGAAGGTTTATATGGACAGATGATGACATATATTTAGTTGATCCTAGCAATAAACTGAGTGAGTGTTTAGAACATTTCTTTAGACAGTTTGAAGGAACTCAGACACTATTTATTATAGATGATTGTTCAGCAGAAAAGGATATAGTCAAAAAAAGAAACGCTTTGTCAAAACTGGCTTTCAGTGGAAGACATGCTGGATAAGTGTGTGGATTTTATGTCAAAAATATAACTCAGTTTTAAAAGACTTTAGAGAGCAATTAAAGACAGTGGTTTTATTCCACATGAAAGACAGAGACGCATTTGATGAATGTATGCGTGAAAATGATGTTATTGAAAACGATCAAGAAAAACGAAGGATTAAGCAAAAACTTAAGTCTCAAAAGTTTTCTAAATTAGTGTTAAAAACAGATAATCCTACACATTATGTATGTTTGTAAAGTGTTTACTATTAGAGAACTATAAAATAGGCATTCTGGGTAAGCCGGCGGAGCAACAGCGAAACCGGCTTTAGCCGGTTGGAGCTGGCGGAGGTGGGTGAGCCAGAATGCCTATTTTATAGTTCTCTCATGACAGACATATCGATTTTGAAAAATTATTGTTAAAACTCCGCCCAAAAAAGTTGACAAACAAATCACAGGACAAAACACGACGCGCTTCGACCTCTTAGGTCCTCTTCAGGCAAGATACACAACACTGAACGAGCAATCACTTATTTTCATCCAGTTCGGCGCAAGGTGGGTGTTGAATCAACGCGGAGCTTCAGCAATACTTTTTAAAATTTGTTGAGATTTCCGCCTGCAGTCGCCTCACTTTGCAACTAGACAGATATCGGTTGAAATCATTGCAACATCACACACACACACACACACACACACACACACACACACACACACACACACACACACACACACACACAGGCAAGCACACACGCACGCAGGCGCGCACGCGCACACACATGTCAAAAGAGAGAGAGAGAGAGAGAGTGAGAGGGAATGACAAATAAACAGTTCAGATGCCTCCCCCCCCCCTCCCCCCCCCCCCCCCCCCCCCCCCCCCAAAAAAAAAGTCCTAAATGATTTTGTCACTTATTCAGTGCCTTTACACTTTGAATACACTTTGTGATCCAACTTCACTTCTTTCCCTTTTACAGCCGGGCCAACCTTCCACACAACCAAGATGTACGTGTGAATAAAGGCTGAGGTCAGAAAGACACTGGCTTTCCCGAATGATCTTTTTCTCTCTCTCCATGTTCCATGATTTGTAAGGTGTTCTGTCTGATAGGTAGTCAACCTGTGTTCGCTTTCTACTCCCCCAGACCGGCTGTACCTTTTGGAAGCGCATTTTCCACTTCCTGTACAATGAAACCGGATACCAGAGAGTGAGCTCCCCTTTCGACATCGATCGCTACGACGTGCACTTCCAGGTCAAGGAGAAAGTTCAGGTCATTGAATATGACGTGGACTGGAAAGAGAGGGGACGCATTGATAACACGAACAAGGTACTGTGACAGTTTTTGTCTGTTCATTCCTCTACGGTCGTAGATCTGGCGTGATGTGTGTGCGCGCGCGCGTGTGTGTGTGTGTGTGTGTTGTATGTGTGTGTGTGTGCGTTTGCCAGTGTATGTGTGTGTCTGTGTGTCTGTGTGTGTGTGTGAGAGAGAGAGAGAGAGAGAGAGAGAGTGTGTGTGTGTGTGTGTGTGTGTGTGTGTGTGTGTGTGTGTGTGCGTTTGCCATGTGTGTGTGTGTGTGTGTGTGTGTGTGTGTGTGTGTGTGTGTGTGTGTGTGTGTTCGCGCGCGCGCGCGTTTGCCAATGTGTGTGTGTGTGTGTGTGTATTTGTGTGTGTGTGTGTGTGTGTGTGTGTGTGTGTGTGTGTGTGTGTGTGTGTGTCCGAGCTCACTTCTCCGGTATTTTATAACTCAGCGTCAGAAAACTCGGTACTTGATATTTGAAAATTTCGAGAAAGAGCGTCCGAAATTTAGGCAATGAGAAATATACATGTGCAAGGCACAATATGAGAAGTATTGCACGATTTAGACGAGTCATCAGTTCCTGAAACTTCTGCACCCCTCATAGATATATCAAGAGAGAGAGAGAGAGAGAGAGAGAGAGAGAGAGAGAGAGAGAGAGAGAGAGAGAGAAATGTTCTTGTTGTTGAGGCTGTTCGTCTTGCACGGTCTGATACATCTAACAACAAACTACGCCTCGAGGGAATCTTTAAAATTCAGGGGAAAAAATAATAATACACAAAAAGTGAGAACAGTGCAACTTATGACGAATTTTCATTATTTGAAACTTATTTTTGAAAAATCACGTTTCACAAGAAATCCTATTTGTTCGAAATATAAACACTTTCTTTTACAAAGCAGGAGACTGCGTAATCCTATTCAGTTTACTGATGTTATTAGGAAACCTGATATTCAAGATGATGTCAACTATACTTGTCTCGTGTTATGTTCTTGTGACATATTCCGGGAGCCGGAATAGCTCAGTTGGTAGAGCGCCTGACTCGTAATCTTGGTGATCCTGGGGTTGCGGGTTCGAATCTCCGCCGGGGCGGTTCGGTACAGGGGGATTTTTCCCTCGGAGTTAACATTAGTTCTGACTCATTTCCCATACAGTCCTTCGAATGAGACTATAAACCGAGGTTCCGTGTGTGAACGCACGCATAATATCTTGCACACACGTAAAATCCCATCACCAACTTTCGGAAGAGTAGGCCAGTTTGGCCGTTGGTATGGATGACATGTTACACACAGCATGCACCCTGCGTAAGAAATGGAAAGAATGAAGGAAGTAAAGAAACTGAGTGAACGATATTGACTGGATGACACGGGAAACGACTGAATGAAGCGCCAGCTGGCAGCTCTTCAGTTGGCACTACCCAGGTAGGCAGCCCGTTGTGTAAGCGAGTGTTGATTGTAAAGCGCTTAGAGCTTGGTCTCTAGCCGAGAATAGGCGCTATATAAGTATTCATTATTATTATTATATTGATTTACAATTGTTTGGTCACGTTGCGGAATTGTGTTCTTGAACTAATACGCCCCATCCCTGAGGTGACCAAAGGACTTGACATTTTTTTTATTTCCATGTCCGAGTGCAGACATATGAGAATGTGTATCATTCACTTGACATCGTGAAGCGCTTTGAAGTGGCGGGAATTAGGTTACTGTTATTGTTGTTGTTGTTGTTGTTGTTAATGTTGTTGTTGTTGTTGTTCTTCTTCTTCTTCTTCTGCTGCTGCTGCTGCTGCCTCCTCCTCTTTTTCTGCCCCACCTCAGTGGCATTATACTCACATGCTCATTCAGACAACTCCTGCCCACAACCAAAGTCCGGCGCGGCCTGCCACAACCCCGCCACCGGCAATCCACAGGGCGCAGTCAATGTTTCGCCCACAACCAAAGTCCGGCCCGGCCTGCCACAACCCCGCCACCGGCAATCCACAGGGCGCAGTCAATGTCAATTCGTCATGAGGCAACCCACCAGAGGAGACACTGCACTGCTGCCGAGTCCCGTCGGCGGTGTTCAGTGGCGCCTGTTCTGATCCAACATACACAGGACACCACCTACTAAGCCCCCTACTGACGACAATAATTGCTTAGTCGCGGAGCCGGCGTAAGTATGCTCTCCCTCCAGAGGGCGCCACCACGTCCGTTCCAACAACAGTCCCCATGAATGTACCGATACCGATGATGCCGATAGAATCAAACCAAGGCCGTAGACGGGGAGAGGCAACCAAAACTGGGACCACCATGACGGCAGGGCATGAAGGACCACAGAGTCTGACACATTTTGTTTAAGGTTGATAGTTGAGGATAAGGATGATGAAGATGATGCTGCAGACTTCCATTCTTGTCTAAGACTGCATGACAGGGCTGTACTCTACGCTTCCTTTCATAATATATCCCGGCGTTAACCAGGCCCGAGAGCTACAGACCCCTGCAGTGTTGGTCAGGAAATTTGAGCAACACGTTCACAGACGCATCCATTAAGTGGATGAAACCCGACTGTGCGTCCCAGTCTTCCCAACTGAGCCCAGAACAAACTCAACTGTGGATAGGAGCTGGTTGGAGTAGGAAAAAAAAAGCACTTCTTCTTCTATTATTATTGTTATTATTATCATTATTATTATTATTTTCATTATCAGTATTGTTGTTGTTGTATTACCAGACCCTCCCCCTTCTACTCTCCCTCAACCCCCTCCACCCTGCAATTGTCTCTGTCTTCCTCCATTCCCAGGTCGACCGTTGGTAAGTCAGAAGAGGGAAATGACCTTCGTCGTGGGTCTGACCAGTATCCCCCTCTAAACCCCGCGGCGAATCCAGACATTGCTTCAAATCACGACTTTGCTCAATCAAATTGCGTCTGTTTGGCACAAAGCTGACTCCCTCTTGGTCTGCATGCCCAGCACACTGACGAGTCGCCTTGTCATATTTTCGAGATGTGATAAAAATCGTGGCTTTGTATGGGCAGCAAGACAACAGACACACACACACACACACACACGGAGAGATGGCGCTCTATATCTTTGGTTATCTTTGAACCCAACCAGATCCTGTTCACGCGTGACCCCTACACACGCTTGTGGTCAGTCTACCTGGACAAGTTCCTTTTGCCGGACTCATGGCTGGACCACGGCATGGCCATTGTCCAGAGACGACGCAACAAGACCGACAGCGAGAGGGCCTGCGCCGACAACGTGGCCTTCCCGGAGTTCCTCCGGTACGCTATCTCGGCCAACTACGAGCCGCACGTGCTGCCCGTGCACAAAGTGTGCAACCCCTGCCGCTTTCAACCCCGCTATGTGGGGAAGGTGAGGCGGGGAGCAGGGCACGTGGCAAGGGAGAAGTGCGGGGTAGGGGTGATGGTGGTGTGGACGGAATGGGAGGGGAAGGGGAAGGGGAAGGGAAGGTGGAGGGGAGCAGGGCACGTGGCAAGGGAGAAGTGCAGGGTAGGGGTGACGGTGATATGGACAGAATCGGAGGGAAAGGGGAAGGGAAGGTGGAGGGGAGGGCACGTGGCAAGGGAGAAGTGCAGGGTAGGGGTGATGATGGTGTGGACGGAATGGGAGGGAAAAGGGAAGGGAAGGTGGAGGGGAGGGCACGTGGCAAGGGAGAAGTGCGGGGTAGGGGTGATGGTGGTGTGGACGGAATGGGAGGGAAAGGGGAAGGGAAGGTGGAGGGGAGGGCTGGAAGACGGGGGAAAAGATGGAGGGAGGATGTGCTCATTACAAATGTTATACTTACCAGATTAGGGTTGGGTGACAGGCGGTTGGTTTTAGGACAATGGATAGATGAAGTGAATGAACAGATGTCTCGCCTTGTTTCATTTTCGTTTGTTTGTGTATTTGCTAACTTTCTTGGTGGTGGTGGTGGTGGTAATGGAAGGTCGTGGTGGCTTGGCTGGCAGTAAGCTTGAGGGGCACAGACTTCAGGCCCCTAGACAACACATGACGCTGATCCTGTGTTAAATGAAGGTCATCAGGAATGGTTACCACCACGTGGGGATCAAAGTCGGACGCAGGTCTTCCGGAATGCGTTTCTCTGGTGGAAAGCAGAGTCTCCTTTTTTTTTTTCTTTTTGTGTCTGTCATGGTGGCATAGAGATGTCTATTAGCCTCACGGACCGTGCTGATGACAAAGTGAGAAGTGTCTCTGTCACACATGCTGAGAAGTTGGCTGCGTAATTTCTTGATTTTGTAGGTGACATGAGTAGTACGCCGGGTGTATGCCTGAAGTGTCTGAAACATGAGTTGTCGGCTGGTAGACTGCAGAAGACGGCGAGTTGAGGAGAAGAGGCCTGAATTACTGGCTGGAGGATTGAATTTCAGCTTGAAGCCTTGAGGCAGGATGTGTTTCTTTGTGCAGTTTACTAAGAAGTTTATATGGCTTGTCAGTCTAGTTTGTTTTTTTTCTCCAGAGTGCTGCATAGGTAATGAACTCCTACAGACTGAGGGATGGATGGTAGGGTGCGAAGCTGAGTCAGTGCCATTCCAAAACAGGTCAATACACCAGGCAAGTTGAAAGACGAAAGGAAATGTTGATAACAAAAAGGAGGGAAGATGAACTCCAAACATAACAATGAAGTACACTCAACAAGGAAGTTCAAGGAAGAAGATGAAGTGAGGTACTTGCAAGAAGAGTTGGAGGTTTATTTGAAGTCCTTGTTGAAAAATAAAAATACACAAGCTTTTGGGTCTTAGACCCTTCATCAGGCAACCGTAAACAAGGGAAAAAAACGTCAAAGTGATGAAAAAGAACATAAAAGAACAAATGACATCAAACAAAGTAATGTCATAACAGTATGATGTAACTTGCCATTCCAAAGTAAGTCGATAAACCAGGCATGTTGAAAGACGAAAGGAAATGTTGATAACGACGAAACACAACAATGAAGTACACTCCACAATGAAGTCCAAGGAAGAAGACGAAGTGAGGTAGCAGTCTCTTGAAGTGGTGCTTACTTGCAAAAAGAATTGGAGGTTGACTGCAGCATGTTGACACAACAGGTGAAACAGCAGAAAAGGTACATTGTCAACTTAGAGGTGGAAAAGAAGTTAGGTGGAAATGATTATTACTATCATTGTTGTTGTTGCTGTCGTCGTTGTTTTCGTTGATGCTGTTGTTGTGACCACCATCATCATCATTCCCCAGATGGAGACCTTCTCTCGCGATGCCACCTACCTCCTCACGCGGGCCGGCCTGCAGAGTCTCGTGCAGGGCTTCGGGCACCCGCAGCACGTGCAAGAAGAGGTGCGCATGCTCACCAGCTACCACTTCCGGCTGTACGAGAGCCGGCCCGGCCTCAGGCAGTGTGTGACTCACTCTGGGCTTGCCGCCCGTCTGTGGAAAGCCTTCGTCCTCAATGGTTACATTGGCGAGCAGCTGATCATGCCTGAGCAACAGGTTAGTGTGGGAGGGGGGGGGGGGGGAGGCGAGGAACTGAATAAACAAAAGAAGAAAAATTTAAAAGAAAGAAAGAAAAGGGTGAGGGTGGAGTAACTCTCCCCCTCTCTCTCTCTCTCTCTCTCTCTCTCTCTCTCTCTCTCTCTCTCTCTCTCTCTCTCTCTCTTTGTTCGTTCGTTCGTTCTTCCTGTCTGTCTTTCTTTCGTTATTTCTTTGTATCTCCTTTCTCTCTTTGCATTACTTTACACCTTGTCTTGTGGATGTATTTGCATTTTGCCTCCTCTGAGTGGGAAGTTCGAGTGAAAGTTCAGTGAATGCAATCGATGGTCAAGGCCAGAGAGAGGACAAAAATTGTTGAAAAGACCTTCAAGCAGATCCAACAAACGAGAATAACAAAATGAATTAAAAGAAAGGTTGGTAGACCGCCAAACGAATAAAATTTATAAACGACAATACCAACAAAAAAAATTAATATGAAAAAAGGTTAAAAGACCAACAAACGAATGGAAGAAGCAAACGACTCCAGACCACTGAACGAATGAAAGGAGCAAACAAATTAACCACGCAGTGTGAAGAAAACAATTACTCAGCCACTAAACAAATAAGACCAACAATTGGCAGTACAATGGAACAAATTTAGTGGACCGCTACACGAACAGAGCTACCAACTGACTTAGAAAAGTAGTTACAGACTCAGAATCAAAAACTTACTTGGAGATTCTAATGTCGAATCCAGAATCCAGAAACCTATATTCTTATTTACCAACTGACTGTTCAGTCACACCACACAACAATGACCAGTGTAGTAGACCGTTAAATGAATGAGACTTGCAAATGACAATACAATTAAAAGAATGAAAGTTAGGTTAATAGACCGTTAAACAGATAGAGCTCACAAATGACAACGCAGTTTGAGAAAAAGTGAAGTTAGGCCAGTTGACTCTTAAACGGCGGAAAAAAAGAAGAAGAAGGAGAAGAAGAAGAAGAAGAAGACCGTTGAAGGATTAAAGGAACGAACAAAGCGTTAGCGTAACAGACTGTTTAACAAACTGAAACGATGAATGAAGAATGCAATACTATTATAGGTAAAGTGTCAGACTGCGAAACAAATTAAACGAACAAATGATAATACGAAGGAAAAATAACTAACAGACCGCTATATAAAGGAACAAACGAACGGCTACATACGATTTAAAAGAAAACACGACTTACATAAAGGAACAAACGAACGGCTACATACGATTTAAAAGAAAACACGACTTAGCTGAACAGACCACGAAACGAATGAAATGAACAAATCACAATGCAATAAACATAATTATTTCTAAATTATGTAAACTGACCACTAAATGAACAGAACAAAGAAAATTCCACACTGTAAAAAGATAAGATGAGACTGAGAAGTAACAAGTAGAAAGAACGAGGCACAACGTTCTTTAAAAGGTGGAAGGGGGGAGAGGGTGGGATAACTGACTGTCAGTTGAATGGAGCGAACAAATCACAAGACATTTAAGTTGGGTAAGTAAACCGCTAAACGAAGGAGGCTCACAAATCACAAAACAAAATCCTCAAGTCATGATAGATAAATAGATCGGTAGGTAGGTAGGTAGGTAGATAGGTAGGTAGTCATTTCATGGAGCAAGCACCGATGGAGTTGTTGTCACCTCTAGGGCAAGGGCAAAATGTGCTCATCTCCCACATACATGATTCATGTCATCGGTTCACTCAGAGATAATGAGCAATTTGTAATCAAAGGGAGACAATTGTGTTGACTATGTAACGAGTCTCGCACGTGCTGTTCATTTCCTGAAGAAAAGATCCAGAAGCGGCTAGGGATACATCGGGAGCGGATGGGGAGCAGAAGGGTATCGGACCCCCAACTCCATACGACTCTCCCGGTCCCGTTGCGAAAAAGAAGTTTTACAAAGTCTGAAAACTGAAGAAGGAACAGAAGGGTGTGGGGAGGGCAGGAGGCAGGAAGTTTCAAAAGAAGACTCGTTATGGGCTTCGTGTGGAAAATACATAGCAACGTGTCCTTACCTTACCCTCCCCTGTCTCCCCCCCCCCCTCCTCCCCCTCCTCCCTCACACACACAGGCACATCATCCCATTCTTTTTCTCTTTGTTCAGCAGCTGCAATGTTGGGGTGGGGTGTCAGTGCAGACAAGGTAGCTGAACAGTTCAGCACTATAGATCTGCTGGGTACAAGCAGAGCTACGCGTACTTACCACCACCACCCTCACCACCACCTCCACCATCCCCTCTGCCCCCCCCCCCCCCCCCCCCCCATCCCCCCTATACATGCTGTCCATCACTATTTCTCGTTGGTGGTATATGTAAAACGACTGTGTGCATGCACATGTACGTATGTGACAGCGCAATGTGTGCGTGTAAGTCAAGTCAAGTCAAGAACACTTTATCATCTCCAAAGAGAAATTAAGAGTGGCCATTGAAACATGTCTGTGGATCTACATTTAACAAATCACAAATCACATCCACCCACCCACCCCCACCCACTCAAACACACAGAATAACACACACACGCACACACACACACACACACACACACATGATGTACAAACAAGCTTTCTGAACCGGATTTCATCGAAAGTTCAGTTTTGAATCAGGAGTTTGATGGAAATGGGAACGAAACTGTTTTTTAGTTCTATTTGTTTTGAATTTTAAAAGTTACCCCACTTGTTTACTGTTTATTGTTTACTGTTCCCTGCCTCATTTCATTTCCAATTTCATTTTGATTAAATTGAGGTTATTTGTATTTGTTACTGTCCGTCTGTGTGTTTGTCTTTTGATCTCCCTTGCATCCTTGGGTGGATCCTCAAGCGTAGGCTCAAAGATTGTCCCCTACATTTTATACTATTTGCATAATGTCTTTAGTTTTTCAGCAGTTTGTTTCCTTCCCACACAAGTTCGTTTGGTTTCATTTACTACCCTTCACTGGCTGCTTTGGGGGTGCTGTTGGATTCTTTTTTGCACCCGTGGTGGTGAGAACACTACGGCATTATGGACTGTGGTGTGTCTCTATATGACGCCAGGAGCGCAGACACAACCAGCTGTGTCTCGCTGATGAGTTCCGATCCAGCGGACGAAAGGCCTCGGAGCAGGCAATACAAATATATCTGCCTTCGGAGCAGGCAATACAAATATATCTGTCTTCAAAAGGGATTACGATGGTTCCCTTACTCAGCTAGTGAAGAGTTTTCATATCTGTAATACATTTTCTTAATTTCATGTTCCCAGTTCCTCCATCTTCAAACTCCCCCCCCCCCCATCCCCCTCCTCCCTTAAGTCCAAATCTTTGCCAAGTCATTACTATGAAGACAGTTGAGTTGTTGGCCTGCGCTTGTTTTTTTCCCCCACTATTAGATTGTTCGTCTATGTATGTATTTGTCTGACTTTATTCAAGTTTAAAAGGCTGTGCCAGTCTTGAATAAAAGTTGCTCTGTGTTAGGTTTTCTTATGGGAGCAAAAGTTACCCCACTTGTTTACTGTTTATTGAAATTTGGAATCTTCGTCCAGATGGTAGGACATGAGAACTGCCGGCAGCAATGTTCACAGCTTTTTGTGTGACATGACATTCATACATTTTATCTAACTGAGCTTGTTTTTACCAATAATTTTTCCACATGTATTCACTACTCTGTTTAAAATGTTTTTGTTTTTCACACTAAGAT
Organism: Conus canariensis; assembly: GCA_033310375.1. Classification (NCBI taxonomy): domain Eukaryota; kingdom Metazoa; phylum Mollusca; class Gastropoda; order Neogastropoda; family Conidae; genus Conus; species Conus canariensis. The sequence goes on from CM065742.1 coordinate 35,325,754, forward strand.
TTCCAAACCAGCATAAAAAGCCAAAGGACAGCGCTGATTCTACAAAACAACGATAAAACATATCTAAGATGTCCTTTTTAACAGCGAGAGATTCTGAAGACAGTATATTCTAGATTGTCATTTTTTTTTGTCGATAAATTGAGTATTTGCATTAAAATTCAGCTTATCATCTAGAATAGTACCCAGATACTTATATTCACTTACATGTTCCACTTTGGTGTTTTCGATATACAAGTGAGGGACAGGGAGCTGGGTTTCTTCGAAAATCAGTTACCATCTCCTTCGTCCTACTAACATTCAAATCTAGACAGTTCTTTTTGCACCATGTACAAAAACGTTCCACCTCTTAAAAATAAATGGAATCTGAATTTGACAGGTCTTCTAAAGCAGAGTCATCTGAGTACTTTATGACAGGAGTGAGAGAAGAACCAATACAATCATTTGTGTAAAGAGTACAGGGGAGAGAACGGTGCCTTGAGGTGCACCAGTAAATGTGGTTCTTGCTGATGAATATTTTTCCCTCGAGGCGTATGCACTGTAACCTGTTGACTAAAAAGTTCACAGTCCATAAACTCAATTGTGCGCGCGTTAGTGAGTGTGTGTGTGTGTGTGTGTGTGTGTGTGTGTGTGTGTGTGTGTGTGGATGCTGAGAAGATCTCAAAAAGTGAAATGTGGATTATGAAAGAAATAACTAAAAATGAATAAATGAATAAATAGATAATAATAATAATAATAATGTATAATACTTATATAGCGCATTTCTTGTTGTACAACTCAATGCGCTTACATCCACCATTTGCACTTATTCATACAATATTCATGCACACAGCAAAAAGAAAATACACAATGGCAGACGCACCTACATGCATAAACTGTCTCACCGAACTAGTCGTGGAGGAATTTAAGAGAGATCTAGTCATCTACAGAAGAGAATAGGCTTTTTTGAAGAGGTAAGTTTTGAGCTGAGATTTAAAAGAAGAAAGAGTACGCTGATTACGAAGGTCTTCAGGGAGGGAGTTCCAAATAGAAGGTGCTCTAAAACTGAAGGCTCTTTCGCCAACAGATTTCAGAGAACGCCTAGGGATTTTCAAAAGTTTTTGTGAAGAAGAGCGAAGGGTACGAGAGCTTTGGTAGGTGCAGAGAGAAGAAGAGAGATAGTGAGGAAGAGATTCATTGAAGTGGCGGAAAGCAAGAACTGCCAGTTTAAATTGCCACCGATACTGTATGGGAAGCCAGTGCAGTTCGATCAGCATGGGAGTGATGTGCTCACACCTCCTCCTCTTCAAAACAAGTCGTGCAGCGCTATTTTGGACTCTCTGCAGCCGAGCAATCTGTTCTGCGGGAAGCCCAGCATAAACAGAGTTGCAGTAGTCCAATCTTGACATCACCATGGCACAGACTAGCCTGACAGCTACTTCCCTGGATATAAAGCGTCGGATGGAAGCAATACGTCTCAGCTCTAAAAAGGATGAGCGACAGACTACAGATATTTGATTCTGCATGGTCAGACACTGATCAATGGTAACACCAAGGTATTTGACAGAGTAACTGAAAGGCAATTCAGTACCATCAACAACCATTGACTCTGACTCAACGAGTTTGAGGCAGGAGGAGGTTCCAACGGGCATGACTTCAGTCTTTTCACAATTTAATTTAAGCTTATTACTTGTCATCCATTCCTGCACACTGCTGATACACCGAGACACCCCAGATTGAACAGAAACAAACTCATCAGGTGTGCCACTCTTAGAAAGCTCAGTGTCATCAGCATACTTGTGAAAATCACAATCATGGTCCGAGATAACATCTGACAAGGGCTGTGAGTACAATGTAAACAACACTGGGCCCAATACTGACCCCTGTGGTACTCCATACAAAAGAGGTGACAAAGTAGACCTTACACCACCCACAACCACCGCCTGCGACCTATCTCTGATGTACGATTCGAACCACTGGAGAACTATCCCATCAACACCAAAAGTGACCCTAAGCCTTTCAAGTAAAGTAGTGTGATCTAGCGTATCAAAGGCAGCACTCAGATCAAGCAAGGCTACGAGAGAAACAAGTTTACTGTCGGATTTGCACAGTAAACAGTCCAGTACGCTCAGTACAGCAGTCTCAGTGCTATGATTCTTCCTATAAGCAGACTGACAGGCTTCAAGAAGACCATGGTCTGAAAGATGAGTCTGAAGCTGCTTCAGCACAACTCTTTCAAGGATTTTTGAGAGGAATGGGAGGTTGGACACCGGTCTATAGTTCTTTAACTTATTAAGGTCCAGTCCTGGCTTTTTCAAGAGAGGGGTAACCATTGCCTGCTTAAACTGAGGAGGCACTATGCCTGACAAGAGAGATTTGTTTACAATGTTTGTAATCACGGGAATCAAATGAGAGGCACACCGTTTAAGGAGGGAAGTAGGGATGGGGTCAAGGACACAACTTTTGCTGGAGGATTCACTTATGAGATCCCCGATCAGTTTTTCATCCACAGGATTAAAAGTACAAAAAGGTGGTCCACAGTATTTATCGTAAAGAATTGGTTGGGAAGGATTTGCATCAAGATTGTCACGGATGGTTTTGATTTTATCAACAAAGAATTCACTAAATTGTTGAGAGATTTGAGAAGGAGGAATGTTCGTGGGCAAACTTAATTTCTTTTGTTTGCCAAGTAGTTCACTTGAAAGAGAAAACAACTGCTTTGATGAAGAACAAGAGTCAAATTTATCACGGTAGTATGACTCTCTGGCATAGATATAATACTAATAACAATAATGAATTAGTGAAATGAACTTAAACAAAGGATGAGTGGAGAGATTGTTGAGTGATGGACTGATCGTTGATAAACTGGTTGACTGATGGATCGATGCCACTCCCTTCCCCTCCACAAACAGTTTATGGCCCTGGACGGCGTGTACACGAGGAAGGCAGCCAGGCAAGCCAGGGGCCTTCTCCTGGAGGCTCTCCGAGCCTCTCCCCTACTGTCCCCGGAGGCTCTGAAGGCTCACCAGCGACGTGTGATGGCGGAGCAGTTCAAGGCTCTGTCCCCCGACCTGCTGGCCA
>CM065742.1:35333810-35396310 GCA_033310375.1 Conus canariensis
GTGTGTGTGTGTGTGTGTGTGTGTGTGTGTGTTTAGGAGAGTTGTTTGTTGTCAAGTCTCTTCAGTCCTTAGCAATCAAACTTCACTGTCAGCTTTTCCAAGCTGCCTTGTAGAGACTAGACCTACTTCCCGCAAACCGTAATGGAAAGGGTATATTGTTAAATGGCTACTGATATCGTATACATTAAACTCGCTGAGTGAATAAACTCCGGAAATGCATCATAGAGGGCTGCGCATCCCTCTGTAAGTCACATGTGGACACAAGCCACATAACAAAGGTAGATCAACGTGGTTCACATAACAAAGGTAGATCAACGTGGTCACATAACAAAGGTAGATCAACGTGGTTCACATAACAAAGGCAGATCAACGTGGTTCACATAACAAAGGCAGATCAACGTGGTTCACATAACAAAGGCAGATCAACGTGGTTCACATAACAAAGGCAGATCAACGTGGTTCACATAACAAAGGTAGATCAACGTGGTTCACATAACAAAGGTAGATCAACGTGGTGACATGTGAACCTCCCCTGTTCCCACTGTAAAGAACGCACAAGGGGAGTCGGGGTCGGGAAAAAGTCGGATCAAGTTCAACAAAAAAAAAGGCACATGAGTCAGGCCAAATGATGATGTTTTCTTTGTTTTAATTCAGTCTACAGTTTGTTTGTTTGGGTATTTTGTTTGTTTGTTTGCTTTTGTACATAAGGAGGGGCTGGTGGAAATAACCCCCCCCCCCCCCCCCCCCCAAAAAAAAAAAAAGCGAAATGGAAAAAAGGGACAAAGAAAGGGGAAAAGGCTGAGGTAAACAAGGTTAAAAACAGGGCTCTAGCAGCCGAGGCAGTTCTGGTGTCATCAGAATACGGACACAAACACTTCACACAAAATAAGGTTGCAGTACTCTCCCAAAGAGACTTGGGGCCTGACTGCCTAACTCACTAAGTTGCTAAGCCTTAGCCGGCGCTTCCTTTGGCGCCAAACCTTGAGATGACTCGCCCATCATTTCCTTACACTTCATGAATATTCATATAGGCCTTACATTTCAAACAGTAGCAACTGAATCCCAACCTCATAGTACAAACATATCCCTCTAAACTAAACACACGCCATCTTCTCAACCATTGCATAATCTGAGATCCCAACCATTTTGAAATAAGGAAATTGATCATCAGAACTCTTGTCTTAAAAACCCCGGATGAAGAACATCCCCATGTAGTAAGCTCCTCTCTCAATAAAACGTCTCCTTGGCTAAATGAGTCTGATAAACAGCCGACACCTCCATAAACTTCCCTGGTCACTTCTAAGAGTATTCCCCCCTGGACCTTCCCGGGCTGGTGCCGGCCAGGAGTTCCAAAAATTGTCGGGGTCTCCTTCTTCCATCATCCTAGCTACTTCCCTCAGCCATCAGACCTCCTGTGTCTGTGACATTTTAACCCTTCTGCCACACAGAAACTAGACTTACAGTAAGAGGAATACAAGTCTCTGGTACACCTTATGGGGGTGTACAGACGTAACTGATGAACTCAATAAAAACACAAAGATTCAACTCGCTGAAAAGAACCATTTGAGTACGATGATTGTAGAACTGAAGTTATGATGGACAACTGAAATTATTGTGGAAATTATGACAAATCTTAGATTTATAAACTTGCGAAGTTTCGTATATATCGCCATAATTTTCAATGATTCAAATTATAAGAGTATTATCGCTTAGGTGGTAAGACATTGTTTTAAAAGAGAGAGAGAGAGAGAGAGAGAGACAGAGAGAGAGAGAGAGAGAGAGAGACACACACACACACACACACACACACACACACACACACACACACACACACACACACACACACACAACACACACTCAGACAGACAGACAGACAGACAGAGACAGAAGGACAGAAAAAGAGAGACACAGAGAGGGGAAACGACACGTCATGAATGTCTACTGTATCAGGACAGTGTAATGAGAGAGGAGGAAATAGGAAAGAGCGAAATAGGAAAAAGAGAGTAACAGGAAAGAGCGAAATAGGAAAAAGAGAGTAACAGGAAAGAGCGAAATAGGAAAAAGAGAGTAACAGGAAAGAGCGAAATAGGAAAAAGAGAGTAACAGGAAAGAGCGAAATAGGAAAAAGAGAGTAACAGGAAAGAGCGAAATAGGAAAAAGAGAGTAACAGGAAAGAGCGAAATAGGAAAAAGAGAGTAACAGGAAAGAGCGAAATAGGAAAAAAGAGAGTAACAGGAAAGAGCGAAATAGGAAAAAAGAGAGTAACAGGAAAGAGCGAAATAGGAAAAAGAGAGTAACAGGAAAGAGCGAAATAGGAAAAAAGAGAGTAACAGGAAAGAGCAAAAGAGAGTAACAGGAAAGAGCGAAATAGGGGGAAAAAGAGAGAGAGAGAGAGAGAGAGAGAGAGAGAGAGAGAGAGAGAGAGAGAGAGAGTAACAGGAAAGGGCGAAATAGGAAAAAGAGAGTAACAGGAAAGGGCGAAATAGGAAAAAGAGAGTAACAGGAAAGGGCGAAATAGGAAAGGGCGTAACTGGAAAAAGAATGTAACGGCTAGGCCCAAATAGGAGAGGGTGAAAAAGGAAAGGGCGAAAATGGAAAAAGAGTGTAACGGGAAAGGGCAAAATAGGAAGGGGCGAAATAGGAAAAAGAGTGTAACAGGAAAAGGAGAAATAGGAAAAAGAGTGTGACGGGAAAGGGAGAAATAGGAAAAAGAGAGTAACAGGAAAAGGAGAAATAGGAAAAAAGAGTGCAACGGAAAGGTGAAATAGGAAAAAGAGTGTGACGGGAAAGGGTGAAATAGGAAAAAGAGTGTGACGGGAAAGGGTGAAATAGGAAAAAGAGTGTGACGGAAAGGGTGAAATAGGAAAAAGAGTGTGACGGAAAGGGTGAAATAGGAAAAAGAGTGTAACGGGAAAGGGCGAATCAAACCTACAACCACATAACAACTCCAACGACGCTGCTACCCACTTCACTACGGCAGGCCAGTCTGTCTCGTGTGTCGGTGTCTGTCATGTGTAGTGTCTGTCGTTGTCAGTGTTGTGTGTTATGTGTCGGTGTCTGTCATGTGTCGGTGTCGTGTGTTATGTGTCGTTTCTGTCATGCGTCGGTGTCTGTCGTGTGTCGGTGTCTGTCATGTGTCGGTGTCGTGTGCCATGTGTCGGTGTCTGTCATCTGTTGGTGTCTGTCATATAACGGACTGTGTCGGTGTCTGTTGTGTGTTGGTGTCTGTCATGTGTCTGTCGTGTGTCGGTGTCTGTCATGTGTCTATGCCTGTCGTGTGTCTGTCATGTGTCTGTCATGTGTTGGTGTCAGTCATGTATCAGTGTCTGTCGTGTGTCTGTCATGTGTCAGTGTCTGTCGTGTGTCTGTCATGTGTCAGTGTCTGTCGTGTGTCTGTCATGTGTTGGTGTCTGTCGTGTGTCTGTCTGTCCTGTGTCAATGTCTGTCCTGTGTCGGTGTCTGTCATGTGTGGGTGTCTGTCATGTGTCGGTGTCTGTCGTGTGTCGCTCCTGTGTCAGTGTCTGTCATGTGTTGGTGTCTGTCATTTGTCTGTCATGTATCGGTGTCTGTCATGTGTTGTGTCTGTCGTGTGTCGTGTGTCATGTGTTAGTGTCTGTCATGTGTCAGTGTTTGCCATGTGTCGTGTGTCATGTGTTGGTGTCTGTCATGTGTTGGTGTCTGTCATGTGTTAGTGTCTGTCATGTGTCGGTCTGTGTCAGTGTCTGTCGTGTGTCGGTGTCTGTTCTATGTCAGTGTCTGTCGTGTGTCTGCATGTGTCAGTGTCTGTTCTGTGTCGGTGTCTGTCGTGTGTCAGTGTCTGTTGTGTGTCGGTGTCTGTTCTGTGTCAGTGTCTGTCGTGTGTCTATCATGTGTCGGTGTCTGTCATGTGTCAGTGTCTGTCATGTGTTGGTGTCTGTCATGTGGCAGTGTCTGTCATGTGTCGGTGTCTGTTCTGTGTCTGTGTCTGACGTGTGTCTGTTCTGTGTCGGCGTCTGTCATGTGTCAGTGTATGTCGTGTGTCTATCATGTGTTGGTATTTGTCATGTGTTGGTCATGTGTCGGTGTCTGTTCTGTGTCTGTGTCTGACGTGTGTCTGTTCTGTGTCGGCGTCTGTCATGTGTCAGTGTATGTCGTGTGTCTGTCATGTGTTAGTATTTGTCATGTGTTGGTCATGTGTCGGTGTCTGTCCTGTGTCAGTGTCTGTCGAGTGTCGGTGTCTGTCATGTGTCAGTGTCTGTCCTGTGTCTGTCATGTGTTGATGTCTGTCATGTGTTGGTGTCTGTCATGTGTCTGTCATGTGTTGATGTCTGTCATGTGTCGATGCCTGTCATGTGTCGGTGTCTATCGTGTGTCCGTGTCTGTCTGTCAGTGTCTGTCATGTGTCGGTGTCTGTCATGTGTCTGTCATGTGTTGGTGTCTGTCATATGTCGGTGTCTGTCATGTGTTTTCATGTGTTGGTGTCTGTCATATGTCGGTGTCTGTCATGTGTCTGTCATGTGGTGATGCCTGTCATGTGTCGGTGTCTATCGTGTGTCAGTGTCTGTCATGTTTCTGTCGAGTGTCGGTGTCTGTCATGTGTCGATGCCTGTCATGTGTCTGTCGAGTGTTGGTGTCTGTCACGTGTCGATGCCTGTCATGTGTCGATGCCTGTCATGTGTCTGTCGAGTGTCAGTGTCTGTCATGTGTCTGTCGAGTGTCGGTGTCTGTCATGTGTCTGTCATGTGTTGGTGTCTGTCATATATTGGTGTCTGTCATGTGTCTCTCATGTGTTGGTGTCTGTCATATGTTGATGTCTGTCATGTGTCTGTCATGTGTTGATGTCTGTCATGTGTCGATGCCTGTCATGTGTCGATGCCTGTCATGTGTCTGTGTCTGTCATGTGTCTGTCGAGTGTCGGTGTCTGTCCTGTGTTAGTGTCTAATGTGTGTCTGTCATGTGTCGGTGTCTATCGTGTGTCTGTCCTGTGTCGGTGTCTGTCCTGTGTCGGTGTCTGTCATGTGGCGGTGTATGTCGTGTGGCAGTATAGTACCTGTTCTGGAAGTCTGCCTAGGAAGCCGGGGCCGACAAAATGTCACGAAGAAATAATGCCTGTGATGGGAGTGGAACCCACCGTAACCTGGTCTCCCACTCGCAAGCTGGCGATGCCACACATCACTGCAATGCGGGGACTAACAGTAGTAGTAGTAATAGCAGTAACGGTGATGGTCTTCTTGTTGTTATGATCATTACCCATGTTAGAGACAGACACGCATAGCTGTACTTCTCAACGGGTCAACAGCCCTCACGCCGCAGAGAAAGTCATGGAGGTCAGTCATGTCACTTTATACCTTGTTTTCCTCATACAAAAACAAAAACAAACAAAAAAAAAAAACAAAAAAAACCTCTTTGATGACCTCATCGCTGACTTCATTGATAATACTAATACTACAAATGATGATAATAATAAGAATAATAAGAGTAATAACAGCAACAACAACAACAAAAATTAACAACAATACTGATAATAATAACAATAATAATAATAATGACGATGATGATGATGATGATGATGATGATGATGATGATGATGATGATGATGAATAACAACAGCAACAACACCAACAGCAATAATTTGATAGCAACAACAATGATGATAATGATGATGATGATGATTATGATGATGATGACGATAATGATAATAATAGTAATGGCCGCAATTTTAGCGGATCCAAGACTGTCCAACTCGGCTCCAGCATACCTGAGCCTAATGCTAACCTAATGTTTAATCTCAACAGATCCCGAGCCACACCCAAACCCTGCCTTCATCCTAACCATGACCTGACCCAACTGTGCAAAACCTTGTTTATAAAAACAAAAAGACAAACAAACGAAACCTCCAGCGGTAAATTGTGCTCGAATGGTGAGAGCGGTGGAGTTGTTTTCTTCTTCCTCCATCGATGAAGAAAAGAACGTTTGATGGGAAGGGACGAGCTTCAAAACCCTGAGTTAGCTGTTGGAGAAGAGAGAGAGAGAGAGAGAGAGAGAGAGAGAGAGAGAGAGAGAGAGAGAGAGAGAGAGACAGACAGACAGACAGGCAGACAGACAGACAGACAGACAGAGACAGAGAGAGAGAGAGAGAGAGAGAGAGAGAGAGAGAGAGAGAGAGCATGCGCGTGTGTAAATGAGAATGCAATGATGTGTTTGCACTGACACAATGCAGTGGAATGTGTGCATATAAAGCAAAGTGCAATACAATCAATGAGAAGACAATGACGGAACTGTTAAACAGTCTGACGTGGGTTGGAACTATTGTGTTCTCTGAAGATTTTTCTTTCCACCCTCAATCCCCCTTCGTTGGGTGGGTTTTTCTGTTTGTCTTTTTTTTTTTTTGGGGGGGGGGGGGGCGTAAGGTGAGGAGAGGGGGAAGAGCGGGGAGTGGGGGACGACAGGAGAGATGCGAGGACTGGGTTACTGTTGGTGAAGAGAAACTAAAACACAAAATACGTTGGAAAATGATGTCGTGAAAAGACACAAAAGAATCCGGATTGGCTGAACACGGAATAGAGTGACGATTTATCAGGGTGCATTACGCGCGCTTCTGTCCGTCTCTGCGCACGAGCTTTTGTGTGTGTGTGTGTGTGTGTGTGTGTGTGTGTGTGTGTGTGCGTGCGTGCGTGCGTGCGTGTGTGTGTGTGTGTGTGGCGCGCGCGCGCGGGCGCGCATGCGTGTGTGTGTATTGCGAGTCAGAGACTGAGACAGTAAGGGAGAAACCAACACAGTAATATTACCATCGTTGTGAACAGACTAAAAATTTTTTTTTTAAAAACAACAACAGTACATTCATTTCTACACACATACCACACACACACACCATGCACGCATGCACGCACGTACGCACGAACACACACACACACACACATCTATTCACACACACACACACACACACACACACAAAACACACACGCGCGCATGCACACTTGCAAACATACAAAGCCTCCAATAACAGTGGCGTAGATAATGTTAGACGAGTACCTAAAGTCTGACCAGTGCGTTGGGTGAACACGCAGGCTAGTAGTCTGCTGAGTCGTATCCATGAGACCCTCGTCTTCAATCCTTTCATCTTACCTTTATTTCATTTATCCATCAGCTGTAAATCATGTGAGGTGTGGTCTGGACAAGGAGGCCGTCAAACTGGCCGTTACACACTTTAAGACAAATCATATGCCGCCGAACAAGGAGACTGTCAAACTGGCCGTTACACACTTTAAAGACAAATCACTATGCCGCCGAACGAAAGAACCAAACAAATTACATCACAAATGCGGCGCGTTTCGACCTCTTTGGTCTTCTTCAGGCAAGATAAACAACATTCACCAGCCGCCGTGGCGAAGTGGTTAACGTCGCGGACTCCCGGCTGGAAGGTCGCCGGTTCGATTCCCATCAGAGTCATGTGGGATTTTTCTGCCCCGACCAGCTCCTACCCAGAGTTGAGTTTGCTACGGGCTCAGTTGAGAAGACTAGGACCACACAATCGAGTTTCATCCGCTTAATGGATGTGTCTCTGAGAGTGTTGCTCAAATTTCCTGACCAACACTGCAGGTGTCTGAGTCTCTCGGGCCTGGTTGATGCCGGGATATATTATTAAAGGAAGCGTAGAGTACAGCCCTGCCATGCGGTCTCAGACAAAAATGGAAATCCGTCGCATCATCTTTATCATCCTCATTCTCATCGATCAGCAGAATTTTTTTTAAAGATAAACAACATTCAAGACAATGAAGACGAAGACGAACAATCCATTTATCTCCTCAAATTGAACGCAAAATGGATGTAGAATGAAAACGAGACTGCCTTGTGACATTGCAGCTAAGCTACTGACGTCACTGGGGCCGATAAGACAAGGAAGTGCACGAAGCGCCAGTCATACGGCTTGGTTTGGGTCGAAGCAGATTTGTGTAAAAATCGTTATTTTTTTTCATGACAAAAATACATAAAAAGCCTTATGGGCAAACAGACAATGCAGAATGGCCGGTGTGTACAATGTTCACTAACTAGTCAACAGATTGAAAAAAAGAAAAGAAATATAGAAAAATAAAAGACTGGCATGTCATACATTGTGACCAGAAATAAGTGTAAAAGAGTTTCCTGAACAAAGACAGGAGAATGGTCCACAGAAGCAGAAAAACAATAGAAGGCAGTAAGGAAAGAGAGAAAAAAGGCAGAAAAATGACAGTGGCAAAAAAGAGGAAGTTACCCAGACAGCAAGCCAACCTAGAATCAATCTTGGTTAGGCAACTAGCCAGGGATTAGCTCGGATAACCAGCTGAGGACAGTCTAGAAGTGCTCATGGGCCTATCCTAGGTTGTAGCTTGGCACCCTAGCAAGCTCAACATGGGCCCAGTCTTGGTTCTAGCTTGGCACCCTAACTAGTTCTACATGGGCCCAACCTTGGCACCCTAACTAGTTCTACATGGGCCCAATCTTGGTTCTAGCTTGGCACCCTAACTAGTTCTACATGGGCCCAATCTTGGTTCTAGCTTGGCACCCTAACTAGTTCTACATGGGCCCAGTCATGGTTCTAGCTTGGCACCCTAACTAGTTCTACATGGGCCCAGTCATGGTTCTAGCTTGGCACCCTAACTAGTTCTACATGGGCCCAGTCATGGTTCTAGCTTGGCACCCTAACTAGTTCTACATGGGCCCAGTCATGGTTCTAGCTTGGCACCCTAACTAGTTCTACATGGGCCCAGTCATGGTTCTAGCTTGGCACCCTAACTAGTTCTACATGGGCCCAATCATGGTTCTAGCTTGGCACCCTAGCTAGTTCTACATGGGCCCAGTCTTGGTTCTAGCTTGGCACCCTAACTAGTTCTACATGGGCCCAATCTTGGTTCTAGCTTGGCACCCTAGCTAGTTCTACATGGGCCCAGTCTTGGTTCTAGCTTGGCACCCTAACTAGTTCTACATGGGCCCAATCTTGGTTCTAGCTTGGCACCCTAACTAGTTCTACATGGGCCCAGTCTTGGTTCTAGCTTGGCACCCTAACTAGTTCTACATGGGCCCAATCTTGGTTCTAGCTTGGCACCCTAGCAAGCTCAACATGGGCCCAGTCATGGTTCTAGCTTGACACCCTAACTAGTTCTACATGGGCCCAACCTTGGTTCTAGCTTGGCACCCTAGCAAGCTCAACATGGGCCCAGTCATGGTTCTAGCTTGGCACCCTAGCAAGCTCAACATGGGCCCAGTCATGGTTCTAGCTTGGCACCCTAGCAAGCTCAACATGGGCCCAGTCATGGTTCTAGCTTGGCACCCTAGCAAGCTCAACATGGGCCCAGTCATGGTTCTAGCTTGGCACCCTAGCTAGTTCTACATGGGCCCAGTCATGGTTCTAGCTTGGCACCCTAACTAGTTCTACATGGGCCCAACCTTGGTTGTAGCTTGTATACAAGCATAGATCTTCCAGAATGCGGGATAGCTGAAAGAGCTCCCGGCATTCCAACGAGGCCGATGTCATCTGTGATTGGGCCAGGTCTATGATGAAGATGCAGTAGATGAAACGGACAGTTACTGTTGTCTCTGCCCTGGAGCAACAGCAATCAATTAAACCACCAGGTCAGCTACTGTTACTATCTTCTCTCCAGGACGCACCAGGGGAATCAGCCTGAAGTCGAAAATGGGACAGTCCGGAATCTGGCACTCGCTGTTCATCAGGCCTGACAATGGTGACTCTGCTGCAAGCCCCCTGCAAGGGTGGAACACCTCCCCCTGCGCTGGTCCATCCACCAGAGCCTAACATGACCCGCCAGACCTCGTCTGCAGTTGCATCAGTGAGGGGGGAAACTTCTCAGATTTGTGGAGTGAATGTAGCAAGCAGGCTGGATCTAGACAACACAGATCCACAGAGCACCAGGTCGCCTATATTGCACAAGAAATAAAAGATGCGCTCCAAGACAAGAAGCACACACCATAGCAGTCTGGATCGACCTCGAAAAAAACTTTGATAAAGTCTGGAAAAACGGTCTGAAGCTGAAGATGCACCAGCATGGGATCACAGGCCACATGTATAACTGGATCAGCCAGTACCTGACCAACAGAAAAGCCCGGGTACAAAATAGAAAGCACCAGAGCAGGCAAAAAACAATGAAAGGAGGTGTCCCACAAGGTGGAGTTCTCTCCCCCATGCTGTTTATCATCTTCATGAATGATATCCTGGACAACATCCCTGCATGGATCCATGGTGCAAGTTATGCAGATGACCTTGTAACAGGACTTCAAAGCCTCGAAAGCAGACGAGATACTAAAGTTCTCATACAATCTGCCAAATTTAAGAGGACAAAGAATCACCCCATGCACAAACGAATGTTAGGGCCCATCAAGTACAGACTGAAGCGCAGCAGCTTTGTGCACAACGCACGCAGACTTGAGAGACAGGATCCTGAATTTTTGCAACAAGGGAACAAAGCTTCCATCACACAGTTCACTACCACCATGGAAAAGAAATCAATTCCCAGAAATCAGAGTCACCATTCCTGGCATTCTAACAAAGGGCACACAGTCAGAACTGGGTAACCCTTGACTACATAGAGCAAACACACCCCAAAGAGTTCTGGACACATGCATATGCAGATGGCTCAGCAGAAGAGGCTATCAGAAACGGAGGTGGAGGAATTTTCCTGAAGCTGATGGATGGAACTCCTGTCCGACAAGCCATCCCGACTGGCAAGTTCTCCACGAACTTAAAGGCTGAGACAGATGCACTGCAGTCAGCAGCCAGAATGCTGTATGAGAACAGAGGGGCAATACATACCAAAGTCGTCTTCTCCTCCGATGCTTTATCAGTACTGCAGGCTGTTAAAAATCCTCTACCCTGGCTATTCTGCAGCAGTCCACTGAGAATACCATCATCCAGTGGATACCCTCACACTGCAATATATATATGGCAATGAAGAAGCTGACCAATTAGTAAAGGAAGGATGACAACAGCTCCAACTGGAGCAGGAAGTCTCCTTTGAAGAAACCAAAAGTATTATCCAGGAAAAGCAAAAAAGAAGATGGCTTGAGCAGCACTCAGACTTCAACAAGAGGGATGCATACTACCTGCTGCCCAGATCAGATCAAGTGAGCATTGTGGGACTGAGGACAGGACACTCCAGACTGAGACATCACATGTTCACATAATTCCACATTGGCGAATCTTCAAGTTGCTCATGCGGTACAGCCCCAATGACAGTGGAACACTTCTTGCAGGACTGTCCGACATATAATTAGCTAAGAGCAGAGACCTGGCCTGCCAATCAACCCGATGAGGGAAAAGCTTTATGGATCACTGGAGGGCCTCCGCCGTACAGCAGCCTTCGTCGGTGCCTCCGGGGTTCCTATCTGAGTGAACGAAGAAGTAGAAGAAGAAGACGTGAGGAAGAGCTTCAATGAATTGTAGCATTCATCTGGGACTCTGGGACCTGCTGAGAATGCAGCTCCATCTTCATCGGTGTGGTCACCATGGGGGCCTAGATAGCCTGCCAGTCTCTTGGACATGGAAGTAACGCCACTAAGAAGAGGATGGCAAAGAATTTTGTTTTTTAAGTAATCAAGAAAGACGACGGTAAGCTCCGAGTACACACAAACTCTCTCTCTCTCTCTCTCTCACACACACACACACACACACACACCACACACACACACACACAGGACAAACACATGCAGCTATGTATAAGCTCGTACAAACACATTTGCCCACTCACATAAAGTACAAGCATTACTATAGCCATAAACGGAAATACATGTGAAATAGTGCAAGGCAAAATTTCCTGTTTATTTGAATGATAAAGTACATGCATCTTCATATAAACGCTCCAGAAAGGTGAATGAACTTCATGATCAGTACCACCAGCAACAGACAGAGAGAGAGAGACAGTATAAGAGAGAAAGAATATTAAAAAAAAAAGTCTGTGGATTCATAGATACAAATGAAAAGCCAGTAAAAAATTTACCACGCATAATCTCCTTAACTAGTACAACAAACTTACACTCTGGTTCGAGGTGAAATGGGGTTGAAGGAGAATGGTGCTGGTCATGGAGAGGGGGTGGGAGTTCTGCAGGGAAAAAAAAGTTATTAAGTTTTAAATGAACGAAGCAAAAAACAAAACGCAGATATCAGAACTAAACACCTGTCAATCTTATACCACATCACACTGACAACCATAGCCCCTTTCTTTCTTATACTTGCGCACAGTTGAAGCTTTGAGGAGTAGACAGTGTAAGTGTTATATACATATATATATATATATATATATATATATATATAAATTCCCATTTTCTTCATTTTTTAAAAATTCCAAATCTTTGCCAAGTCATTACTATAATGATGGAAGAATTGTTAACCTGCACTTGTTTTCCCCCACTACTTAATTGTTCAGCATTCTATATATATATATATACATATATATATATATATATATATATACACACACACATAAATAATGCCGAACAATCATATATATATATATATATATGTGTGTGTGTGTGTGTGTGTGTGTGTATGTGTGTGTGTGTGACAAGTGTAAAACTTAAATCTCCAGCTAAAACCACTCTCACAGTTGAAAGGTCAGTTCTTTTGGTGTCGAGAGACGGTTTAGAAGGTGAGAAAAAGAACAAAAAAAACTGCACCACAAAACCACTTGGTCGTCTCATTTGTTTCTTTTTTTTTTCTTTTTCTTTTTTTTCTTTTTGATTGTCTACTATTTCAGACCTTCTGGGACAGAAAAGCTGCAGACAAAATGCATGTATTGCTACCACATTATAGATCAACATTTACTGTTAGTTACAACTGGGCAGGTAAGGAGTGGGAGGGAATGGGGGGGGGGGGTCAAAGGGGAGGGAAAATCCGGTGGACACAACCAGTCTCAACCAAAACTGTGCGTAAGGTCAATGTCTACAAAAGGCATAGACATCTTTAGGTTCAAACCTGTCAAAATACCAGAGAGAAAAACAGCAACAACAACAACAACAAAAATATACATATACATACATACATACATACATATATATATAATAATATAATATATATATATATATATATATATATATATGTATGTATGTATGTATGTATGTATGTACCATCGGTTCCTGAAGAAGCCTTTTGGTGAAAGCTTGGAATAAAAAAAATGAACTCCATGGGCGCTGTGGATGACTTATTGTCCATCTATATATACACACACACACACACACACACACAACAACACATACACACATATACACAAAGTGAAAACAAGTATCTGACAGGGGAAAGCAAATGTCGCATGTGCTGGGGGGAATGGTACAGTCGCGCAGGGTTTCTACAATTTCACCAGATGCCTGAGGCCGTTTGTCATCTTTTGTTCACAGGCACAACGTCCCGGCAGAGCTCATGCAGTTTTACATTGCCTAGCCTCCTGCACATGGCTCTTCCCTTGCGAAAACCGCTGTTGAAGTTTTACGGCAACCCAGCCTGGCCGCAGGGAGCTCTTTCCCTGCAAACCAACTAGTACTGAACCCAGCTGCCATCATGGGTTATCCTCATGTGGTAAACCCCGACACCCCTCCCCCTTCCACCCCCCTCTCCTCCCCCCCCCCCCCCCCCCAAGAAAAAGCTTGCTTGTTTAAAATCATCTGTTCTTATTTACACCTTTACTGTTTCAGGCAGGAAGGGGGAGGGAAGAGCGGGGTGTGGGAAGGCGGGCACAGTCATTAGAAAATCAATGTTGGTGGTGTTTGTGAAAAAAAAGTCTTTACTTACTCTCTGATTTCATAAAGGCGCAAAACGGACTTTAGCCTCAAAATCACTGTTGTGGGCAAAGGATTGAAGTGTTCATGTTTTATTTTGTTGAGTCAAACACAAAATACACTGCACAGATCATTCTACGCCTGAAACCAGGCTCGCATTTGACTCCTCCAACAGCTACAGCTATTGTTACTGTATAATTCGTTACTTCTATGACATCCATATCACACATGAGATTTAATGCACTTTAGCTCTCTGTTTTTCAGCACGTGATCTGTGTCACTGGTGAGGTCGCTAATGCCTTGCCAAGCAAAACGGAAGCAAACCAAGACGTACATACAGAAATACCAAGTGATTCGGCCTCACTGAATGGAACGCAGGGAGAGGAGAGAGAAGGAAGAACAAGAGGTGGAGAAGGGGAGAGAGAGGCGGAGAACAGAAGAAAGGGATGGAGGAGAACAGAAACAGGCGGGGAGAGGCATCAGAAAAAACAAAAGGCGCTAGACAGGAGACTGACAGAAATGACCGCAGTGTTGATTAGAACTTCCTTGCACAGTTTCCGACCAGCACGAACACCCCTACCTCCCTCTCTCTCACCCACATTCATCCCTTGCAACCTTCAGATGATGAAAATATGATCAGTGGAAAGGAAAGGTGCAGAAGAGACGGACATACAAAGCAGCAGCAGGGAGAAAGGGGAACTGAAAGCTGACATGCTTGTTTAACGTCCGTCGTTAAAAACAAAAGAATATTTTTCTCTGAACGTTATGTCTATCAGATTAAATTTCAACGTCCCAAAT
The DNA here is from genome assembly GCA_033310375.1 of Conus canariensis. Classification (NCBI taxonomy): domain Eukaryota; kingdom Metazoa; phylum Mollusca; class Gastropoda; order Neogastropoda; family Conidae; genus Conus; species Conus canariensis. The sequence continues at coordinate 35,348,346 of CM065742.1, forward strand.
CTGACGAAACAAGCCCTTTTTATAACAGACTGCCTCGGGACCTCAAGAGGACATGCTGCACTCACGACCAGTCAATTCATTGTGGGTGCTTCTTGCCCATCCACAACTCTAGCCAATGAAACGCTTCCACCCAGACACAGGTGTGGTCAGTTTGACCTCAAAGCCCAGCTGACCACACATGGCCTTCATGTGATGGCAAAAACCATTTGCACAATACACCTAAGGCAGACTTCCAATTCCAGTCATAGACTAACAACAGTAGGAAAGAAATACAATCAGTCTTTTGATCAATCTGTTGTGTTGCTAATACATATCAACTGACAATGAAAGCCAAACTGAAAGCTAATGTAACAGCTATATTAATGAGCATCTTAACTGATAATACTTCGATCATAAAAATGCCCAAATCAAAAACAAACCTTGAACCAACATAGATGGGAAGTACAGTCTGGTATAGAAAATAATGTAAAAACAGTGCCCTTTGATATGCACATAGCAAAGCATGGGTACATCCACACACACACACACACACACACACACACACACACACACACACACACACACACACACACACAGGTTGTCAACTTTTGCATACAGTCATCTAAACGCAACAACAGTACTTTTTTCAAAGTGTAATACTCATATAAATAATTCTGATATAAACTCTTGCAGCAGAAAATATGTTTAATGTGTCTTGAATATTAACAATGATAGTGGAGTCACATATGTAATCCATGGACTTACTTATTCTGTGCATTACTTCATGGTGGTGGTGTTTTTCCTGTTCAGCACTAATTAAGAGGAATAATAAATGTATAAATACTCATCAATGAAAAAAATTATTAAAACTTATGAGCCGAGTCATATCCCTGAAAATTGTTTATTGATGAATCCACACAGATGTCAGAAAATATCTCAGAAGAGAGAAAGAGAGAGAGAGGAGAGAGAGAGAGAGAGAGAGAGAGAGAGAGAGAGAGAGAGAGAGAGAGAGAGAGAGATTTTCACATGTAAAAAAAGCTTAATGTCGGCACTAAAGACATTTACAGCTATAAAGTGCAGTCAGTGCAACAACAAAAAAAGCCTTTTCATTTTCATGTTGCTTGAAATTAGGGGGAAAACGTTATGTATGCTATAAACTGAAGAATCGTAACACAATGAAGTGTATGAAACTATTAATGTAATAAAGAAATATAGCTAAACTGACCGTAACAGTCGATTTAAGTGATCATCTTAATAAAAGAGCTGTACTGAAAGCCAGTGTTTTATCAGAAAGTTTGAATGAAGACTAACAGATAAAGTTTGAATGAAGACTAACAGATAATACTGGATACATGCAACATAAAAAAAAAAGAAAAAAAAAAAAACCTGATATCCTGGCTTTGTGTGTTAATGCTGTAAGCTGATTGGAAAGCGCCAAATTTATTTTCAATTTAAAAAAAAAAAAAGCCATACATGATCAAGTAAAAAATTCTACACTTAAAACAAGAAAATATAAAATGATAAAATGCACAGTACACAGATACAAACAACTGTACACTCTTAGACATGCTTTCACACATACACCTAAAACAGTCAGAAAACAACTGCAATGCAGCTAAAATTACATAAGCAATCCAGTTCAAAGCTTAGTAGGTGTACTTACAAAACTTAATCTATAAAAGTAACCATTCACTGTGTGGTCCAAGATTCAAATACTGAAACTCAGACAATGGGCGTTCTTATTCAGACATTAACACCAGTGTGTGGGCACATGAAAATAAACATACACACATCCTCCAAGTCCCATTTCTACTACAACTTCACAATGCCTCTTTACACATTTTCATTCTTATTTATACAAAATGCATCTGACTTACCAAGATTTATTACCATTATTTTTATTACATATATTCATATACATATACATTTATATGTCTAAGCAATTGTCCTAGGCATTCAGTCATGAATACGCATATTAGACTAAAAACCAAATATACAAGAACAAACCACCAAACTAAGTGCATGCATTACATCCAACTAAACCACCACCTACGCTGGGCCTCTCACTCCCTTTCTCCACCCATCCTCTGATCTCTTCAATAAAAATGATTGCAAACAGATTCCAGTACAGATGAAAATACGTAACCAAATGCATACCACACTCTCAAATCGACCATCACATACTTTGCATACCACCTAATCAGGAAAGAGAAGTTTTCAGGTTTGATTTGAAATGGTTCAGAAAGGCAGATTATGTCAATCGATGTCAGTCGATGCCAAATGAAAAGGCCTTGACAAGCAAAGGAGTGTTGACCAAAACACATTTTCAGTATGAGGAGAGGGATTTTAGAAAAGACAAGAATGAGACATAACAGGTATTCAGGTGTAACACATCATTCAGACCAGCAGCATTCAACAGATTTACAGCTGAGACACGCAACTTGAATGTGATCCTTTGCTTATCACAGAGCCAGTGAAGAGAAACAAATAATGGAATAATGTTGTCAAGTGTTCAAAAGAAAAATGATAAGCAGCCAGCATACTTTTGGACTGTCTGCAGTTTGTTCATGTGAAGCTGGGAAAGCCAGACAAAAGAGCATTACAATAATCAAGATGGAAATGCCCACAGATGAACTTGGGTAGCATCCTCAGAAAGGAGTTGATGGATGGAAGCTAAGTGAAAGCGTTCAAGCTAACAGACATGAGAGACATTACTGTTGTCCCACTGAAAGGAAAGGGCTTGATCAGGAGTCACTCTGTGGCTATGAGCAGAAGAATGAGATTAACCCATGACCAAAGACAGGGATAGTTCAAATACTTTGGTAGAGAGTTCAACATCATTTCAGATCTTCTTCATTTACTATGAGCTTGTGGTTCATCATCCAGTTTCTGAGATCAGATACACAGGACTAGATGCTTCCAATCATTATCGGAAGACTTTATCGGAAGACCTGGGAGAGCTGTTTTTGTCACCAGAAAAATGAAAAAGAGAGGCCCACGGACTGAGTCCTGGTGCACACAATCACTCATTTACTTCATATTTTCATCATCTGAAGGTGCAGGAATAAAATATTACACACACACACACACACACACACACACACACACACACACACACACACACACACACACACACACCAAATTGACAGCCAAGACATCCAAAAGTTACAGTGTTATGAACACAACACACACATTTCAAAATGACAGCCAAATCTTACAAAGTTATGAAACACAAAGGCACAATTTCATATGATAAAAGACTTTAAGAAGTCTAAAATCAATGCACATTGGCACTTGATCAGTGAAATCATTATACGTACGAAAAACTTCACCAAATGCAGACATCCCCCTCCCTCCTCCCCCCATCCCCCAAGAAAATCAAGTGGCATGGAGTGCAAATGTATATGCCAAAGCACACAGATTCATGAGAGTGAGTGCATATGCGATATGCACCTACAGTGTCCATCTTTTGAAACAGTCTTCACAATTATTAGAAAAACAGAAAAAAGCACTCAAAAAAGAAAAAAATCAGACCCTTCAATTGAAGACAAAAGGTGATTACAGACAGTTCCAGAATATGAATAAATAAACGCATAAAAGGCAACATAACACCAGACACAGGACACAAGATCTTACATATGAAACTGGCCATAGAAATAATACAGAAATTATCCAAAAAAAAAAAAAAGAAAGCCCTTCAGATGAGCCACAGATCACACAAGTGAAGCTTCTAGATCTGGCCATAAAGTATTTTTTTAAAAGGGGGGGGGGGGGGGGATGATAATAAAAATAAAAAAAAGAACAATATCATAAAACAGGAAGTCGCCCAACAAACAACACTAAATTTTATTTCTTTTTTTCCTTAAACGAGGAGAAAAGCATCAGAAACCTTTTGCATCAACCAACAAGAAGAGTATAACAGAACAGAAATCAGGATGAAAAAAGAGAAAGAGAACTGAGTTAAATTAAGAATAAGGAAACCATAACTGACCAAATACTTTGGAAAGACAAGACTGTTAACCTACATCACAACACACAAGGCACAAGTTAAGACTTAAAAAAGCATAACCGATCAAATACATTGAATAGATAAGACTCACATCCTGTATCATAGCACACAAGGCACAAGTTAAGACTTTAAAAAGCATAACCGATCAAATACATTGAATAGGTAAGACTCACATCCTGTATCATAGCACACAAGGCACAACTCTTGGCTTCACACATGGAAGAGAACTGTGCATTTGCCCTGAAGACACTTCAGAAGGAAGCCCAAAGTTTCCAGAAAACAAAAGAACGCTTACAAGGATAGGAACAGGAGGATGGGAGGACAAGAAGCATTGAAGATGTGTTCATGGTGGGAGAGGGAGTGTGAGGAGGGGGGATGAACAGGAGGGGGAGAGGGTTGAGAAGGGAAGACAGGGAAATTCAACTAAATAAACATGGATATAAAAATGGGCAAAAGCTGTCAAAATACAACAACAAAAATTACAACACTGACCACTTCTCTGGAGCATTTTTGTCTCTGCATTAGATTTACCTCTCTGTTAGACTATCCCTTATATATATATATATATATATATATATATATATATATATATATATATATATCATTTACCTCTCTGATAAAGACTATCTCCTTTTACAGATTTTTGTTTTCTCTTTGGAATCTTTTTGTCTTTGTCTATACCAGATTTATCTTCCTGTCAGTCTACACCCCCCCCCCCCCCCCTCCTCCTCAACAGCCTATAAAAGATTCCCCCATTTAAAGACAGGTTTAAGAGATGTCTGGCAGTCTTTGTTATTGACAGTTTGCACCATACAAACTCTCCTTTACGAAAAATTATAATTATGGACAGAATATCCAGGCAACTGTCGTAGGCACTTGTTGGAAGAATGATAATACATCTATACAATACACATGATATTCTATTCAACTCATTAGATTACCACACCAAAAGGCACCTAACAAACTACACATACAAAAACAAACAAACATACCCATATACACATTTCTCTACAAAATGCATACATGCAGACATGTACACTGACCTAATCAACTTTGTCACACATGTGCAGAAATACATACTGGAGGACATGTCACAACCAGACCTAAGGCCAAGAGAACTGATTAGTTGTATGGCAAGCCTTAAAAGAAGCAGGAGGGGGTTAGAATGTTTGAGACTGTCAGATGGTCTGTTCCATGTTGTTTGGGCTTGAAAAATAAAAGATACTTGTCTGTAAGTCTTAGTTATAGTATGACGTATCCTGAGAAATTGTGTGTCAGAAGAAGAGTACAGCTGGCAAGACATAGTATAGATTTGGACTAGAATAGAAAAATAATCTAGATCAGCAGAAAAAGTTGGAGAATATAGCTTGCAGTCTATTCAATCAGAAACAGACTACCAAAGAAGAAGATTAAGAAAAGGAGAAACATGGCCCGATTTAGTAGCTCTGTAAATCAAATAAATAAAGAAACTGTCACTAAACAAAGAATATGCCTGAGGTGGATACCAATGGTAACAGAATTAAACATTTGGTACACTGTCAGTCTGACATTATAGTAGCAATCCTTTGCTACGTCACTTTGTCCTGCAGGGGTTGGTGGCAAAACTACTTCATTCGCTGACCTGTAGTATCTCACAACTGTTTTAAGTGAAAACTGAATTAAATTTGTCCCCCATTTCATCTAAATCACAAACAGCATATATCTTGTCAGGGCACTGCAACCAGGCAAAATTGCTGGACAAGATCGGTTTCATTTAATTCAGCAGACCTAAACAGCAAGAATATCTTCTTTTTCAACAAAGATGTTCATATAATCAGTTACTGATTTATTAACAGCTAAAATCCGCAAAAATGTTATTAATGCTTTGCACTTTCTGCACTACTTATACATTAATGTTCCAGAACTGCATGCATTTCAGTAACAATTTCCTGTTAGTGCATTTAGGATTTGCAAAATGTGTACATGAATCACAGAAGTGAAAGACTCTAGAAACTGTTATGTGTGAGGTTGCTGATGGTTCTCGATGACATTTTACCACAAATTTCTAAGGTAATGGGAGGCTTTTTAAAATCACCATGCTATCATACTGGGTTATCACACATGTATAAAAACACCATTAAATATAAAAGGCATATAAATGACAAGTATTGAGGTAAAAGGAAAAAAACCAGATTAGAAGACATTTAGATATACACAATATGTGCATATCTGAACTTCAGAGAATTCATTCTGATGATAAATACCGCATTACATGCTGACATATACCACAGTTTCCTTAGCATACCCAGCCCTCCACACTGGGCCTCTTGAAGCTGCCACCACACCCAAATAAAACTGACCCATCCTCAAAAAGAGAAACCAGCTCAAGATGATATACACACATTTACATCTTGCCCCATCCTGAAATAAATAACAAAGAAAATATCTACATATTTACATCAACTAATAGCACAGATGACTTCAGGTGGTTAAGACTAGGTCATGCTCAGGGTGTTGGTAATTCCGTTTAACTTTTGTTTCCAATATATGAATGAAAATAATTAACAAAAAGTATTCAAATGGGTGCGTGTCTGGTAGTGTGAAGCACCTAATGTGCTGGTGAAGCGTCTATGTGCTTGTCACCTCTTGCTTTCAGCCTTCATCGCTGCCTAGCACTGCTGTAAACAGCATTGTGAAAAGAGAGCCAAGTGCATAAGTCTCTCCTGCCAGTACACAGCCTCTCCACTACAAGTCCTATATTGTGCCTCCATGTGGCAACCATGTCCACTGGGTGCCTTGCGGCTTGGAGGAGGTTGCCCCTAAACATGCAACATGTAACGTGCAGGCCCACCAGCATGTGGACATGCCCTGGTGTTCATGAACCAAACCCCCAGCTATGTGCAAATAGCAGGGCAGAGGGAGCCCTTCAGCCTTGGTCGGCCATCCCTTTAGGAGGCAGATACTTCAAACAACAAAGCTGCACCTTCTGGGGTTGTTCTACACGTGGAAGCTTCTGCACCTGCGCTGATTGATGCAGTCCGGGATGTCGACAAGGGGCTATACATCCAGTTATGTTCAGATGGCAAACTCTGTAACCTTCAACGACTTCAGGCCAAGACTAAAGTATTAGATGCCCTTCTGAGAGAGTTCCTCTTTGTTGATGATTGTGCACTAGCTGCGCACTCCCATGAAGACATCCAGTGCATCACAGATCGCTTTGCAAGGGCCTGTCAATGCTTTGGACTCACAATCAGTCTTGGTAAGACCGAGGCCACCTTCCAACCTTCACCGTCCAGAGCTGGCAGTGCTCCACCATCACCTGTCGTCATCAACAATACAGAGATCAAAACTGTGGACAAGTTCTGCTATTTGGGCAGCACTGGAAGCAGCAACGGATCTCTGGATGCAGAAGTGATGTCACGCATCTCAAAGGCCAGCTCTGCCTTTGTTAGACTCTCAAAGAGTCTGTGGCAAGACCATGGCATCGAATTGCGCTCAAAGGTTGCCGTGTACAGAGCTGTGGTTCTGAGTGCCCTCCTCTACTGTTGTAAGACTTGACGCACTGCCAACGATGCTTGCACAAGATCTGCAGCATCTAATGGCAAGAGAGAGTGTCCAACCTACGGGTCCTGAAGAAGAGTGGCTTACCCAGCATTGAGTGTATGGAGGACAGCAGAATAATTCCAAAGATGCTGCTCTATGGACAACTGTAAGGAGGACAACATGAAGGCCTTCAAAGAGATACAAAGACACCTTGAAGACCAACCTCAGAAGATACAACATCCACACTGCTTCATGGGAAGATCTCGCCTTTGACAGAACACAGTGGAAGCAACGGTGTAGCCAGGGCACAAAGGCATTTGAGCATTACAGAGCAGCCGCCATCAAGGAAAAGAAAAATTGGAGAAAACGGGGCCCTTCCTTGCAGAACTCCATTCCGTGCAGCGTCTGTAGACGACTTTGTGCCTCAATAATAAATAATAATAATGAATACTTATATAGCGCCTATTCTCGGCTAGAGACCAAGCTCTAAGCGCTTTACAATCAACACTCGCTTACACAACGGGCTGCGTACCTGGGTAGTGCCGACTGAAGAGCTGCCAGCAGGCGCTTCATTCAGTCGTTTCCCGTGTCATCCAGTCAATATCGTTCAATATCGTTCACTCAGTTTCTTTACTTCCTTCATTCTTTCCATTTCTTACGCAGGGTGCATGCTGTGTGTAACGTGTCATCCATACCAACGGCCAAACTGGCCTACTCTTCCGAAAGTTGGTGATGGGATTTTACGTGTGTGCAAGATATTATGCGTGCGTTCACACACGGAACCTCGGTTTATAGTCTCATTCGAAGGACTGTATGGGTCTTCATTCCCACATGAGGACTCACATCAGCAGATGACCTGCCTGCCTGCTCATCTGACAGGATAATCCATCATGCAAATGGTGATCCCCCATCCCTCTTAAAAAGATTTTTTAAGCTATGTTGGAAAAAAAATACACTGCAAGATGGACAGCTAGAGCCAACTCTGGAAGGCAACAAAGAATAGAAAGAAGAGACATTTTCTGTACACTCAAGACTGGAACAGGAAGGCAACAAAGAATGATACTACAGACAGAAAGACATTTTCTGTACACTCAAGACTGGAACAGGAAGGCAACAAAGAATGATACTACAGACAGAAAGACATTTTCTGTACACTCAAGACTGGAACAGGAAGGCAACAAAGAATGATACTACAGACAGAAAGACATTTTCTGTACACTCAAGACTGGAACAGGAAGGCAACAAAGAATTATATTACAGAGAACATTCTCTGTACACTCAAGACAGGAAGGCAACAAAGAATGATACTACAGACAGAAAGACATTTTCTGTACACTCAAGACTGGAACAGGAAGGCAACAAAGAATTATATTACAGAGAGACATTCTCTGTACACTCAAGACAGGAAGGCAACAAAGAATTATATTACAGACAGAGAGACATTTCTGTGCACTCAAGACAGGAAGGCAACAAAGAATTATATTACAGACAGAGTGTACACTCAAGACAGGAAGGCAACAAAGAATTATATTACAGACAGAGAGACATTTCTGTACACTCAAGACAGGAAAGCAACAAAGAATGATATTACAGACAGAGAGACATTTTCTGTACACTCAAGGCTGGAAGGCAACAAAGAATTATATTACAGACAGAGAGACATTTTCTATACACTCAAGGCTGGAAGGCAACAAAGAATTATATTACAGACAGAGAGACATTTTCTGTACACTCAAGACAGGAAGGCAACAAAGAATTATATTACAGACAGAGACATTTTCTGTACACTCAAGACAGGAAGGTAACAAAGAATTATATTACAGACAGAGAGACATTTTCTGTACACTCAAGACAGGAAGACAACAAAGAATAATATTACAGACAGAGAGACATTTTCTGTACACTCAAGACAGGAAGACAACAAAGAATAATATTACAGACAGAAAGACATTTTCTGTACACTCAAGACTGGAAGACAACAAAGAATAATATTACAGACAGAGAGACATTTTCTGTACACTCAAGACAAGAAGGCAACAAAGAATTATATTACAGAAAGAGAGACATTTTCTGTACACTCAAGACAAGAAGGCAACAAAGAATAATACTACAGACAGAGAGACATTTTCGTACACTCAAGACAAGAAGGCAACAAAGAATTATATTACAGAAAGAGAGACATTTTCGTACACTCAAGTCTGGAAGACAACAAACAATAATACTACAGACAGAGAGACATTTTCGTACACTCAAGACTGGAAGACAACAAAGAATGATATTACAGACAGAGAGACATTTTCTGTACACTCAAGGCTGGAAGGCAACAAAGAATTATATTACAGACAGAGAGACATTTTCTGTACACCCAGGAAGCTTAAAGGTGTGTGACAAAACAAACTGCCTCACGACAATGTGGAACAAAAGGGTAGAAGGGGAGGGCATGAGGGGAGGGGAGGTTTGGGGAGACAGGAGCGGGGAATGAGATGAAGAAGGGAACTGATGTAGGGGGTAGGAAGAAGGGGGTAGGGAGGAGGAGTGGGAGGAGATCTGAATTAGCAAAGACAAGGTGTATTGAAGTTATGATCCCTGAGAGTTTTGTTGATTGGGTAATTACGCTACAAATCATATGCACATGTTTCTAACTAATCAACTTATTTTTTTCTACATTTCTCAATCTTTTGTCTTCCAACTCCACGCCCCACCCCCAATACACACACACGCACACACCACACATCCAACAGATAAGTCTATTTTTTATTTTTGGATAAGGCTTACGAAATTTTTTTTTTTTTAACTATTCTGAAAACACAATAATCATATTCACTTCTGAATTCAATAATATCCGAAAACACAATAATCATATTCACTTCTGAATTCAATAATATATCTGTAAGGTCAATTTCAATTAACAAGTAACAAAAATTTAAAAAGAAACCCTTTTTTAAGTAAAAGAAACTTTTTTTCAATCCAAACAAATGTTTTCAATCCCTCTGAGAGAGGATTTTTTTTCTAATTAAACAAGACAAAGCTTACCTTTAAGAAATCACCCTGACCTGCAGAAGGAAGGGCAAGGTATAGCAGGCCCTTTAAAGGAAAATAATTATTATCAAGGCAAACACAATGGAATAAAGTTTTTGCAAAATATATCAATAGTTATCTATTGGTGGTTGCTTTGTTTCCAACTGGCTTTTATGATACTAATCTTAGTATTTCTGACTTTTCTGTGTCTTTTCTTTCAAAATCTATCTGTTTATATTTGATTTGTTCCATGCTTCCTATGTAATTACAGTATCTGAACTGGTCAATCTGACATTCTTCTTCATACTATACTTAAAAAAAATTGTTTTCAATGATAAGAGCTTCTGAAAATCCATAGTTAAGACTGTGCCTCTTCTACTCTTTTTTTCTTTTTACATAAAAATCATTGCAAGCCTCTGCACAATTTCTTTGGTGTACTTTGTAAATACTTTCTACTGTTCTCTCTCTAAAATAGCAGAGTATTCCAGAAAAGTATAAGTTCACCTCTCATTTGAAAATAGATCAATTTTGAAAAAAATTGCACTTTAACTTCAGAAGGTAAAAGCGGCATTCCCAGATAACACAGCTAAAATAAACCAGGACAGAGAAAGCTACTCCACCTCTCAAAATTTGCATCCACAGCAAAACAGTGCCAACATACAAACATCCTCGCACTTTGATTTTAGCCATTCCTTGCATTTCATAGGCAACTTTCATGAACAAAAAATCAATAACATAATTTTTTTTTTAAAGGATGACCATCGGGAATGGTACTGGAATGTGGTAGGAGAAGGGCACAGTGCATACACCGTACTCATTGGTCAACTCCCTTTTCCCTCAATCCCAACAGTTCAGCAATCCCTCCACATAATAATTTCATTATCTTCAACGAGAGAGAGAGAGGGAGAGAGAAAGACAATAAAAAGGGTGAAAGTCTCATGGCCCAAGGCTGCAGGGACAATGAACTGTTACAAAATTTACCATGTCTAGAGCTCAGCCTCAAGAAACACAGAACCCATCCCTGACCTTCCACCACCTTAACCTTCTCTGAACTGAATCAGGCACCTGCTTTTTTTTGTCAGAGTGACAGAGAGGATTTTCATGGCATAACAACCTGATCCTTTGAATGACTGGCATAAAAATCTGTTCCTTTGAGTGACTGGCATAAAAATCTGATCCTTTGAGTGATTGGCATAAAAATCTGATCCTTTGAGTGATTGGCATAAAAATCTGATCCTTTGAGTGATTTTTAACTCATCACAGCCAGCTCCACAGTGGAATGCATTAACCATCTGACAACGAGAAAAAAGAGCTTGGTGACCGAGGATAGGCGCTATATAAATACCCAATATAATAATAATAACGGATCTCTCAATAACAACTGTTATTATCATTGTCATTAGGTTTATCATTAATTCATTGTCATCAGGTTTATCATTAATACTATCATCATAATCATTAGCAGTTTCAGCAGTATTTTCTACCATGCCTTCAGTGAACAGTTGGCATTCCTTGCCTCATGCTCAACCTCATTGCCAGTCCTTGGCTCCTGTCACAAGGAGCTCTCCATGCCAGGCTGCTGTGAGGCCATCCACAACAGAAGACTTGGCTCAGCTCTTGGTGCTGTTCAGCAGCACTGAGACACATCAACTGAAATCTCCAAGCTGATGACACGAATTAGTTGAAGATGGTGTCAGACTGACCTGATAACAATTCTCACACCAATCTCCTTACGAAAATCTCTCTCAGGCTTTCTGAGGTTTTTCCTGGTGTTACCCAATATTGTACTGGTTGTTCTAAACACTGTTCATATTTTCTATAAAGATTGTGTTAAGGTTAAAAGCTATTAAACAAAAAATATTCACAGATTGATTTCAAGATCTAAAATGATTTCAAAATCTAAAACCACAACAAACATCTCAATGCATAGTTCCTTTTTTTCTTTTTCTTTCTTTACCTTTTTTTCAAAAACTTACTTATCTATTTTTTCATTTACAAAAACAGTAACACTGCAAGAGAAAAATGAAAATCCAAAACAAAAGTGAAACCCTAAGCAGCAGAATTCTGATAAGTAAAATCAACATAAAAAAGGGAATCTCCAGATGCAGGCATTTTTTTTTTTCCTGAAATGTACAAATAAAAACACATTGACACACAAAGGCACAGACATGCACATACACACAAACATTAGAAAGACAAAAAGAAAAACATTATACACACAATTACAAAAAAAAAAAGAGAAGTAAGGCCATTAAAGGAAAAAAAATAATAAAAAGCATCAAAATAATTCCTAAGAATCGCAAAATTCTCATGAATTATGATGTACAGTTTATGTACAGACGGTGCCATCTCTTACATCTGTCTCTCTTTAACCTTAGAAGTGTAGGACAAAGAGGAGGAGACAGCAGAGCAGTGGTAAACGTAGCAATATTCAGAGTAGTCCATTCAAACAAACAGTAATCTTAAAAGTAGATGGTGGCATGAAGCCAAAAGTTATCCCTTATCATTGAAAAAGAAAAATGCAGCATTAGCTTTCCATAGTGAAAAAGAGAAGATAGTTAGGTCAGATAATTTTCTTTAAAAATATCAAAATTTCTGCAAAAACTCGCTCAGATAATTTAGGAGAACTCTTATTTTAAATATCTACAGAATGTTTCATTTATCTTTTTTTTCCAACCTTTTTATATGCAGTGATCAGATCTAGGAGAATTGATTTTTTTTTTTTTTTAAGTCATGTACAGCTTAAGGAAAAGAAAAATAGAAGCAATGCTTTATCTTCCGACATTACAATCATTATAACTTATTATGACATTCTAATGTCCATTTAGAAAAAAAATAGGGTAACATTATTCTTAGTTTAATTTCAAACAGTCTTTAAAGTCTTTATAATCAGGTATCATCAGTGATTTCAAACACTCTGATGCAAGTTGAGCTTTATGATTACCATCTCATTGTTCAGAACATTTTTATTTGAAATGTTTCCCAACATACATGTGCATGTGGGCACACAGACCAAAGGCATGTAAACACACAAACACACACACGCACACACACACACACACACACACAACACACACACACACACAGACACACACAGGTCAGATTTTAGGCAGTTAAGTTGATACACTGATAAGATTAATACTGATTAAACTAGGTTAAAAATAAGACTAGACTGGATGAGAACCTGCAAGATTAATATAAACCATTACCAAACAAGACCGGACAGGAGAAGACAAGACAGTCAGACAGATCATTACTGGCAGATAATATACCATGATATATACAAGGACAGCTAGTGTGACCACAGGGCAATTTTACTGGATACACGACACGATGCTGACATTTTCCTGGCCTGCTTTGATGATGTCACATGCTCATCTCTCCCTGCTCCACTAAGTGATTGAAATGGTCTTCCTCACATCTAAAACTGGTTCTATGCAAATTCAGCACAATTTCGAAGATGAAATATGTTAAATATTGTGAACCCCTCATCTCCCCTCTCCCCACCCCACCAATCTTCCCCTACAGGGCTCTAAATAGCCACCTGTTCTATTGACAACTACAGGGCTCTAAATAGACACCTGTTCTACTGACATCTAAGTCTTCCCTATAGGGCTCTAAATAGCCACCTGTTCTATTGACAACTACAGGACTCTAAATAGCCACCTGTTCTATTGACAACTAAGTCTTCTGGCGAAGATGTGGATGTTACGCTCTTTCCATAATTACATCTGTTGGGCAATCGATTTTTTATTCTGTCAGTGAATGGGTGGCCGAGATGTAAGTTCCAGCGTACACCGGCTGCACCTCCCTCATTCCCATTTCATTTTCTTTCCCCCATCCACTCCGGTTTTCTCGTAACAAAAACCCAGAAGAGTCCCTCTCACAGGGGTAAAGAGTGTTCCATACATGAAATGTGTCAGCATCAAGCAGGAATTGTGCTTGGTCAGCATGGGAATGACACATCTACGGTACTCCCATTTTCTATTTCTAAGTAGATAGGAAGTGGACTTACTTTGGAATGTATGCATAGTGAAAAGGGCGATACAGCGAGTCAAAAAAAAAGAAAGAAAAAAGGAAGTGCGCAAGATAAAGATTTTATAATTTCATTTCAATTCAGGAATGTGTGAACGGTGGAATCAAGACAACAATTTTGTTTTCTTTTCCTATACGTTAGCAAAGATGATGGGAAAAATACCCTGGTGAACAACACAAACTGTTTTACATCTCATTACTCTCTCACAGGCCTCAATCACACATTAACAGAACATATCACTGAATTATGATTTGTCATTGATGAGTCCATTAATAATCCTTTCACTTACGGAGGGCAAGCAGTTGCTTGGGAGGAAAAAACAGATTTCTTTTTTAAATTAGCTTGTCCACAGGACAACTAAAAATCACCTGGGTTTTTCCAGCTCTGCCCTAGGCCCTACCCTAATCCAATACTCCAGCCTTCCCTCTCTCTGACCCCCCACCCCCCCCCCCCCCCCCCCATCCACCCTCCTAAAATTGAATGCTTCCTAAAACACACACACACACACACATACACACACACACACACACATATATATATATATATATATATATATATATATGCTCCTCCCCCCCCCCTCCCCAATCCTCCTCCTCATCACTGAAAATGCTTCCTCAAATATGCTCACACAAACACACATATATAGGAAGAATAACTTATAAAAATATCACCAGTTTGCTGGGGTTAGTATAAATCATACATGTGCATGCATGGAAGGGCATTAAAACACATACACAAACAGGAGAATTATAGAAAAATTAAACTCAAGAAAAATCAACGTTTTGCCAAACACACACACACACACACACACACACACACACACACACACACACACTTGTGTTTGTGGTAACTTTTTTCAGTTCATTTTCTTTGTCAAGAGATGAAACAGCATTTGCCTGTTTGGCCTTGTTAAGCCTTCTGCAACACTAAGCCTTCTTGATTATGACTGAAAATGTACTGATGCATTATCTACTAACATTTGAAACTGTTCCACGACTGGGTATGAATCTTACAGCATCTCTACTTTCTTTCTTTTTTCTAACTGTTGATATTGGGTTGTTCTTTTCTTAATGCTTACCTTTATTCAGTTTAAATTAGAATTTCTTTTAGTGTGCAGTGTCAGTTGTAAATATAGCTGTCCTCACACACCCACATGCAGACATCTGTTTACAAGCATCCAGACACTCATACTCTAAAATATGCATATGCAGACACAAATTGTTTGCGAGGGTTGTTTTTTTGTTTTGTTTTGTTTAGTTTTGTTTTGTTTTAATTCAGTCTAATATCTATCAGTGAAAATGAATTAAACTAAAGCGCACACACACAAACACATACACTGAAGAATTAAACTGAGTCAAGACAAATGCGAATCTTTCATGCATGCACACGAACACACACACCCACACCCACACACACACACAAATGCAGCAAATTCCACTCAAGACAAAAAAAATCTTGAAAACACACACACACACACACACACACACACACACACACACACCCCAACACCCAAAGAGCATGCACATGCATGCAGAAGAACTTTAAACACAAGACAATTGAACATCTTGCAAACACACACACACATACACTGTTTACACTTAATACGTGACAAATGAAAAGTCTGCACAAGCAAACAACTGAAGGAAAAAGGAAAATAGAGACTCAGTTTGCTTTAGAGACTCCGTTTGCTTTGTTCTGCTCTCAAAAGCTGCCAGAGATGAGGATGAGAAAAGCAACAACAAAAAAGTATTAAAAAAAAAAGATTCAGTTTAGCTTATTCCGATCTTCAGCACTGCCAAAAATTTCGTCGTATGAAGGTGGTGGTTCATCTGCAGGCAACGACAAATCCCCCTCCTCATGCACTCCACTGGGCTGATGCCTTTGGCCGGCACTCGCAGAACCATCATGTGCATCAGTGTCACCACCCACACTTGCAGGAACCATTGCATCTGGTGCCAAGGGCCGCAGCTCACGCTGGGTCCTCCCCTCCTCCTGGGGCTCATCCGGACAGCACTGCTTGCGGCAAGGCAGGCAGTAATGAGTGAACTTGCAAGCCAGGAATACTATGGCCACAGCTGCCACTGAGCCGCCCACAACGCCTGCGATTTTGATGACAAGCTCCTTAGGAACTGGGGACAGACAATATGAAAAAGAAGAATATCAGCGAGTCTAATTCCTTCCAGTGTTTCCAATTTTTATCTACTTAAAGAACTGGAAAAACATTACAACAGAACTGCAGCGTCACCTGAGCATTCATAACTGTTTAGGCAGCATACTCTGTGCACATCGTTTCTCACAGCATTCATGACTGTTTAGGCAGCACACTCTCTCTGTGCACATCGTTTCTCACAGCATTCATGACTGTTTAGGCAGCACACTCTCTCTGTGCACATCGTTTCTCACAGCATTCATGACTGTTTAGGCAGCACACTGCTCTCTGTATACATCGTTTCTCGCACATCACCACTGTAAGCAACCCTTACATAGGCTGAATATCAACTGAGGATGACTGATACGTGCCTCAAGTTTGGTTTAAAACACAGCATCATGGTAGTCTAGAGAAAGAAAGAGGGGAGGGGGGAGGGATGGGTGTGGGGGCGGGGGGAAGGAGAGGAGGGGGAGGAGGGCAGGGAGAGAAAGAGGGAGGGCTGAAGGAGGGGTAGGGCTGGAGAAGGAGGGAGGCGGCAGGAGGGGGTGGGTGGGAGTTTTTTTGGGAGGGAGGTTGGTTTTTTTTTTTCTTTTGTTTGTTTTTTTTTTTGCTCACAATAGTCTCCTTTTTTTGTGAAGAAAACAATACGACTAAACATCCAAGCAATTTTGTTTTTCATGCATGCATTCCAGGAATCCGAGGTGACTGTTAAGCCCAAGTGACAATATACTGATCATAAACATTACACATGAATACACACCAGTAGAGCTGGAGGAATTTGATAAATGATTCACAAAAGGTACTTTTTACAGCTCCAAGGAGCTTTCGGATTCTTTGAGCTCTAAAAAAACATTTTTTTGACATTTGAAGTTAAAAGTAACAAGATGCAAAGCATATAAAGTACTCCCAGTTTATCCTGAATACGCGTAAGTTATTCCATAAAGAGGAAAAAACCGTCTTGGGCTGGTGTAACCATTAGTAATGGCTATTCTGGTAAATATCGGCCATCATCTGTGACCTATAATGAACATGCTTACAAATTTTCAGAAAGATCGGCCGAGTACTTTCTGAGATTTTCCATAAGAAGAAAACCATTACGGGCCGTTAGTAACGGCTATAACGGTAAACTGAAACATCGGGCATCATCCGTGACCCATAATGAAGATACCTACAAATTTTCTGAAATATCAGCCACATACTTTCTGAGATATTCCATGAAGAAGAAAAACCGTTAGGGGCCGTTATAGCCGTTAGTAACGGCTACAACGGTAAACTAAAACATCGCGCATCATCCGTGACCCATAATGAACATACCTACAAATTTTCTGAAAGATCAGCCTCGTACTTTCTGAGATATTCCATAAAAAAGAAAAACTGTTGTGGGTCGTTATATCCATTAGTAACGGCCATAATGGTAAACTAAAATGTCGGGCATCATCCGTGACCCATAATGAACATACCTACAAATTTTCAGAAAGATCGGCCACGTACGTTCTGAGACATTCCATAAAAAAGAAAAACCGTTATGGGCCGTTATATAGCCGTTAGTAACAGCTATAATGGTAAACTAAAACGTCGGGCATCATCCGTCGCCCATAATGAACATACCTACAAATTTTCAGAGTGATCGGCCAAGTACTTTCTGAGATATTCCATAAAGAAGAAAAACCGTTATGGGCAGTTATAGCCGTTAGTAACGGATATAATGGTAAACTAAAACATCGGGTATCATCCGTGACACATAATGAACATACCTACAAATTTTCAGAAAGATCGACAAAGTGCTTTCTGAGATATTCCATAAAGAAGAAAAACTGTTATGGGCCGTTATAGCTGTTAGTATTGGCTATAACAGTAAACTAAAACATCTGGCATCATCTGTAACCCATAGTGAAGATATCTGCTAATTTAAACAAAGATCGGCCACACACTTTCTGAGATATTCCATAAAGAAGAAAAACCGTTACAGGCTGTTACAGCCATTAGTAACGGACATAACGGTAAACTAAAACATCGGGCATCATCTGTGTCCCATAATGAACACACCTACAAATTTTCAGAAAGATTGGCCAAGAACTTTCTGATATATTCCATGAAGAAGAAAAACCGTTACAGGCTATTACAGCCGTTAGTAACAGCGATAACGGTAAACTAAAACATCAGGCATTATTCGCCATCCATAATGAATGTACCTACAAATTTTCAGAGAGACCGGCCAAGTACTTTCTGAGATATTCCATGAAGAAAAAAAAAACGTTACAGGTCGTTACAGCCGTTAGTAACAGCTATAACGGTAAAGTAAAACATCGGGCATTATTCGCCACCCATAATGAACATACCTACAAATTTTCAGAAAGATCGACAAAGTGCTTTCTGAGATATTCCATAAAGAAGAAAACTGTTATGGGCCGTTATAGCCATTAGTATTGGCTATAACGGTAAACTAAAACATCTGGCATCATCTGTAACCCATAGTGAAGATATCTGCTAATTTAAACAAAGATCGGCCACACACTTTCTGAGATATTCCATAAAGAAGAAAAACCGTTACAGGCCGTTACAGCTGTTAGTAACGGCTATAACGGTAAACTAAAACATCGGGCATTATTCGCCACCCATAATGAACATACCTACAAATTTTCAGAGAGATCGGCCTTGTACTTTCTGAGATATTCCATAAAGAAGAAAAACCGTTACAGGCCGTTACAGGTGTTAGTAATGGCAATAATGGGGTAAACTAAAACAACGGGCATCATCCGTGACCCATAATGAAGATACCTGCTAATTTTCACAAAGATTGGCCAAGTACTTTCTGAGATATTACATAAAGAAGAAAAACCGTTACAGCCGTTAGTAACGGCTATAACAGTAAACTAAAGCATCGGGCATCATCCGTGACCCATAATGAACATACCTACAAATTTTCAGAAAGATCGGTCCAGTAGTTTTGTCTGAAGCAAGTGGAACACATTTTGACCACGGACGGACGGACAGACACACAGACAGCATTTCTTCCTTCCCATTCTGAAGTACTCCCTGTTCTATAAGAACTGGGAGTACAAAAACAAGAGCCATACAGTTCACTATGACAAGGTCAATTTCAGGCAGACAGTACAAGATCAAGGGAGAGAACACAGAAATTCGAGCTTGATAATGGAGAGTTCTCTAATCAATTTCTGTCTCAGAATTGGCCATTTTAAAATCAAACTTAGATCTGTACTAAAAATGCCAGGTCAAGAGGCTTCAAGAGCATCCATATAATACAAAGCATGGATTCAGAAACTGGTATAAGACATGGTGCATGATCTGCACTTTGTCGACCCTGAATCTGGGATCGATTGGAGAGTCCCATTTTGCGCATGCACTTCAATATGGCTTTGTGTGGCCACAGAACAGAGTAGAAAAGAAGAAAAGGTAAAGATAATGTAATGTAGATCCAGAAACTCACTGAAGCTGATTCTCTAAGACTTCTGAGGTCATTTTCACTGATTTTTATCTCTGAAAGTTGGGTTTATTGTAGGTCCTCGTTAATTATTTGGACGTCCTCTTAACCAGTCCTTAAGTCTTACAAGTCAGCTTCTTTGAAATTGAATGCCTACATTATATTCCATGCCCTCAGAATTTTTCCATTGTTACTGTTGCAGCAAGCACAAATGTTTTGTGAAACTCCACAGCAACCTTTTCCTCACTCTTCCTCTCACTGATCATCATTAAAACCCATATCTAGCTGAATAAGCATTTGAGAGTGTTGATACACATTTGTAGACATAAAACCTTTTATTCAGTAGTCACATAAACCAACCATGACTTGAACCAAGCTATGTCAAGCACTAGACTGACAATTTTCTTTCTCTTGCAAATTCGTATTGTACCGACAATGAAGACCTTATGCTCTTTGACTGGGGCTCAAGAGTTGTGTCTTGTCAAATATGGATTTATAGGATAGTCTTAAATTCTGTGTCCTAACCCTCCATGCTTCACAACAAAGCCAGTGAACATCACACAACTGACTGGACATAGCACAGCACCTTCTCTGGAGCGCCTTAATACTAACTGTTCTCTTTGGACTACTGGTGTTGGGTCTGCAATAGAACAGGTAAGGTAAGGTAATGTTGCTTATAGCCCAGCCGACCACAAAGGGCCACATCTGGGCTGTCACTGCATTGAAGTCAATTCACAAGTCATTCATTCACAAAACCCTTTAAAATACATCTAAAAACACACCCAAAATGTTAAAAATCTCTCCATTGTAAAATCTCAGATCAGATGAAAAATGTTAATCTCTCTCAAAAATTCAAAGATCACATCAGGTGGAACATCTGTGAACAAGGTTTTCATGGAGTCTGCTGTAAAATGTTTACCCTGAGAGTACAGACATCAATGGTGCAACAGAACACACCTGAATGTGGTTGTGTATGGAGAAGTAGAATGAGGGACGAGAGAGTTATGCACCACTGGAGGGCATGGAACAGGAGACAGGAAAAAGAATGTTCGTGCTAGTCAATCAAACACCTCACCTGGTTCAGCTACATAGTACAGTTTGAAACTTCTTCTGCCAGTGACTTCCCCCTGCGTGTAGACAACAAGCAAATATCGTCCACTGGCTCTGTAACTCCTTGTGGCCATTGCTGAGATGTCCCCCCCACACAGCCTCCCAAGCATATCACCTTCTGCTGTCTTCCCTGGAAAGAAAATCAAGAGCAAATTAAGATGAAGTCTGGGAACAGACAAATGTTTTGTGGGCAATAGAGAGAAGTACAAATGAATAAAAAAAAAAGTAGAATATGCATATGTATGTGTGTGTTTGAACATGCATGTAGGTGCACACCCACACTTACCCATATCAGCTACAGATGGAATATACTATTCAGGGGTGGGGTGGGGGTGGGGAGGGTCTTTCTGTTGGGACTCCTTTTTTTTACAAAAAAATTCCCCATATCTTCTAATCCTTTAAACTTTTTTTTTTTTCTAAATGAAATGTGAAAAAAGAAAGAAAAGAAAAACATACAAACAAATCTTTTTGTATGTCTTTTCTCCATGTATGAACCATTTCTTTGTATTGTTTTACGTTGAACCAATATTTCAAGTGTTTGGGTTGTTGTTGCTTCAACGTATGATACATTTTGTCTGCATCACCCTCATTCTTTCCACCCTTTAAAACACTCAAAAAAGTACAGCGTAACAAATTCAAAGCCAAAATTGCCTTCATCATTGACACCAGATACAGGAAAAACAATGCATACTCAATAACGCTAATCTGGTCTAAACTCATTTTATAAGAATTCATTCTTTCTCTAAACTCATTTTATAAGAATTCATTCTTTCTCTAAACTCATTTTATAAGAATTCATTCTTTCTCTAAACTCATTTTATAAGAATTCATTCTTTCTCTAAACTCATTTTACAAGAATTCATTCTTTCTCTAAACTCATTTTATAAGAATTCATTCTTTCTCTAAACTCATTTTATAAGAATTCATTCTTTCTCTAAACTCATTTTATAAGAGTTTATTCTTTCTTTTCAAAAATAATCTGAAGATATGACATTTCAGCATCTTTTTCTTTCCTGTTACATGCAAGTGTTTTTCGCTCCCTTTCTTCCTCATTTTTTCAGACTACCATTACTATTTTAAATCTCCAACAGATAATACATTGACTACCATCTATTTGTTTTACTAATGCACATTTTAACAACACTTTTGTTTCCTTTATTTTTGGTGTCACCCCCCCCCCCCCCATCCCCCCCCCATCCCCCCCTCCACCTCTTCACCCTCTTTCAGGTTACCATTACTATTTTTAAATCTCTGATAGCTGAATAGATTGACTGATTGCATACTGGATTTTTCATAAATATTTGTATGCTAATGCACATTTTATCAAAACCTTCTTTCCTTTTTTCCCCCTCCTTTTCTTTGTTTCCTCATTTTTGTAAGCTACCATCCCATCTGTACAATATCCGATAGCTACACAAACAGTCTGACCCACTGCACAGTGACATCTGCCTTTTTTCTTATTACACTAGTGTCAACCTTTTTCTGAGTGGTGTACACCAACAAATGTCGAGGGGTGGAGTGTGGGGAGGGGAGGGAAGGGGGGGGGGGTTGTTATTTTTTTTCTTCTGTGTTTATTCATTCAACTTTACCTTTTCAAGCACCAAAAGACAGTGTATCCATTTTCACACTTTTCATCAGTTCTTTGCCAACCCTGAAATTCGTCAGGACAAATCCACCATTCCAGCTGTGAAAGAAGCCATATTTCTGGATGTTACTTCTGAACAAAAACTGAACTTTAAAAGTCACATCCAACACTTAAAAACTGCATGTCAGAAAGCACTGAACATTCTGAGAGTTGTGGCACACACGGATTGGGGCGCTGATAAGAAAACTCTTCTCCATCTTTACAGGGCTCTGATCCCCTCCAAACTGGACTATGGGTGTGTAGTCTACGGCTCGGCCAGACCTTCCTACTTGAAAAGTCTAGATCACATCCACTATCAAGGGCTTCAACTCTGTCTGGGTGCATTCCACACCACCCCTGTTTAAAGCCTGTATGCTGAGGTAGAACCATCCTTCTCGAACCATTGGCTGAAGCTTACCTTGAACTACTGTTTGAATCTCTCTTCTGAACTCCAAAACCCTGCATAGGACTGTGTTTTTTATCCTAATATTTCCAAAAGAAAAAATAATGACCATCCTTGGGAATACGTACTCTTCCCCAACTAAACAATGCAGATAAAGAAGGTGTGTGTTTTATCCAAGTTTCCTGATGACCCACCATGGACTTCCTTCACTCTGGACATCCAATCTGATTTAGCCTTGTACTGTAAACATTCCACTAGCTCTTTGGTGCACATGTCCTTTTTCACCAAACTGTGTTTGATTGAAGTTTCCATCCTTTAGAAAAATTTTCACCACCGCTTCAAATTATGAGGAGAACAGACTGATCTGAAACCCAAAGCCCAATCTTACATCAAAGACCTCTGGCAAGAAGAATGGAACTCGCAGACAGATAACAAACTATTCAAAATCCATCCAAACCTGAAAGAGCTTTTACCATCTTCCCAAGGTGGCCGTATAGAGGAAACTGTCTTGTGCATTTGCATACAGGCCACTCCTTTTACACCCATTCTTATCTTTTGGAAGGTGAAGAAGCTTCATGGCACATTCCATGTCATTTACCACACACAGTAAAACATGATTTTTCAGAGTGTTGGGACTTGCATGATGTGAGACATAAACATTTTACAGCACACCCCATGAAAACCTTGTTCAGGGATGTCCCACCTGATGTGATCTTTGAGTTTTTGAGGGAGATGAACATTTTTCATTTGATCTGAGATTTTACAGAAGAAAGATTTTTAACAAAGTTCCAGTGTGTTTTTAGAAGGTGTATTTCAAAGGCTTGTGTGAAAGAGAGTTTTGTTTTTGCTTTTTTGTTGTTGTTTTTTTTTTTAATGACTTGTGAGTTGATATCAACCCAGTCACAGCCCTGATATGGCCCTTTGCAGTGGGCTGGGCTGTAAGCAAGATTACCTTACCATCAACTTTACACCTGAATGCTGTTCGGGTACCACTGAATATCATTCTCAGCCTGTGCTCAAACTGCACTCACAGGAAGTAACCTGTTTATTCAAACTGGTTTTATCAGCTGGCAAATGTAAATTAACAGCTGGGAAAGGGAAGTAACTTCACTTGCACAAAACGTCCTCAAAGGCAGGCTGAATTTTGCCAAGTAATTCAAGCAAATAGATCTTCTTTTCTTTTTTTTTTTCAAACGCATTCATTAAAAACTGGAGTTCTGCAAAGAATAAAATAATGTCAGGGTTTATCAAATCATTGAAAGTTCATAAACCCATTTTATTACATGAAAATTCAATAAAGCAATAATACTATGTGATTTTTTTTTTGCAATATTCACAGAAAGCTGGTAACCTCTCAGTAAAATAGCTTTTGAAAAAAAGACTTCTAATGAAGTAAGTACCCATTGTGTTCATGGGCATCTGCCCCAAACGGCTGGGCAGGAGAGGCTGGCTGACAGTCATTTCATAGAAGATGATTTTATTGTTTGATTCTGATGCTACAAACTATGAGGTCTGGTCCTCACTGGTAGCATCAAATGATGACATATTCTAATTAAAGTTGAACGTACTAAGGAGAAAACTGTGGGGCGGAAGTGAAGAAAGCATGACCACCACCAGCAACACCTCATGCTTTGCCCCACCCACATGCATTACCACCAGCAACATCTCATGCTTTGCCCCACCCCACATGCATTACCACTAGCAACACCTCATGCCTTGCCCCACCCACATGCATTACCACTAGCAACACCTCATGCTTTGCCCCACCCCACATGCATTACCACTAGCAACACCTTATGCCTTGCCCCACCCACGTGCATTACCACCAGCAACATCTCATGCCTTGCCCCACCCCACATGCATTACCACCAGCAACATCTCATGCTTTGCCCCACCCCACATGCATTACCACTAGCAACACCTCATGCTTTGCCCCACCCCACATGCATTACCACTAGCAACACCTCATGCTTTGCCCCACCCACATGCATTACCACTAGCAACACCTCATGCCTTGCCCCACCCACATGAATTACCACTAGCAACACCTCATGCTTTGCCCCACCCACGTGCATTACCACCAGCAACACCTCATGCTTTGCCCCACCCACGTGCATTACCAACAGCAACGCCTCATGCTTTGCCCCACCCACGTGCATTACCACTAGCAACACCTTATGCCTTGCCCCACCCACGTGCATTACCACTAGCAACACCTCATGCTTTGCCCCACCCCACATGCATTACCACTAGCAACACCTCATGCTTTGCCCCACCCCACATGCATTACCACTAGCAACACCTCATGCTTTGCCCCACCCACATGCATTACCACTAGCAACACCTCATGCCTTGCCCCACCCACATGAATTACCACTAGCAACACCTCATGCTTTGCCCCACCCACGTGCATTACCACCAGCAACACCTCATGCGTTGCCCCACCCACGTGCATTACCAACAGCAACGCCTCATGCTTTGCCCCACCCACGTGCATTACCACTAGCAACACCTCATGCTTTGCCCCACCCACGTGCATTACCACTAGCAACACCTCATGCTTTGCCCCACCCCACATGCATTACCACCAGCAACACCTCATGCTTTGCCCCACCCACATGCATTACCACCAGCAACACCTCATGCTTTGCCCCACCTACGTGCATTACCACTAGCAACAACTCATGCTTTGCCCCACCCACGTGCATTACCACTAGCAACACCTCATGCTTTGCCCCACCCACGTGCATTACCACTAGCAACACCTCATGCTTTGCCCCATCCCTCGTGCATTACCACTAGCAACACCTCATGCTTTGCCCCACCCCACATGCATTACCATCAGCAACATCTCATACTTGCCCCACCCCCACATGCATTACCACCAGCAACATCTCATGTTTTGCCCCATCCCATATGCATTACCACTAGCAACACCTCATGCTTTGCCCCATCCCACATGCATTACCACTAGCAACACCTCATGCTTTGCCCCACCCACATGCATTACCACTAGCAACACCTCATGCCTTGCCCCACCCACATGAATTACCACTAGCAACACCTCATGCTTTGCCCCACCCACGTGCATTACCACCAGCAACACCTCATGCGTTGCCCCACCCACGTGCATTACCAACAGCAACGCCTCATGCTTTGCCCCACCCACGTGCATTACCACTAGCAACACCTCATGCTTTGCCCCACCCACGTGCATTACCACTAGCAACACCTCATGCTTTGCCCCACCCCACATGCATTACCACCAGCAACACCTCATGCTTTGCCCCACCCACATGCATTACCACCAGCAACACCTCATGCTTTGCCCCACCTACGTGCATTACCACTAGCAACAACTCATGCTTTGCCCCACCCACGTGCATTACCACTAGCAACACCTCATGCTTTGCCCCACCCACGTGCATTACCACTAGCAACACCTCATGCTTTGCCCCATCCCTCGTGCATTACCACTAGCAACACCTCATGCTTTGCCCCACCCCACATGCATTACCATCAGCAACATCTCATACTTGCCCCACCCCCACATGCATTACCACCAGCAACATCTCATGTTTTGCCCCATCCCATATGCATTACCACTAGCAACACCTCATGCTTTGCCCCATCCCACATGCATTACCACTAGCAACACCTCATGCTTTGCCCCATTCCACATCCATGTCCTCTGTAACGCTCTATCATCTCCCTCCTCTGACTACAACCATTTCTGGAAAAATGATTAATTTACAGGAATATTCTTACAACTTGGATGATTTGAGTTCATCAGTACATTAGGTATGCCAAAACTAACAAATATTTCATAATCAAAAGTATTCATTAAATCCTCGATTCAGATCCCCACATCCATTTCCTCCACTGTACCACTACATTCAGTCACTCTGTCTGTCTTACCTTGGTTGATCTCAAGGCCATGAAAATCTAAGATGAGTGTAAGAAAACAACTTCTGTTTTTTACTTCCTTCAACAGTCACAAAATGAGACAGTTCCCTTCTAAAGCCATGGTTCCCCCTGCTATTAGTCATCTGTCCCATAGAATAGAATTCTAAAGGTCATCAATCCATTTGTGTTTTAACCAAATATATCCAAATCTTAAATAAATGTTAGCGAACCGCCCAGAGAACGTGGACAAACGAGTCACAAGACGAAACACAACGCGTTTCAACCTCTTAGGTCTTCATCAGGTGAGACATAAACGAATAAAACAACGAAAATTCACTTAGCTTTGATCGCTTCAGATCACTTCACAGGGTTCAGCGCAAGGAAGAAGGCGTTGAACCCTGTGAAGTGATCTGAAGCGATCAAAGCTAAGTGAATTTTCATTGTTTTATTCGTTTATGTCTCACCTGATGAAGACCTAAGAGGTCGAAACGCGTTGTGTTTCGTCTTGTGACTCGTCTGTCCACGTTCTCTGGGCGGTTCGCTAACATTTATTTAAGATTTGTTTAGATTTCCGCCTGCAGTCCTCTCGCTTTGCGACCAAATATATCCAAATCTCCATTTTGCCTGCAGAAGCCTGAAAAACACTTAGCCTGCCTTGCGTTCAATGCGTAGTGTGCAGGCCTTTTTCTCTTTGTTGAGAACTAAGAGGCATCTCTTTCCATTTTATATCAGCAGGATAGTGATCTGCTGATTCCTGCTACACACTTTGATCCAGCTATGGTTATGGCACTGCAAAGGACCCACTCAAGTCACTACTATCTTAAGATGCACTACAAAAAGGGTCGACTCTAGTGACTGCTATTTTTCAATTTCAAAATGGTCGACCAGCGCATTAAATTATTTTAAAGAGATTTTTATGTTAGGACTCACAAAATTTGTGTCAACGGGAGCCCTGACATCACTAAATCAGTGACAGTTACCCAGGGACTGCCACTGTAGTCTTCACACACACAAAAAGAGAATGGCAAAGTCTTGAGCTACATCCAACTCCCTGTTCCCTTTTCCTTTCTTGTTCTTTGTATTCTCCTACATTCACATTCACATTTCAGGTCACTCCACTCTTCCAAGCCAACAATCACCATCATAAATTTTCAAGCAGTCAGCGTCTCTGGAGCCTGAGGAAGGAGTCAAACGGAAGTCTTTAATGGTGATGACAGCAGTGTGTTCTGCTTTGGTCCTCACCAGCCAGTCGCAAACAACCGTCTTTTTGGAAGTTAACAGTCTGAAACAAAGCCAATATTTTGATTACATACAGGACTGTTTGAAATGACACGTCTGGAGCATAGGAATAATTTCATTGCATATTGGAATCAAATGTCTGACACACAGGAATGGTTTCACTCAGCAGCATTGCAGTGTCTGCCTCCGGCTGCTCTGGGGCTGTGTGATGGTATCCAGAATATGCCTTTAGGTCTCTTTTGACTGTTCCATTTTAAGTTTCTTTCAGTCACCATAGTTCTTCCCCTGGCATGTCCAGTGCAGAGCTGTTCTGGGCAGTGAGTTTGATGGCATGAAATAAAAAATGAATTTTAACCATTTCCATTGGTGTGCACAGATTGTCTCTTGCATTGTCAGTGTTCCTGCCCTGCTCTGGAGATCTACATCGAAGATTGTACTTAGCCAGAAGATCCTGAGGAGTTGCTACAGGCATGTGGTCTGGAACACCTCCAGCTTCTGCTCAACAGTGAAGGTGACTTCAAGTACTCCCAGCTGTACAGGAAATTGCTGAGGACACCAAAGATCCTGATCTTTATGTGGATGCAGGCCAGAGACAGGTAAATATATATATTTAATATTTCTTATTGTTTTATGCAGAGATAAGTTCTTAAACTGTTTGCTTTCTTTTCATTCAGATGTTTTCATGTAAAATGAGCAAAACTGTTGTGTAAACAGTTGTGTTTACCTGTGTGTAATTTACAGAAAGCAGGGAGGAAGGGAGGTCATTCTGAGTCCAAATTTTCTTTTCCTTATTGACTACATGTAAGTGATTTATAAGTCCTACCCGCATATGAATATTTAATGTTCTTCTTTCTATTCATGGCAAATTAGTCATGTAAATGTGGCTGCTCAATTCACTTTTGTATTTAAATATGTTACTTTACAAGGTTTGTTGTAAACAAATATTCTGGAATGAGTAATGTTGACAAGTTAATGTTTTGTAACATGTTATTGTTAATGTAATTTGTGGTTTTAGATGAGATCACAATGGAATTTCTCTTGATATATACTGCTCAAAATAATTTAAGAGCCACCTGCATTTTTCATATGGTTTAGATAACGCATCGTAGTGTATAGAATTCAAAGCTTTTGTCCAATTTTTGCACTGAAAGTGTGACAATTGCTTCAAAGCAAAACTGGTTTTAGCATGTGTTCAGTTGAATCTGAGTCTAGTGGGTTGAACGAGTTCACAAAAGAAACACCAAAATCACGAAAACATGGTCGCGGTTTGCGAGCGCATAGCTGAGGCAGCAGAGTTGGGCTGACTGCAAACCATATTGCACGTGCAAGTCATGCCTTTACTGAACACATGGCAACCAGTTTTGCTGACCAGTGGGTATAAAAAAAGCCGCTTTTGGGGGTATTTTTAACCATGCCACCAAGACGGAGATTAAATGACACTGACCGGGAAGGGCTGTTGCTTGGCTTCAAGAAGGTGTAGGCGTCAGAGAAGTTGGTCGTCACCTTCAAGTGCATCATGCTGTCATCCACAGACTTCGTGACCGCTTCAACGCCACTGATAGTACTGCTGAGCGAAGACGGTCTGGCCAGCCTAGGTCCACCACCAGACAGCAGGACAGACTGCTGGTTCTGACGGCGCTGAGACAAAGAACTGCCACTGCAAACAACCTCAGGCGACAACTGCGTGCTGCAGCGAACGTCAACATTTCCGACCAAACTGTTCGGAACCGCCTGAGAGAAGTTAACCTCCGAGCAAGACGGCCAGCTGTTCAACCTGTGCTGACGGCGGCTCACCGTAGGGCGCGACTGACCTGGTGCCGAGCTCATGTGGCCTAGATGAGGCAGCACTGGGCCCGGGTGATGTTTTCTGACAAGTCGCATTTTGCTCGGCTCTTCCATGATGGTCGCATACGTGTCTGGAGGCGGACGGGGGAACGCTACCAAGAAGCCAACGTAATCAAACGGGCCGGTATGGCGGGGGGTCTATCATGGTGTGGGGTGGCATAGGAAGGAACTTCAGAACCCCCCTGTACTGAGTTGAAGGCAACCTAACTGGTGTGGGGTACAGGGACAACATTCTTCAGCCTCTGGTCCTGCCTGTCCTGCAAGCCCTGGGCCCTGATGCCATCCTCCAGGACAACAACGCCCGTCCCCACCGTGCCAAGGTGGTAACCGTCTTCTTGGAGGAGCAGCAGGTCAACTGCCTCGACTGGCCAACGTCCTCGCCCGACCTTAATCCGATCGAGCACGCCTGGGACATCCTGGGGCGCCTGCTTCACGAGAACCACCCTCCAGCAGTGAACCTGGGCCAGCTCTTCAACTTCTTGCAGCAGGAGTGGAACAACATCCCCCAGTTGACTCTCAGGAGGCTTGTGAACTCTGAGACAGAGATGTCTAGCTTGTATCTGCGCTAATGGCGGCCATACTGAGTATTGACATTGATTGTCATTTGATTTGACTGTTCTGAGTTCTGAAATGAAGGTGTTCATCAATTAAGCCCATGAAGTTGTTTTTGAGCAGCTGTTTCTGATGTCATTGTATCGTTCCATAGATGAATTTTCACTTAAATTGTTTGAAGAAGTTATTTTGTTTTTCGGCTGAATTGTGTGTGAATGTTTTCAACTGGCTCTTAAATTGTTTTGAGCAGTATATAATATATATATATAACAAAACAAAGTATACCTGACTTGAACAGGTTTATTGATCCCTTCTCCTTGCCCTTTTATCATGTCTCTATTTTAACACCACCATTGGTTGGTCAGTGTTGTGACGGTCAAGGCTGCTGAGGAAAATAAAGTTGTTCAGTGTTGTGACGGTCAAGGCTGCTGAGGAAAATAAAGTTGTAATAACTAAATAAGTCATATTTAGAACAATCAAAATCTCTCATGATTAATTGAGTCAAGATAAAAAGAGGAAGTTAAGTAAGTTTTAAATAAGCAGATAATACTCCCAAAACACATTAAAACAGTGTTACACATTCACCTATGAATGAAAGGAAAACAAAGTGGTACTTAAGATTCACAATGCTGTGCACTGAGACCTTTGCAGCCCGTTTCCTCACAAGTAATTCCCTTGTCAATAAGATAACAGAAAAGAGGCATCTCTTTGCAAACTGATCAGAATCCTTCTCCAACAAGTACAAGACCATTTGCTAACGGTAACTTCATAATCCTTCTCCAAGAAGTACAAGAGCATTTACTAATGGTAACTTCATGTCTGTCATCTGCAATGATGTTTTTAAAAAAATCTGTCAGGCAGAAAGATACAAACATGGGTGCACATATCTAGAAAAAGAAAAAAACAAAACAACAACACTGCACATTCAGACATAAGCATGTGCTTTCTCAGTCTGCCTGTCTGCCTGTCTGTCTGTCTGTCTGTCTGTCTGTCTGTCTGTCTCTCTCTCTCTCTCTCTCTCTCTCTCTCTCTCTCTCTCTCTCTCTCTCACACACACACACACACACACACACACACACATGTATGCGCGCACACACGCACGCATGCACGCACGCACGCATGCACATGCACACACACACACACACACACGCACACACACACACACACACACACACACAGAGAAAACCACAAACTGCATCTCTGCAATTCGAAATCATGTCAGAATGATGTAAATAACTAACATATATCTATAACTTTCCTCACCAACCCCTTTGCCGATTCAATTCGATACCTGTCACTTTTATCCCAGCTGATTGCAAAGGACCATATCAAGACTGTCATTCCATTGAAATCAACTCACAACATCAACACACACACACACACACATACACACACACACACACACACACACACACACACACACACACACACACACACACCTCATTAAAACAGATTTCTTTTAAAACATGCCTGAAGTTCTTTAGAATCTTTCATAAAAATTTTACATCAGATGATCAGATGTTGACGTTTCTCTTTGAGACACTCATGAGTCAATCAGGTGAAGATATCTCTGACCAGGATTTTTGTGGAGTCTGCTGTAAAATAGTCCATGGCTACCAACAGATGACAATTCTTCAACCAAAATCACTTCAAGCCTACATTGTATGTTGTCTGTTTCACTGTACCTTCTTTCTTTTTCCTTTTTTTTTTCTTTCTTTTCCTTTCTTCCATTTATCAAAACAAACATCTCGGTGTTAAAATCAGATGTCAAATGAGGCATATATACTCTGTCAATTTCATTCATATGAAAACCATTAACTTCCTTTATATACTGAGAACCAGTTTTGGCAAAATGGCTTTCCTTGTCACCCAAATCCATTTCAAGGAAGCTTTTTAATCAGATTCACACTCACAGTACATGTTTTACAATTAAAATTATTTCAAATTGTAGCATCCCGCATTTGTATAGACCATATTAAACATTACATACAAAAACAACATTGAATGCGACTGTGGACAAGTAAGTAATTTGTACACTTACCTGTCCAGAAGATCAATGTTGGTAGTGATGAGGGGATCAAAGGTATAGTCAAAGATAAACTCATCACCACTTGTGTAGGCATAAAGTGTCCCTGTTGGCTTCGGACAATTCTCATCTCCACCAACTGTCCAAGAATCAAAAAGAGAACAAAGCGACTGTCTAATAAAAGCAAAGGCATATCGTTTGAATAAAGAGAACAAAATACTGTCTAATAAGATAAAATGATGCATACACAGGCATATCGTTTGAACTTTGAATCCTGTTTCTTTTCCATAATGTCACCACATAGAAAAAAAATAACAATTAATGACAAAAACTTTGATAGAATATGAAAGATATCTGCAAAGATATTAAATGTCTTTAGAAAATTTTGACAGTCATCTACTATCCAAACATTCTGTATCTACAACAACAACAACAACGACAACAACTAGAGTACAGATACTTCATAGGATTTTTTTTTACTTCAAGTTAAACCATAGTGGTATCAAATTATATTTTAACTGAAATAATTAGTATTAAAAGTATCTGAACAAAAGAAAAAAAAATCAGAAAATGTTCTGCTCAGCCACTTGAACGAATGCTTGACAACCATTTGAGAACTAGGAAAGATTTGTTACACACTGCTATTTAAAGTAACTATACCGATCAGTTGAATATATTAAGAACATGAACAGGGCTACCACTGGCAATTGTTTTTAAGCTGTCACTTGATTCCCTTACAAAAAGAAAAAAAAACCCTTTAAGGTCATCACTGAGTATCTAATTCATTTCATTTTTTTCTCAGCCATGTATTGAATTGAACATCACTGTTTTGCCTCTGTAAGTCTGACACATCACTTGACTCATACGTCCAATTCTAGTACGAGATGCAGGGTACGTGGGAATCTGTGTTTGACTGCATCAAGAGAAACGCAGCATCTCTTTCAATTTTACGCTGACTGGGGAAAATCTGTGTATAACCTTCCAGCTTGTGCAGCAAACTCTGATCCACCGTGGTTAGGCACACAGCAGAATTCTTCACAGTCAACCAAAACGACAGCCACTTTTCAATTCTAAAGCGGTCAGCCAACACTTAAAGCATACTTTAAATTAAGTTTAATCATATTTTTTAAGCATTATGGCACGTAAAATGCTTATCTGTAGGAGCCTTCCATGAATTCTTTGAAAATAAGATTTCGGTTTGTACATGAAGTGAAACTTTCAATGGTTGACTGTTGTGTTAATGTTGAATTTACATATACCTTACAGTAACATTTATTTCCTCATCTTTCTTCTTTAAAATGCATGTTTAAATATGTGCTTCAAAGAAATGCACAGAAATAGTTTGTAACAATACTAATTACTAGACAGAGCAACATGAAATAAACCATACAGACTGAGCACAAATTATTCACATGATCAAAAATTATCTGTAACTGATCCTGTGACAAGAAACTGTTAGCCATCACCATCCACCCCCTCACTCTCTCTCTCTCTCTCTCTCTCTCTCTCTCTCTCTCTCTCTTCTCTCTAGCTCTAGCTCTCTCTAGCACAGACACATTCTTTAATATTATAAGTTTCACATCCTTTCAATACTCGTCTTCACACACCCCCCCCCCCTCCCAGTATCAGACATCAGAAACATGATGGTTTGCTTAACTCTCTAGGACAGATCAGGCCCCAAAATTCACAGACCCACCATAAGCCATAAAACTAAAAACTGCATGCAAAACTCAGCACCAGTGTTTGACCAGTTTTGGGGGTGCAGGTGTAGTCCTCTAATGGAAGGACTCAGAATATTTTCTCTATTAGAGTTATAGAGTAGTTTGAATACTAAAATTTCACCTCAATCCCCTCTCTCTTACTAGTGATGGAGGAAGCAACTTTTTTTTTTCTTGGGACAGTTAAAAATATACTCAAGAGTAGCTCAGGAATAATTTTCCTTAGGCTTGTGCACTTAAAAGTGCTGGTGCTCCGAGTGACAGAATTAGAGATGAGTTCCAACATGAATTAATGTATGAACAAATGATTGGCACAGGTTAAGTGTAATTTCACACACCACCTTTACTTATGTATACCAGAGAAAAATATACGAATCAACAGAACTTCAGCAACATCAGTCTTTGTTTCAGCTGACTTTCTCCCATTTTATCTCATCATAAAAAGAGGGAATGTTCTTGATGGGTTGAGTTGTAGTCCACTTGGTATGAGTGTAGATTATCTGTCTGCAGTTGCTGGTCCACCTTCTCTTTAGGTACTTCAGGCAGGCTGATCTGTTTGGTCTGCTTGACCATGAGGTAGCGTGGAATCTTGGTCCTGTGCTGGCCCTGTTGCAGAGAGCCTAGGAAGACCATGAATCCAGGATCCTTCACATGTCAGAACCTGGTTTGTAGTTAAGTTGCTGAAAGTCCGGCTTGGCGAATCCTCACACTTGCCCTCTGGCTTTCAGTAAGTGTGTGAGATCTCAGCCAGTAAAGAATTAGACTAGTATGAATATATCTACCATGATTTTCAGTATCCACTTTAGTTCTTCACTCAGATTTTGAGTGGAATTTAACGAGTGGTAGGAGACTGTAAGAAAATGTTAACGATTGAAGGCAAACAACTCTTCAATTATAGCTGAAGTAACTTGGACTACACTTTGCACAAGTACACATGTTGATCACAGTCAAATAGGCAAATCCTATAATAGTAGCATTGCCAATATCCACATTCACCCACGCAACCCTCTCCCCTCACTTCCACCTTTCCCCAATAGGCCTACTCCCACCCCACCCTGTGTCCTCTACTGCCTAAAGTGTGGAAAACCAGCTTTCTCAAAGTTGATACCCTCTGGTAGCCTACATACAGTTTGACAAATTTGCTTTTCGGCACTTGAAGCAGAAGAGTATACAGGACATATATGTGTATGTATTATAGATGTTGCCTTGCAACACTCCCCCTCATCCCTAAACCCAACCCTTCCTTCTCTTTCTCTTTACTTCGCAGTAACAGAATGCTTAGGAAAGAGCTCTTTCAGTACGCTGTAAGAAAATATAAGGGGATGGCGGGGATGGTCGGGGGTGGTAAGGGGGTGGCGCGAGGGTAGGTGGGCGCTAATATGTTAATGGCGGGATAAAAAACGGTCATACACACAAAAGTGTCAGAATAATCAACGTGATGATTGTGGACACTCTACGGAAGGAAGAATGAAGGAAAGAAAGAAGAAACGCAAAATATGCGGGTCGGCGGCCGCTAAAATGTTAACCGTTATTCTACGGTTCCGATTTGTGAACTCAAGCTCAAATCTTATTTAACAGATTTTGAGAACAAAGTCTCTTTGGTTTAACAAAAAATTAATAACTTCTAAATATATATTGGTTTACATTAATAAGACATATGTACCAAGTCAAAACATTTTAGTGGCCGTCGAGTGACATCATCACTATCACACACACACACACACACAGTCACTCACCTTCAACAGTCACAAAAACGAAAATCAAGATCAGCCATTCCCATATCTGCTTCCGTGAAACTGAACATGAATATGATCCTTTTCGGGAATCCATTGACCAGTAGGGGGTCTGTATCTCAATGTTTGGAAGAACTCGTGAACTTCTGCAATTTCCGTACGTCTGCTCTATAGCAGACCACTTGTCTCAAAACAAAAATTTAATCGTCTCAGACCGGAAGTAAGCCTACGTCGTAACCCGGAAATGACCGTGAATTAGCCTCGCAGACAAAGTAGGTAGTAGTAGGACCGGCTTTTTTTGTTGTTGTTGTTGTTGTTTTTAAGCCTTAGGCCTTACGGCCTATTTGCGTCCCCTCATTATTTTTCAATTTGATTTCGGTCTGGTTGCATGCCTATTGTATTCAATCCACACTAAAGAAAAGATCTTGAACTTTCAATTTAGGGTCTTCATCTAGGAGTTTTTTAAAGCTGTTGATGTCAGGTGCATATTTGGTGTTAGTAGGGGCCGATTCTACATGTTTTCAGTGCTGGTAGCTCGTGACCTCTTGTTTTTGAGTGCCGACTTTGTATACAAATATCAATACAATGTAAAAATGAGAAGCTGCTCCATTTTAGGCCAGGGGGTGGAGGTGGGGAGACTACCCCTCATAAACCCCCTTTCTCACGCAGCCACCCCCTCCCCCTACCCACCAACCTTTCTGTGTACAGTATGCGGCATGCCGACAACGGTTACTGCTGGAAGAATACACCTCATTTGCTTCTGTTCAGTCGATGATATAATTTTGTTTTTAAAAACCGCGAGCATACATTACTGTTTATACTCGAATTCTCACTCTTGACATTCAAGTATTATACGCGACTGCTCGCGCGCACGCGCGCGCGCGCGCGCGCACACACACACACACACACGCACACACACACACACACACACACACACACACACACACACACTTTAATGCTCTTATACGCTGTCATGACGAAGATCTTGTACGCATATAAGTAGGCCTACACACGCATACCTAGGGGTTTGACTTCGATGATGCCGACCACTCTCCTGAGGATCAAGATAAGCAGTCGAAAAACAGTGTTGATCAAATCGGAAAACAAACTTCAATGGAGAGCAATACTGAAAGAACAAGCACCATGCATCCTATCACTTCCCCCACCCCATTAGCCCAGGGCAAGATGATCGTAGGTGCACAGGGTTTGCCCCCTTAGCCACACAAGCTCTATCTTTATGTCCCAAGTTTCGTTGAAATTGGCTCGATAGTTAATGGGCAGTCTTGCTGACAGACAAACCAATAATTCGACTGGTGAAAAACCAAAGAACAGATTGATCTCTTAAACGAAGAGCTATACGGTGAAACTACCTACCCGAGCTCTCTGGCAGAAGTAAAAATAAAACGAACTTGAACAACTTCTACATGCTATGTATATGGTGCACATCTTCGTGCTCCCGTCATGATACCTGTCTTTACGTGCCCCTGGTCCCTGTCTCTGTGTCCCCCAGTCTCAATGTGCCCCAGTCTCCGTATGCTCCAATTCTATCAAGTGTTGGCGGCAAACCGTGCAGCCACCGGAACATTGTGTTCAACATGATTAGAGTGAGCTTGGCGACGCTAATGGGTTGAATCTGAACTCGATTTGCTAATAAAATGGAGAAATCATGTGGTGTCACTACTTAATGAATCATGAATAACGTCAGTTTTTCACTAACTACTGTGGGGTTGAGTTCAGATAATAAACAGTCTCTTATACTTACTGAAAACAACGGCAGCCTCTTACAAGGAGCTCAGTAGATCTCAAAGTGGTGTAGTCACGGATATGGCATTGATTTCAGTTTCTCATCTTTCTGCTGCGATCACTCGGCGGAGAGCAGGGACTTCGGGACACCAAGTCTATATCTGTCTGAGTTCCCCTGGTCTGCTTCCACTGGTTCATGTGTAACAGGACCGCACTCTGGCAAATAAATTGAGTCCAGTCCTTTTGGGCTCGGCTCCCTGCCTTTTTATTGAAACTGCTCAAGGTTCAGTCAGTGTCACATATGAAGGATGTGCTGAACACCAACAGCAGAACTGAAGAAAACCTGAAGAAAAAAAAACCTGAAACACACCAAGAAACACTACTTAATAACTATACACTAACTTCTTATGTGTCTCAGTATTTAAAAATTACGATAAAGTACCTTTACAACCAACATCCAAAACTTGGATTAAGACCCTAGATTGATAAAACAAAACATGATGAGGAAAAAATAACGAAAGGAAATCTTTCCCAATCACTTGAGAAAAAGTAACTCACTATAATTAATATTAAATCAGCTCCGTCCCTGTTGACCGGAATGTTAACCAGATCAATTAATAGTACTTTTAGATGAATTATGTATTCACCAAAAAATAATCTTACAAAGTTATAATAGCTAACTACTAGGTCACCATTATCATTAAATCCCTTAGTCTTCAAGCTGATCCAAAGGGAAATTGAGTCACCGTAAACAATAAACTAACATGCTTGACCCCCACCTACAGAGAGTGGTAAATAAAGCTAACCAAATTGTTAAAGCATTGTAAAAACTTACCATATAATGAAAGACTGAAATATTTGAATCTGCACCCGCTGAGGGGAAGAAGGATCAGAGGTGACCTCATTCAAGTTTATAAGATTTAATGACTATGATGATATTGACGTTGAGACTTTCTTTTCTGTTGCACCACTCGCGAGTACTAGAAAGTCTGAAGGAAAGATTTTTATAAAGCACTGTAATACTAATCAACGTAAATTTTCATTTTCATATAGCGTTACTAACCACTGGAACGAACTACCTGCTAACATTACATTTGCACCTGATATTAATACTTTCAAGAATTTTCTAGATAATGATTCAAAATTAGAGAACTGTTCTATGCTTATGATGGATTGCAATGAAGATATTGATTAAATGTAGCATGCCATCTGACCCCCAAAAAGTGAAGAATTTTAGAGGGGACACATGATAGACCGCGAGGTCTAGGCTAATGAATGCCAGTCCCTACTACTACTACTACTACATGCTAAATCTAAATGTAATGATTCAGAAAAAACGGTCAGGCCTAATAAGTAACTGAGTAAGCTTTAAGTCTTTTAACAAAAGACTCAACAAAGAAATAATCCAAATAGACTTACCCTATTTGTGGAATAAGGGTTATAAACATGTAATGAATGCCGTCATCTCACTGGTATTACTGAACACCAATTCTTTCAAAACACAAAATGCCGGGAAGCCGTTTTTGTACTCCCAGTTCTTATAGAACAGGGAGTACTTTAGAATGGGAACGAAGAAATGCTCTGTGTGTGTGTGTGTGTGTGTGTGTGTGTGTGTGTGTGTGTGTGTGTGTGTGTGTGTGTGTGTGTGTCCGTGGTCAAAATGTGTTCCACTCGCTCCAGACAAAACTACTGGACCGATCTTTCTGAAAATGTGTAGGTATGTTCATTATGGGCCACGGATGATGCCCGATGTTTTAGTTTACCGTTATAGCCGTTACTAACGGCTGTAACGGCATGTAACAGTTTTTCTTCTTTATGGAATATCTCAGAAAGTACTTGGCCGATCTTTGTACAAATGAGCAGGTACATTCATTATGGGTCACGGATGATGCCCGATGTTTTAGTTTACCCCGTTATAGCCGTTACTAACGGCTGTAACGGCCTGTAACGGTTTTTCTTCTTTATGGAATATCTCTATATGGAATATATATGGGGAGCCGGAATAGCTCAGTTGGTAGAGCGCCTGACTCGTAATCTTGGTGATCCTGGGGTTGCGGGTTCGAATCTCCGCCGGGGCGTTTTGGTACAGGGGGATTTTTCCCTCGGAGTTAACATTAGTTCTGACTCCATTTCCCATACAGTCCTTCGAATGAGACTATAAACCGAGGTTCCGTGTGTGAACGCACGCATAATATCTTGCACACACGTAAAATCCCATCACCAACTTTCGGAAGAGTAGGCCAGTTTGGCCGTTGGTATGGATGACACGTTACACACAGCATGCACCCTGCGTAAGAAATGGAAAGAATGAAGGAAGTAAAGAAACTGAGTGAACGATATTGACTTGATGACACGGGAAACGACTGAATGAAGCGCCAGCTGGCAGCTCTTCAGGCGGCACTACCCAGGTAGGCAGCCCGTTGTGTAAGCGAGTGTTGATTGTAAAGCGCTTAGAGCTTGGTCTCTAGCCGAGAATAGGCGCTCTATATAAGTATTCATTATTATTATTATCTCAGAAAGTACTTGGCCGATCTTTCTGAAAATTTGTAGGTATGTTCATTATTGGTCACGAATAATGCCCGATGTTCTAGTTAACCGTTATAGCCGTTACTAACGGTTGTAAGGGCATGTAACGGTTTTTCTTCTTTATGGAATATCTCAGAAAGTACTTGGCCGACCTTTATGAAAATTGGCAGGTATGTTCATTATGGGTCACAGATGATGCCCGATGTTTTAATTTACCCCGTTATAGCCGTTACTAACGGCTGTAACGGCCTGTAACGGTTTTTCTTCTTTATGGAATATCTCAGAAAGTACTTGGCCGATCTTTCTGAAAATGTGTAGGTATGTTCATTATGGGCCACGGATGATGCCCGATGTTTTAGTTTACCGTTATAACCGTTACTAACGGCTGTAACGGCCTGTAACAGTTTTTCTTCTTCAAGGCATATCTCAGAAAGTACCTGGCCGATCTCTGTGAAAATTAGCAGGTATGTTCATTATGGGTCACGGATGATGCCTGATGTTTAGTTTACCCCGTTGTAGCTGTTACTAACGGCTGTAACGGCCTGTAACGGTTTTTCTTCTTTATGGAATATCTCAGAAAGTACTTGGCCCATCTTTCTGAAAATTTGTAGGTATGTTCACTATGGGTCATGGATGATGCCCGATGTTTTATTTGACCAGAATAGCCGTTACAATCGGTTATAATGGCCCAAAACGGTTTTTCTTCTTTATGGAATATCTAAGAAAGTACTTGGCCGATTTATAAACGGTTTGGATGATCTTGTGACAAACCGGAGCCTCTTTCCATATGTAAGTAACGTAACGCTAAAAATCGATTAAACAAGTTAAAAAGCGTTATTTTGCCGTTATTTCTTATATATAGGTGGATTTTAATGAAATTTGATATACTGAAAGGTTATCACACACAAATGGCACTTCTATATAGTGTTTCACAATTCGACCGTTAAAAACCGTTATTCTTGACATATTGTCCGATTTGGATGAAGTTCAGTATGTACATAGGCTTTAGCTCAGTGATGACTAATATACCAGTTTCAAAAGTGTACATCGGTTATATAACCCTTAAAACCGTTATTTTGCCGTTATTTTTTTACATATTGGTGGATTTTACTGAAATTTAGTATACAGAAAGGTTGTCACACACAAATGGCACTTCCATATAGTGTTTCAAAATTTGACCGTTAAAAATCGTTATTCTTGACATATTGTCCGATCTGTATGAAATTTGGTAGGTACATAGGCTTTAGCCCAGTGAGGACTAAAATACCAGTTTCGAAAGTGCACATCGGTTAAATAACCGTAAAAACCGTTATTTTGCCGTTATTTATCTCAGAAAGTACTTGGCCGATTTATAAGCGATTTGGAAAACTGGGAGTACGTTTATATGCTTTGCATCTTGTTTTTATCTGCGACCTTCACACGCAAGGGAAATCACTCTGCCAGTGGCGTCTCTCTCTCTCTCTCTCTCTCTCTTAAGCATCACTGGGTCACACATGTACTCCCGATATCTATGTTTTCTCAGAGTTTAGGGGCCCCAGTTTTAAGTTCCCTGGAGGTCTATGTTTCCCCGGGTCCATGTTTCCCCACATCTATGTTTTCTCTGGCTAGTTCCCCTGGGTCTACATTTCTTTTCCGGTTATGTTCCTTCTCGGTCTATTTTCCCCGCCAAGATCTACGCTCCACCACGGCGGGTCAGCTTAGGCTACTGAGATCATGGTTAAAAGCCCTGTGACACAGAATCCAATATTGCGATCCAGACCTAAGTTTCCTGGAAGTTCAAACCAGCCGCCATGGTTCTGTGGTTTGCCTCACGGACTTACTGGTGTAAAAGTCCTGGATTTAATTGCAAGCAGAGGCCTTTATTTGTGGAATTTTCGGCCATGACCGGCTTCTGTCCAAAGTTGAGTATGCTGTTTGCTCAAGTGGAAAGACTGGAATATCACAGTCCAGTTTCATCTTCTTAGTGGATGCATCTCTGACAGTATTCCTCAAATTTCCTGAATAGCACTGCAGGTGTATGTATTTCACAGGCCAAGTTGACGCCGGGATAGACCTGAAAGGAAATGTGAAATACAGCCCTGTCATGTAGATCTAATATCAGACATCGACTCGGGGGCCGCAAACAAAAACAGAAACAGTTTATTCCCTAGCACAGTGGAAGAACTTAAACAGCCTCAACGAGAAGACAGTGTCAGCTGAACTGATCAGCAGAGTTCAGACTCCTCACTGGTTCAGTATTGGAAAGAACGAAGTTGAAGTGTGCGACCTTTCAGTAGCCCCAGTTCTATAAGGGCCGTCCGGCTCCACTCGCACATGAAATCAATTTAAAAAAAAAAAGAAAACAGTGGGATGCGGAAAAAAAGTGAGGGAGCGGGTGATTGAATGTATTGATCATTATGGTAGTGTATGACTGATCAATTGCTCAATTTCAACCGGGGCTACCGGGCTCCATACGCACACATACCTGATTTTAAAAAAAAAAAGAAAAAAAAAAAAGAAGAAGAAAAGAGACAGACAGACACACTCAACCGGGACTGGGGCAGACACACCTTGCCATC
This sequence comes from Conus canariensis, assembly GCA_033310375.1. Lineage (NCBI taxonomy): Eukaryota > Metazoa > Mollusca > Gastropoda > Neogastropoda > Conidae > Conus > Conus canariensis. Next base: position 35,391,484 of record CM065742.1, read on the forward strand.
GGTGTACAACACCCTCATCGTTCAGTCACATGACCAGGGTTCGACCCGCGGTCGTGTGCACTGAACGCCAGTTCACCCAGTAGCCACACCACCGCTGAAGAAGATAGACGGAGGTCTGTCGAAAGCACCAAGTAAGTGCTATTCCTAGCTGAGTGACCTGTGTAAATCCGGTAGTCGTTATGACAGACAGAGAGACAGAAAGAAAGAAAAGGGGAGGGGGTGGGAGGCTGTTGCATGGCGTCAGTTTTCTGTGTGCAAAACTTCAGGGGTGGGTGGGTGAATGTATTGATATGATGGTGTATGACCGATCAGTTGCCCCAGTTTGGCTAGGGCCACCCAGGCCCCACACGAAAGAAAGAAAAAGGTGTGTGTGTGTGTGTGTGTGTGTGTGTGTGTGTGTGTGTGTATGTGTGTGTGTGTGTGTGTGTTTTCTCTGTGTGTGTGTGTGTGTGTGTGTGTGTGTGTGTGTGTGTGTGTGTGTGTGTGTTGAATGGTATCAATTTTCTGTATGCTTATGGCTCTCAGCCAGGCCATGATGGTGGCCATGAAGGGGGGGGGGGGGTGGAGGAGAAGTGGAGGGGGAAGCAGCTGGGGTGTGGATGGAGGAACTGGCATTGAGGGGTTCATCTAAGACTTTGTTCCACAGCTGTGAATTGCAGAGGCAGAGGAGTGGATGTGGCAGTCTGTGTGGGACAGTGGCACAAGAAGTTTCACCAAGTGCCCGCTGGTTCTCCTACTGAAGGTGCCCTCTTTGGGTGCAGCCACAATCAGGCCACTCATAGCTGCTTTGGCTGCAGAGTGCAGCATTTTGAGGGTGGACGGTCAGGATCCGGCCATGGGACAAGTTTTGTTTACAAGCTACTGGAAAGGTGAAAGTCATGCAGGATTCGTCGAGATGATCGACGTTAACTGGATCATCCCCAGGCTGTCTGACAAGTGCTGTGCTTGGCTTGCAGTTTCCCCTATCGCACCTGGGTCATAATCAGTAGGAAAGAGAGGATGTGATGTAAAATCACTTAAAGATGACAGACGAAATCCTAACCGCTAGACCACTTGGGAGCTAAAAGATGACAGGCTTTTCTCCCCCTTTAAATAGGTGTATTTCAGAGGTATGGGATGTAGACAGCGGGCCTTCCGAATATCCTTCACCCTCTGCCTGGAGCGCGATGGAGCCAATGCCAGAAAAGCTGGTCGCTCGCTGCTAGAGATTTTTTTTATCCAGAGTGTTCCTCTGTTTGTTCACTTAATCGTCATGCGTCTTTTCTGTTTCTGGGCAAATAAAAGGTGGCAAGTGAATGAGTTAAGAAGCATCTTTATTTGTCTTGAAAATGACACATTACAGTATTAGCATAATGAGTGCGTGTGTGTGTCTGTGTGTGTGTGTGTGTGTGTGTGAGTGTGTGAGTGTGTGTGTGTGTGTGTGTGTGTGTGTGTGTGTGTGTGTGTGTGTGTGTGTGTGTGTGTGTTAGCGGCAGCTGCAGAATCAAGTGACCATCACTTAAACAACTAAAAGTGTATGTGTGTGTGTGCGCACATGTGTGTGTATGTGTGTGTGTGTGTTTGTATGTGTGTGTGTGTGTGTGTGCATGCGCATGCATGCGTGCATGTGAATGTGTGCATGCGTTGTGTGAGTGTGTGTGCGCACATGCACTCGTTTGTTCGTGTGCGCAAGTATGTTTATAGTAATAGAGATAAACTCTTTACAAAATGCAACATGTGCTTATTATAACGAAGTGCATGCACACACGCGCGCGTGCGGACGCACACACACGTTGCTAGAATATTTTTCCGTCTGCCAAATTGCTGTTTAATTTGTGTTGTAAGTTTTACTAAATGTTCAGTAGTAGAGCGACCTTTTCGAAAAGCGGCTTGATTATTTGGAATAATGTTTTGTTTTTCACAGAAATGAACTAGCCTACTTGAGACTATTTTTTCCATTAACTTGCATACATGAGATGTTAAAGAGATGGGTCGATAGCTATTTTTATCAGTCCGAGGTTTTCCTTGCTTGTGTATAGGGATAACAATTGAGTGTTTCCAGATAAAAGGCATTTCACCGTTAGACCAGCATTTTTGTATCAAAGAATGTAAAAATTGAACTACATTTTGTGGTAAATGCTTTAACAATTCATAAGATATCCCATCTAGTCCAACAGACGTCTTATTTTTACCCATATGTGAAATACATTCAATTACTCCATCGAGTGTTATACTTGAATTTACATAGCTTTTTAATTGAGGTTTATTAAAACTATGATCTGATGTAATATTACTTTCCTCCTCATTTTTCTATATTGTCTGCTTTCAGTTGATAGTCCAGTAATTCTACTGCAATTTGTATACAATCAGCAAATGCTTCTGCTTTTTCTTGATTAGAGGGTATATCTGAACTCTCCAGTTTGATTGGGCATTGAGGTAAGTTTATTCTGCTCTTCATGGTTTTCATTTTTCCCCATACCTTTTGCATATCTTTATAGTTATATACTTCATTAGTACAAAATGATGACCAATACCGTCTTTTTGCTTGTGCGTTAACTCTATTTGCTTTGTTTTTTGCCTTTTTGGATTTTTGGTGATTAGGAATCGATTATCCTTTAAGTAATTTTCAAATTTTATCCATTTTTCAGCTTTGGCCTTTTCACAATCATCGTTCCACCAAACATTGCCAGAATGTTTATGTGATTTCTTTGTTTTAGACATAGGAATTGATTGATTAGCAGCACTTAGGACTGCATTAGTAAATATAGAATACAATTCATTGATATCTTTATCATTTATGTCTTCAACACGAAATGTTGATAAAAGTTCTGAAAACTTGTCCCAGTTAGCATGTTTGTAATTATACTTCGGGATTTTATCCTCTGCTGGATCCTTGTTTTTTTGTGCTAGAGAGTTCAAAGCTAGTAATAACAGGAATATGGTCACTATTAAGGCTATCATTTAGTGAATCCCATTTACAAATTGGCGCTAGATCTGGAGAAACAAGAGTTAGATCAATAGCTGTTGCTCTATGATAAGGATTATCAGGGATTCGCGTTATTCTACCGTAATTAAGAAGATACAAGGATGAATCAACAATATTCTCAATGAAACGGTTGCTAGTAATGTTTTCACAGTTCTCCCAAAATGGGGAATGCGCATTAAAATCTCCTGTAGTACCTTTTTTCCCTTGTCCGCTTGAAACATACGAATCCATTCTGTATTATTATCATCTGGACCCTTTGGTAAATATACAGATATGACGGTTAATAAAGTGTTATCAAACTTTACCGTCACTGCACAAGAATGTATACTAAGTAATTCTGATGGAACTGGATTTGGGCACAGAGTGTAATTTACCCCTTCATGCACATAAATGGCAGTATTAATTTTCTCGTTAGTGTCTATCTTTTGGATGATAGGAGGAAAATAGTAATTGTCTAGTTGGGGCAGCTTTTCTTTCTTAACATTCAATGACTGAAGATTAAAACATGATATTGATGATGGGCTAGGTGTTGTACTAGATATTCATAGTGTATGTTAATTGATCTGCAGTTCCATTGAAAAACGTTAAAATCATTCCCTAGTGACATATGTTTAAAGACTAAAGACAAAATGGACAGAGGTAACCCAGCAGCAGTGTCACATTAAAAGACATAGCAGCAGTAGGTGTGAGTTGACTAATAAAGGTTCCAGTCCTCCAGAGCATAGAACTGGTTGTGCCAGCTGGGAGGATGTGGGCCAGGATGGTCATGGTACCAATGGCGACGTGAAGGATGGGCAGGTCTCTTGGGGATCTCCCTCAGCAAGGCCCTCGTGTGTCGTCCAATGTTCCCTGCCAGCAGGCTGGAGCCTCTCTTTGTTAGGTGTACCTCGTCTCGAAGATGCTCCAGTTTGATGTTGTTATTTTGAATAAATGTGAAAAAAGCTTATGATCAAGTATGGCATTACAGATTACTCCAAAAACTTCATAACTACAATATACATAGTAATATGTATAACTATATACAAAATTTGTTATCACAACGTTTCATACAGGTAAGAGTTTGAAGCACATATTCTAAGTCCAAAGAACTTCAGATGGGTCTTCCACAAGGCTCGGTTATTTCACCTATTTTATTCAATATATTTATAGCAGATCTTCCAAATAATCTATCAAAAGTTTTAGCCCAGTATGCAGATGATATATGCATGTGGATGAAGGTGACAATGGAGCGTAAAACTCCAATTAGAGCACTTAACTATACCAAAAAAGTGTACCAACGCGAACTAAATAAAGCTGATATATTTATGAAGAAAAATGGACTCTCTTTATCATTAGAAAAAACACATATGGTACTTTTTAATTCAGGGCATAACCCAGAAAAACTGCCTGATTTCACTATTGGTGGCAGTGTCATTAATTATGCGCAAAGCGTAAGGTTTCTAGGTGTATATTTATCATCCAAACTTACTTGGAATCAACATATAGACTATATATTAAATAAAGTCAGAAAAGCTTTAAATTTTCTCAAAATCATTAGTAAACAGCGATGTGGTCAAGATACAAAAACACTTTTATGTCTTGCTAATTCCTTAGTTCGTTCGTGTTTAACCTACGGCCAGGAATCTTTCTTTAGTGCACCAAAACATTTATTAAACAAACTACAAAGTATAGATTGTAAAGCCTTTAAACTGGCACTAGGAGTGCCAACTCATGCTTACAATATTGGATCATGTAAAGAAGCAGGAGTTCTTCCTCTTGATAAACATAGGAAAATCTCTGCAGTTAAGTTTGTATTAAAATCCTTTGCACACAACTCATTCTGTAATGAGGAAACAAAGTTAAATTCTAAGCATGACTTTGTT
>CM065742.1:35401310-35471310 GCA_033310375.1 Conus canariensis
TAGATCTGTCACAGAATATATAGATTTTGGTCTACAAGGATACCTTGTCCTTAAGGGCTCCAGCATGATAGGGCAGAAATCTCAACCTTCAACTTTGACTAAAGCCATTTTTCCTCGCATGTGAGACAGCACCAAAACAGTTTCGTAAACTTTTGCCATTTTTGACCAGCGGCCATGGCAAAGTGGTTAGTGTTGTGAACTGAGAGGTTGTGGGTTCGATTCACATCAGAGCCATGCTATGGGCTCAGTTGGGAAAACTGGGACCACATAGTCGAGTTTCATCCACTTAATGTATGCGTCTCTGAGAGTATTGCTCAAATTTCCTGACCAACACTGCAGGTGCCTGTATCTTTCGGGCCTGGCTGATGCCAGGATATTTTATGAAAGTAAGCATAGAGTACAGCCTTGTCATGTAGTCTCAGATCGGAATGAAAATCCGTAGCATCATCATCATCCGCATTCTCTTCGATTGGCATAGAAAAGTCTCAAATTCTGTGGCCCTTAATGCCCTGCTCTCATGGTGACCTCAGTTTTGATGTCCTCTCCACGTCTCCAGAAAAGCAAAAGGATATGGATGCATAAAGAAAATGAATTAAAGGGTGTGAACACGTATCGATTTTACCGCAAGGGGTCTTGTTGCAGACAATGATTTCAGTCAAGGAAGTGCATTGTAGTTTAGGTAGTATACAAACCTGCATGCATGTTGTCTTGTGTTGAATATTCTGATGCTGCTATCTGATCTGTGTAAGCTCTAGAAAAAAAAGAAGTGAGAGGAGACATAGGCAGAGAAATAGACATGGTAAAGGTAAAGACAGTCATACTGTGTCTAACAGAATCACTTGTTCTTTTAGGATTTGATGCAACGATCACTATTGATTGTATTTTCTACTTCATTATTCTTTTGACAAAACACTGTATGTACACACATAAACTGAAAGGCAGCCTTCCACATGCAGCAGGTTTTCTGACAATATTGAAATTTTGATACAAGATTGAAAAACATAACGTGTACATGAACATGAACTATAAAGATTTCCACTCTGAAATGGCTGTCTATGAATCACTTGTCTCCTCTATTTAACAATTTAATCAACCTCATTGTAATTAGGAGGTAATTGCTACCAGTACCTTTTTCCTTTTCATGACATATGACACTGTTTCAGTGTTTGTATGGTGGTGAACCTTTTTTTTTTCCGAATGTAATTTATTGCTATAAGTATAACTATCAATGTGACTCATTACAAGTGTTGGAAGGGAGGGAGCGGATGGGGAAAGAGGGACTCGGGAGTGGGTGGGTATTTGTATATATATGGGAGGTTGGGAAGAAGGTAGGTTGCTTTTTGGGGGGGGGGGGGCTTTTTTTTTTTTTAACCTTTTTTTCTATTTTTTCTTCATTGTGTAAAAAGTTAATAAAAATGTAAAAAAAGAAAGACATATTGTAGGAGAAGAGATAGATAGATGGAATATGGACTGCCAGATGTACAGGATTGGTTGGGTCACAGCAAGTCTTGTTTCCACATTGAAGTCATTGTACATTGTCTTTCGGCTTCAGCAGCATACAAGAGCCTCAAATGTCATCAGCAAAAGAACAGAAAGATGAAGCTGATTAGTCTTATGCAGGAATCTGCTTAGTGAACTTTGTCTGTTTCATGTCCCAGCAAAAAAATCTGAAGATTAATGAGCGTAGGTTGACTTTGACTGAGCTGAGATTGCAGAAATCATTGAAACAACCTGAACATTGGTGGATCAATCAATGCGTGCATGATACTGACTACCAGCCAGCATTCTGATTGAGAAAAAAAAAATGGCCTTGAAGAAATATTGTGATTCATATGTCAGCAACAAAGTGTTCAGAAGGGGAAACAAACGGCATCAACTTGATCAAGCCTTCATTGCTTACTACACAGAAAACATGGCCATTTATGAAGCACGGCAGCATAGACGCTGCGTCCATTTTGAAATTTGTGTATGGAACTGTAGGTGTCCCAGAAAATCACTCTTTTTCCCTGATTTTAAGAAGTGTTTCCCTTGAAGTTGCAGAGGGGTTTGGGAAGGGGGGATGGGGTGGTCAGCTCTGCCTATTAACATTACGTGGCTACAGGAAACATTTATGCCAAGGATTAGGGGGGTGTGTGTGTGCGTGCGCACGCATGCCCGCGTGCACGCATGTTGTAATCCATTTTTTGTTGTTGTTGTCATGCTTTAGCCCAATGATTGAAACAGATCTAAACTTTGATGACTTCAAAGTACTGTGCAAATGAAATGGACAGGATTATTATTCTGTTCGCAAAAACTTGGTCCAACATTACAGTCCTCTTCTTCTTTGTTTTCTTCTCCTTCTCTTTCTTCTTTTTATGTCTTTCTTTTCTTTTCAAATGAAAAAATTTAACAAGAGAATGAAGGAGAGTAGAGTTGCGTGGAGGGGGCGTGTACTGTGACCCCCCACCCCACCCCCTACTGCCTCACTCCATATCCTCTCCTGCATATCTCTATGGTTCAGTGGTCTCTGTGTTTGCACGTCATGTTTTGTTGTTGTTTTTGTTTCTGTTTTTAAAATCAGTTTTGAAAAAATTATTGATGCAGTCTGCTTCATAGTTCATTCATCCCATTCACATGATAGGACAGTAACTTTTTTTCTCCCTTTTTCTTCATTTGTTTGTATGTGTGTTTGTTTTGTGATAACCAAATCATGTTTTATACTTTCCCACAGGTTAGTAGCTGGAACTATAACATTCTGCAGACGCAATGAATCAGGTTAAAGAAGAGGCCAAAGAAGATTGTGCATCTTTGAGGAACACTGTTGTTGTGGTGCGTATGATCCCTCTGATTTTGTTGACAGGGCATCAGGTGCTGATAGGAGGACCTGTAGGCCATCAGGTGTTGATAGGAGGACAGGGCATCAGGTGTTGATAGAGGGACAGGGCTTCAGGTGTTGATAGGACAGGGTTTCAGGTGTTGATAGGACTGGGCTTCAGGTGTTGATGGGAGCACAGGGCTTCAGGTGTTGATGGGAGCACAGGGCTTCGGGTGCTGATGGGAGAACAGGGTTCAGGTGTTGATATAAGGACAGGGCATCAGATGTTGATATAAGGACAGGGCATCAGGTGTTGTTTTTATAGGAGGTAAGGGCTTCAGGTGTTGATGTAAGGACAGGGCATCATGTGTTTATAGGAGGTAAGGGCTTCAGGTGTTGATATTTAGGACAGGGCTTCAGATGTTGACAGCACAGGACTTCAGGTGTCGATATAAGGACAGGGCATCAGGTGTTGTTTTTATAGGAGGTAAGGGCTTCAGGTGTTGATATTTAGGACAGGGCTTCAGATGTTGACAGCACAGGACTTCAGGTGTCGATATAAGGACAGGGCTTCAGGTGTTGATGTAAGGACAGGGCATCATGTGTTTATAGGAGGTAAGGGCTTCAGGCGTTGATATTTAGGACAGGGCATCAGGTGTTACAGGAGGACAGGGCATCAGATGTTGATATAAGGATAGGGCATCATAAATAGGAGGTAAGGGCTTCAGGTGTTGACAGGACAGGGCTTCAGGTGTCGATATAAGGACAGGGCTTCAGGTGTTGATGTAAGGACGGGGCTTCAGGTGTTGATATAAGGACATGGCATCAGGTGTTGATAGGAGGACAGGGCATCAGGTGTTGATAGGAGGACAGAGCTTCAGGTGTTGATAGGACATGGCTTCAGATATTGATATAAGGACATGGCATCAGGTGTTGATAGGAGGACATGGCAACAGGTGTTGATAGGAGGACAGGGCATCAGATGTTGATAGGACAGGGCTTCAGGTGTTGACAGGACATGGCCTCAGATGTTAATATAAGGACAGGGTTTCAGGTGTTGATATAAGGCCAGGGCTTCAGGTGTTGATAGGAGGACAGGGCTTCAGGTGTTCATAGGAGGACAGAGCTTCAGGTGCTGATAGGTAGACAGAGCTTCAGGTGCTGATAGGAGGACAGGGCTTTAGGTGTTGATAGGACAGGGCTTCAGGTGTTGGTATTAGGACAAGGCTTCAGGTGCTGATGTAAGGACAGGGCTTCAGGTGTTGATAGGAGGACAGGGCTTAGGTGTTGATAGGACAGGGCTTCAGGTGTTGGTATTAGGACAAGGCTTCAGGTGTTGATATTAGGACAGAGCTTCAGGTGCTGATAGGAGGACAGGGCTTAGGTGTTGATAGGACAGGGCTTCAGGTGTTGGTATAAGGACAGGGCTTCAGGTGTTGATGTAAGGACAGGGCTTCAGGTGTTTATATAAGGACAGGGCTTAAGTGTTGATAGGACAGGGCTTCAGTGTTGATATAAGGACAGGGCTTCAGGTGTTGATAGGACAGGGCTTCAGGTGTTGATACAAGGACAGGGCTTCAGGTGTTGATAGGAGGACAGGGCATCAGGTGTTAATGTAAGGACAGGGCATCAGGTGTTAATAGGAGGACAGAATTGCCTGGGTGTGCTTCTGATCAGCTTGTATAAAATTCAGAGCTTACAGTTACATGAATCTGTGAACATGAGCTGTGCATAAAGTGAACGAACCATTTTTTAAAACATTTTTTTTGGTTATGAATGTCGTTATTTTTATCTATTAGGATCATTTGCTTTTAATTGTCTGTGTCCATTTAGCTTAACTTTTTCCCAATGAGCCATGTATTATATGACAGCAAGGCAGCTGTTTCTTTCGGCTGAGCGGCAGTCTAAGGAAAGTTCTCAATGTTTTCCCCTTGCACCATGTAATAGATGCAAAAACAATGCATTTTTGTACATAGTTTTAGGTGCTTGCTAGTGGATAATGTGATAAGGATAATGTGCTTGTTTTCTAATACAGATTGTATTTTTGATGTAAAAAGCTTAGAACAAGGAATGTTCGGTAATTACGCAATTTTTTTATGGCATGACAGTTGTTTTTTTTATATTAGCGTATAGGTATTTGTAGCTAACTGCATACAAAATTCATGTTTTACTCTTTCCATTAATATGTAACAGCAGGTTAGTACATTCGTATTTAAAGAAGATTAAAGTGAAATTTGAAAAAATGGCACATCGGCAGTCAATTGAACTTGTTATGTGACATCCGTCAGCAAAGAATATGTTCTCACACCATTTAGTCCAGTTTACCTGTACACGGCCACACCCAAGCAGTCAAGCAGGTGCATGTCAAAAGATTAACTGTTCAGGGTGCAGTGTACCAGAGAAGATGCTGCACTATTGTTGAGTCACTTTGATTTTGTTTGCGGTGCCAGTTCCATTGACCAAGCCCCCTACTGATGGTAACTGTTATAAAATAGCACCAGGTTTACCTTAAAACTGCTACCAGTTTTCTTTTAACAGTGGAAGCATCAGCGACAGGTAGAGAAGGGTAGGTGCGAGGCAGAGAGGAGTGGCAGTGGTAGGTAGGGGTGGGTAGGTGTTGGAAGATGAGGGAAATGGTGAAATTAGTTTTGTAACAGGGCATTGTCTACTGGTCATGATGCTCACCAAGGTAACATATGCCTACTTCTGGGATTTAAAAAAAAATTGTTGAACAGTTGTTTTGAACAATGAAATATTTGCTTCATTAATAAGCTTTTGTATCATCCATAAATTACCTTCACTCAGTGGTCATGTTTATATCTAATGGGGTTCATCTTTCTGAGGAGTGCTGAAATAAGTGTATATTGTTATATTACTTTGGGATCTAAATTTAGAATTCCAGATATCTTTCAGAGTTTCTTCAGAGATTCTTTGCTTGACATGCAGCATAAAAGTTGATCACTTTTTAAAAGTTTGTTAGGTTGTCTTTGAGAAGGTAATAAAATAAACAAGAAGGTAATGAATAGAGAAGAAGGGGAAAGATAATAGGTCAAAGTATGTTAAATGAGGTTTGTAAAGGCAACACATAGATTTACATTTTTTGAGTCTGGTTTTTAAGATGTATCAATTGGTATATGGACCAGTAGTATGTATCACATTATTTGTTATTCCGCTGAATCAGTTCCAGTTTGAAGTACTACACAAGGTCTGATCATTTTCTGACCAACCCATCACAATATGACATATGCTTTACAGGCCTTTTCATTGTTCTCTTGATTGAAAAAAAGGATTTGTTAGGGGACAGCATGGTAGGAGAGAAGATAGTGAAAAGACCCCCACTATCCTTGATCAACAGGTACATGATCGTTGCTTCTTTCCCCTCCCCAGTCCAGTGTTGTAAGATACTGACAAGGTGGGTAATTAGAGTGACAATCCAGTGTTGTAGAATACTGACAGGGTAATTAGAGTGACAGTCCAATGTTGTAGAATACTGACAGGGTAATTAGAGTGACAGTCCAATGTTGTAGAATACTGACAGGGTAATTAGAGTGACAGTCCAGCGTTGTAGAATACTGACAGGGTAATTAGAGTGACAGGCCAATGTTGCAGAATACTGACAGGGTAATTAGAGTGACAGTCCAGCATTACAGAATACTGACAGGGTGGGTAATTAGAGTGACAGTCCAATGTTGTAGAATACTGACAGGGTAATTAGAGTGACAGTCCAGCGTTGTAGAATACTGACAGGGTGGGTAATTAGAGTGACAGTCCAATGTTGTAGAATACTGACAGGGTAATTAGAGTGACAGTCCAGCGTTGCAGAATACTGACAGGGTGGGTAATTAGAGTGACAGTCCAATGTTGTAGAATACTGACAGGGTAATTAGAGTGACAGTCCAGTGTTGTAGAATACTGACAGGGTAATTAGGGTGACAGTCCAGCATTGTAGAATACTGACAGGGTGGGTCATTAGAGTGACAGTCCAATGTTGTAGAATACTGACAGGGTGGGTAATTAGAGTGACAGTCCAATGTTGTAGAATACTGACAGGGTAATTAGGGTGACAGTCCAATGTTGTAGAATACTGACAGGGTGGGTAATTAGAGTGACAGTCCAATTTTGTAGAATAATGACAGGGTAATTAGAGTAACAGTCCAGTGTTGTAGAATACTGACAGGGTGGGTAATTAGAGTGACAGTCCAATTTTGTAGAATACTGACAGGGTAATTAGAGTGACAGTCCAGTGTTGTAGAATACAGACAGGGTGGGTAATTAGAGTGACAGTCCAATGTTGTAGAATACTGACAGGGTAATTAGAGTAACAGTCTAGTGTTGTAGAATACTGACAGGGGAATTAGAGTGACAGTCCAATGTTGTAGAATACTGACAGGGTGGGTAATTAGAGTGACAGTCCAGTGTTGTAGAATACTGACAGGGTAATTAGAGTGACAGTCCAGTGTTGTAGAACACTGATAGGGTAATTCGAGTGACAGTCGAGTGTTGTAGAATACTGACAGGGTAATCAGATTGACAGTCCAGTGTTGTAGAATACTGAAAGGATGGGTAATTAGAGTGACAGTCCAGTGTTGTAGAATACTGACAGGGTAATTAGAGTGACAGTCCAGCGTTGTAGAATACTGACAGGGTAATTAGAGTGACAGGCCAATGTTGCAGAATACTGACAGGGTAATTAGAGTGACAGTCCAGCGTTACAGAATTCTGACAGGGTGGGTAATTAGAGTGACAGTCCAATGTTGTAGAATACTGACAGGGTAATTAGGGTGACAGTCCAGCGTTGTAGAATACTGACAGGGTGGGTAATTAGAGTGACAGTCCAATGTTGTAGAATACTGACAGGGATGGATAATTAGAGTGACAGTCCAATGTTGTAGAATACTGACAGGGTGGATAATTAGAGTGACAGTCCAATGTTGTAGAATACTGACAGGGTGGATAATTAGAGTGACAGTCCAATGTTGTAGAATACTGACAGGGTGGGTAATTAGAGTGACAGTCCAATGTTGTAGAATACTGACAGGGTGGGTAATTAGAGTGACAGTCCAGTGTTGTAGAATACTGACAGGGTAATTAGAGTGACAGTCCAATGTTGTAGAATACTGACAGGGTGGTAATTAGAGTGACAGTCCAGTGTTGTAGAATACTGACAGGGTGGGTAATTAGAGTGACAGTCCAGTGTTGTAGAATACTGACAGGGTAATTAGAGTGACAGTCCAATGTTGTAGAATACTGACAGGGTGGGTAATTAGAGTGACAGTCCAGTGTTGTAGAATACTGACAGGGTGGGTAATTAAAGTGACAGTCCAGTGTTGTAGAATACTGACAGGGTAATTAGAGTGACAGTCCAAGTGTTGTAGAATACTGACAGGGTAATTAGAGTGACAGTCCAGTGTTGTAGAATACTGACAGGGTGGGTAATTAGAGTGACAGTCCAGTGTTGTAGAATACTGACAGGGTAATTAGAGTGACAGTCCAGTGTTGTAGAATACTGACAGGTGGTAATTAGAGTGACAGTCCAGTGTTGTAGAATACTGACAGGGTAATTAGAGTGACAGTCCAGTGTTGTAGAATACTGACAGGGTAATTAGAGTGACAGTCCAATGTTGTAGAATACTGACAGGGTGGGTAATTAGAGTGACAGTCCAAAGTTGTAATAAAGTAATTAAGTGACAGTCCAGTGAGATTGGGGTAATTAGAGTGACAGTCCAATGTTGTAGAATACTGACAGGGTAATTAGAGTGACAGTCCAATGTTGTAGAATACTGACAGGTGGGTAATTAGAGTGACAGTCCAATGTTGTAGAATATGACAGGGTAATTAGAGTGACAGTCCAATGTTGTAGAATACTGACAGGGTGGGTAATTAGAGTGACAGTCCAATGTTGTAGAATACTGACAGGGTAATTAGAGTGACAGTCCAATGTTGTAGAATACTGACAGGGTGGTAATTAGAGTGACAGTCCAATGTTGTAGAATACTGACAGGTGTAATTAGGGGTAACAGTCCAATGTTGTAGAATACTGACAGGGTAATTAGAGTGACAGTCCAATGTTTGTAGAATACTGACAGGGTGGTAATTAGAGTGACAGTCCAGTGTTGTAGAATACTGACAGGGTAATTAGAGTGACAGTCCAGTGTTGTAGAACACTGACAGTCAGTGGTGAATTCAGAAGAGTGACAGTCCAGTGTTGTAGAATACTGACAGGGTAATTAGATGACAGTCCAAGTGTTGTAGAATACTGACAGGGTGGTAATTAGAGTGACAGTCCAGTGTTGTAGAATACTGACAGGGTAATTAGAGTGACAGTCCAATGTTGTAGAATACTGACAGGGGTAATTAGAGTGACAGTCCAATGTTGTAGAATACTGACAGGGTAATTAGAGTGACAGTCCACTGTTGTAGAATACTGACAGGGTAATTAGAGTGACAGTCCAATGTTGCAGAATACTGACAGGGTAATTAGAGTGACAGTCCAATGTTGCAGAATACTGACAGGGTAATTAGAGTAACAGTCCAGTGTTGTAGAATACTGACAGGGTGGGTAATTAGAGTGACAGTCCAGTGTTGTAGAATACTGACAGGGTGGGTAATTAGAGTGACAGTCCAGTGTTGTAGAATACTGACAGGGTAATTAGGGTGACAGTCCAGTGTTGTAGAATACTGACAGGGTAATTAGAGTGACAGTCCAGTGTTGTAGAATACTGACAGGGTAATTAGAGTGACAGTCCAGTGCTGTAGAATACTGACAGGGTAATTAGAGTGACAGTCCAGTGTTGTAGAATACCGACAGGGTAATTAGAGTGACAGTCCAGTGTTGTAGAATACTGACAGGGTAATTAGAGTGACAGTCCAGTGTTGTAAAATACTGACAGGGTAATTAGAGTGACAGTCCAGTGTTGTATAATACTGACAGGATGGGTAATTAGAGTGACAGTCCAGTGTTGCAAAATACTGACAGGGTAATTAGGGTGACAGTCCAGTGTTGTAGAATACTGACAGGATGGGTAATTAGAGTGACAGTCCAGTGTTGTAAAATACTGACATGGTAATTAGAGTGACAGTCCAGTGTGTAGAATACTGACAGGGTAATTAGGGTGACAGCCCAGCATTGTAGAATACTGACAGGGTGGGTAATTAGAGTGACAGTCCAGCATTATAGAATACAGACAGGGTGGGTAATTAGATTGACAGTCTAGTGTTGTAGAATACGACAGGGTAATTAGAATGACAGTCCAGTGTTGTAGAATACAGACAGGGTAATTTCAGACAGGGTAATTGAATGACAGTCCAGTGTTGTAGAATACAGACAGGGTAATTACAGACAGGGTAATTAGAGTGACAGTCCAGCATTGTAGAACTTGTGTGGTAGAAGAGGAAACTATGTCAGTGATGTTGTTGAAATGGATTATATATGAGGGTGGGGGTTTTGGGATGAGGGTTGAAGGGAACAGCTGGGGCATGGGCATGACATGCAGTGAAATAAGATCACTAGAGTTGTGCCAGGCTGGTGTGTTTGTCAGCTGTTCACCTTCAGTTACAGTCACAGTTGATTGAGTCATCACTCAGGAGCTCGCAGTTTCCACTAACCTGGTGTACTTTTTCAAAAGAGATTTTTTTCTTAATTCTTTAAACAACAACAACAACAACAACAAATATACATGAAATGACACCCAGCTACATCACTTGAAAAAGTCAGTTTGCTGCCTTCATATCGCCCAACCTCCTCTTCTCACACACCCCCTCTACTTTCCTACACAAAGATTTTGATAAGATGAAAACCATCATCCAGGAACCAATAAAAATGCCAAAACCCTTTTTAAAGAAAAGCTTAAATTTTTTTTTTCACACAACCATTGTTTTTTTTGCTCACATTGCTGTGATTAGTGCTATTGCAATTTGCAGGTGTTTCATTTTTTTCTCACAGCTGAATCCAACACCACAAAGACTTTCCACTGAGATGATGGACTGCATCAGGAAAGATTCTGAAGACTCAGCTGTTGATTTTGTCATCGTGAGTATTGAGATCTTCATTTGGGCTGCTGCTTCAAATATTGGCTTGGTCCCAAAAATCATTGGTGTGTGTGTGTGTGTGTGTGTGTGTGTGTGTGTGTGAGAGAGAGAGAGAGAGATAGAGTGTGTGTTTGTAAGTGTGTACATGTTCTCTGTGTGTATTATGTGTGTGTGTGTTTGTGTGTGTGTGTGTGTGTGTGTGTGTGTGTGTGTGTGTTTTGCTTAACAAATATGGGTCTACTTAAGGGAAAAAGGGAAGAGCTGGATATGAATATAAAGCGGAAAAGGAGAGGGAGAGTCGGAGAGTTCAAGAAGTAACACGCACTCACAACATCTTGACTTGTACGTATATATATATATGTGTGTTTTCATATGTTCTGGCATAAGAACAGTGCACACCAAAAAGTGCTGTTATAGACACATACACGAACTGTGTTCAGTTTAGTGTACAGGTTTCATCATCATGAAGAAGTGTTTGCAAGTGCTGGCATTTGCTTATTATTGTGGACATAAGACGAGTGCACACATTCTTAGTCTCACACATGCATCCAAATGTGCACATGATCAAAACTGGATGGATACAAATATGGAAGTGTTGAGAAGCTGAGCTGTCACAATTCATGGACTGATGTGTAGTCCACCACTGAGACCATCAGGATAGCTCATCTTCCGCTGGAAGATCCGGAATGTTTCCTGCCTTTTGTGAACAGTTCAGATGTGGTGCATTTGATGGCTGTGCTGCAGCAGTGCTCTGCCAGACTATGAGAGTGCCACAGAAGTGTCATGCCACCGGACTATAATTTTATATTCAGGTGTAATTGGTGGAACCTACTCTGTAAACTTTCAGTATTTTCATGCACTGAAATATTTTCCATTTGGCACTGTCTGTGTCATCTAAAGAATGTTGATAACTCCACATCCAAAGGCAGCTTTGGTGATGAAGATCTGATCAGTAAGGGTGCTGGTGAAGAATCTGATTTGTGTGTGTGTGTGTGTGTGTGTGTGTGTGTGTGTGTGTATGTTCAGAACACATGTTATGGAATATTTCCAGCATTCTGCGTTGGCAGGACGGAGATTAGAAAGGCATTGACAGCTGAGGTTAACTGTTTTCCTTCCACCTGCAGCGAATGGAATATATGTTGCCCGATACATTCTTTTAATAGAGTCAAAGACTGGTGTGTATAGATTAGGACAGGGGAGGGAGTGTGGGTTATAATGAAGGAAGTGTGGGCATGTCTTCAGACATGGCAGTGGTGAGTGTACCCCAGGGTGCTATCCAACATCATTGACAACACTTGTAAGGATACGCGAGATTAACAGATGGCTAGCATGCTTGTTCAGTGTCGATGAACTTTTCTTGCACAGTGATGACACGAAAGATTTTTTGTGTGTGTGTGTGTGTGCCCCTGGCTGTTGTCTTGGAACTCTTAGTCTTACACATCTTTTGAAGTTTGTTTTTTACAGTTACGGGCACTGAAGTCGATGCCTGTGCATTCACTGTATGCACACACACGCACACACACACACACACACACACACACACACACACACACACACACACACACACACACACACACACACACACACACACACACACACACACACACACTCGCACACACACACATGTACATATATATGCATGATTATGCAGGTGCATGTACGTGAATACACACTGGCACATAAGTACACGCATACACACACACACTCAAAACATGACAGTTGAATTGTATCCTTTCTTGGACAGAAACTGGAACAACCTTGGTCCACAAAGGAGGAACCACAGGAGGAGTCATCAGCTGTCTGCTGCACAGTACAGTCCATGTCTAACTGCACTGCTGGCTCCCTGCTGTCTTGGAACTCACAACTTGTGTGTCTGCATTGCTCTGCCTCCTTTGTGCTCCCTAGCAGTTTGGAACTGCATATGGCATCCACTCATGGTGAGAGACTGTATGCTGCCTTACCTGCATCGTTCACACCTGAGGGTTGTGATGTTGGCAATTGTAGCAGCCTGAGTAGGGGCAAGGTCGATATCCTTGATGGCATGAAAAGTCTGGAGAGAATGGAAGACAAAGTGGACAACAGAGAGGTGGAAAAGAAAGAGGAGAAGGTGAAGAAAAGGCAGCCTATGTGTGATACATGTGGTAAGGTTTTTACTAGGGCTGGTGAGTTGAAAAGACACAGTTTGATTCATGCTGGTATCAGACCCTTTGTGTGTGATGTGTGCAACAAGGCCTTCACCCAGGCCAGTGCCATGAAGAGACACAAACTGATTCATGCTGGTGTCAAACCCTTTGTGTGTGATGTGTGCTACAAGGCTTTTGCTGGATCTGATCGTTTGAGGACACACCAGTTGACACATACCTCTCGTCTCAAATCATTCCTATGTGACCTGTGTGATAAGGCTTTCACCAACGCTGGGAACTTGAACAGACACAAACTGACTCACACCAGTCCTAAGTCATTTGTGTGTGACGTGTGCAAGAAGGGTTTTACTCTGTATGAACACCTGAAGAGACACAAGATAATCCACACAGGAGAGAGACCGTTCAAGTGTCCGCACTGTGATGGGGATTTCAACCAGTCGAGTTCCTTGCGGATGCACATCAGGTCAGTGCATGCGTGTTACAAGCCCTATGTCTGTGAAGTGTGTGACTCGGCTTTCTCCAAAGCGGGGTCCTTGAAAAGACACCAGAGGATCCACACAGGGGAAAAACCCTATTCCTGTGATATGTGTGGGGCAGCTTTCTCTGTGAGGAGTTACTTAACAGTTCACAAGAGGACACACACAGGGGAAAAGCCCTATGCTTGCACAGACTGTGGCAAATCCTTCGCCTGTTCCGGCACCCTGAAGAACCACCGCCTGACCCACACAGGAGAAAAGCCACATGCCTGTCCACACTGTCCCTCTGCTTTCGCGTGGTCATGTGACCTGAAGAAACATATTCTGAGATTACATCAGTAACATTGCACATGGCATAACCTGTAATTCCTGCTGAATTGAGTGGTGTCATTTACATGACTTGAGCTGAAGGAATGAAAGGGACGGTCATTCTTTGTTATTCAGTGCTGAGAATGTTCAGTTTAGAAAAAAGTCATCTGAAGAGTCATGACTTATGTTTTTAGATGACCAGAGATGTTAATATTGTCACAAGTATGGGGTGCCACTTTCAGACTTGGGCCAGAAATCCAGCATAGGAAAAAAAAACAACAACAGAAAATTACCTTTCTGGCCCAGCAGAATTTTCTGCTGTACAGTTAAAGCCTGGGAAAAAATGTCTGCCAGTCTTTCCAATTCCAGGGTTACTACTTTACAGGCTCAGGCCAGAAATGCAGCCAATGAAAAATGTGGAAAAGACAGCCACACCCGTTGCTGTACCAGAATAGACACCTAGAGCGCAACTCCATAGTCTTCCGAGACTGAAGGATGCCTACCACTTTTACTAAACCGCTTTCAACATGATCCATTCCAGGGCCCAGTTTTTCTCATGTTCAAGAGGATTTCCATACATGTCTAAACAATGGAAAAGTGATTGACTTGTGTTCAGTAAAAAGCTTCCCATTTCAGTTGATCAAAACCTGACTTTAGCATTATCAGGACTATCCTATTGACTTGTGTTCAGTAAATAGCTTCCCATTTCAATTGATCAAAACCCAGCTTCAGCACTACCAGGACTATCTGTACTTTTATGACATCTGCTCTGCACCTGGTTGTTTGGCATGCCAGCAGGTAAGGCCAGGAATGTGTCAAGACATTTAGTGAGACAGGGTGTCAACATTGGATTGGAATATGAACATGAAGGGGAAGTGTTCTAGGTTTGACAAGTTTGAAGATCTAGGAATAAAAGATAAACTTGGATTAAGACTGAAGCCCCCCCCCCCCCCCCCTCCTCTCCACTTGTGCTGTCTGACCAGTGTCATTTTTCAAACCAGGGAATACACAGGTCAAATAATTGTTAAAGCTTCCATCATTTGGCCAAGGTCATGGTACAGGGTCACAGAGTTAAGAAAAGGATTCAGCATCATCAAACATATCCAAGAGTAGGAAAGATGTCTTCCAGTGTATGTGTGAGTTTTTTTTTCTTCCCCAGAGTTCTTGGCAGTAAGAAGTAACTATTTTATAAAGTGTTAATTTTACCTGTTTGATATTGTGGAACTAAAGATACAGCAGAAGGCCTTGCACCTGGAAATTGTCATTAAAAATGGATAAACACATTTTTAAAATTCACGAGGCTATGTATACCGGTACATGTGTGTGTTGTTTTTTGTTTGTTTTTGGTTTAGTTCTGTTTTTACTTTTATTAGGTATGAAAGATGTATCTAATAAATGGAAATGGAGAAGTCTTGCATTGCACATATTTTAAAGATGACAGGATGTATGGGTTGTGAAACATCTTTCATTTTTAACCTGTCTCTTCATCTTTTACCTGCACTTCAAATCAGTTTCTCTCGCATTGTCAACATCACATGCTCAGATATATCTTTGCGGTCAGCTGGGCTATAAACAACATTACCTTACCTCAGATAATGTGAGATATATTCATCCATATCCTGGAAAAACCATTCCTTTTCATCAAAGTTACACCACCATCATCCAGAGCACATCTGGCATAAACATAATGCAAATCAGCATTGTTTTTCATACTCCTTCCCTTGTCTGAACTTGTCCTAGTTGGCTCATGTTGTTGTCATCCACTACTTTGTGCCCATCTTGCATTCTGTTTGACTGCTTGCTGGGCTTCAGTTTCAGTGTAAACAAGAGCCTCACACCCCAAACAGCATGGTACTAATGTTTATTCTCTGCAGTGTAATACTACTGTTCTGAACTGGTCTATAGTTATAATGTTATATTGTTTTAGACGTGGGACGGGGGAGGGGGGAGGATGAACAAGGTGGGGGGATTAAAAACACTTAATCGTTAATGGGTTCGCTTATCCCTTAGATGCTGTGATAACAACTGCTGTAGGTGGGTACACCTGCCTTGTAGTTGTATGCAATAAGCATGCCCTCGTAAGGCCATTGAAAAGAATTAACAATGATGTTTCTGAAACAAAAATTCTGAAATTAAATCATTTATCAGTTACCTGATTTATACATGTTATTAGATAATATTTTCCATTTTTTGTTTGTCATCCAAGGTGTCACCTCCATACACAAGATGGTTGTGCAGCTTTGTGGGTAGGATTTCACAAATGTATATGTGGAGCCAGTTTTGGAGGGCTGGTTCTGCATATATATATTCCCACTTCATTGTAGTTTCTTGCACTTCTTTCTTCACTCCACATTTGGCAACCAGGTTTGGCAGTCAGGAAGAGTCCTGTCAGGATGACATCACTGTCACTTGCTTTTGTATTATGGTACACTGTGTCTTCCTTATGGAGGAGCAGAAACGCAGCAGGGTGCCCTTTGCAGCTATTCCTCATGGTTTAGGTCTTTTTTTTTTCCTTGTAAATGACAGAATTATGGTTTTTCTGTTCTCTTTCAGTTTCACTCCATTATTTGATCTGACAGTAGTGTGAACATTCGAGTCAGAGATTTTGGGGTTTACATGTGTGGCTTTTTCGGTCAGAAGTTGGAGTTTCAGCTGTTTCTCGACTAAAGGAAATGTTGGATCCGATTCCATATATATACCAGTGATGGACAACAGGCAGTTCTATACTGATGACGTTTCTTCCCCTCCCTTCATTTCGTTTCTCTGGTTTTTGCCAGACTGCTGGTTGGGTTTTTGGTTTTTTGTTGTACTCCCAATTTTTACAGAACAGGGAGTACTTCAGAATGGGAACGAAGAAATGCTCTGTGTGTGTGTGTGTGTGTGTGTGTGTGTGTGTGTGTGTGTGTGTGTGTGTGTGTGTGTGTCCGTGGTCAAAATGTGTTCCACTCACTCCAGACAAAACTACTGGGCCGATCTTTCTGAAAATTTGTAGGTTTGCTCTTTGTGGGTCACGGATGATGCCCAATGTTTTATTTTACCGTTATAGCCATTACAAACGGCTGTGACGGCCCATAACGTTTTTTCTTATTTTTGGAATATCTCAGAAAGTACTTGGTCAATCCTTCTGACAATTTGTAGGTATGTTCATTATGGGTCACGGATGTTGCCCGATGTTTTAGTTTACTGTTATAGCTGTTACTAACAGCTATTAATGGCCCATAACGGTTTTTCTTCTTTATGGAATATCTCAGAAAGTACTAGGCCAATCTTTCTGAAAAATTGTAGGTATGTTCATTATGGGTCACGGATGATGCCCAATGTTTTAGTTTACCGTTATAGCTGTTACTAAAGGCTATAACGGCCCATAACGGTTTTTCTTTTTTATGGAATGTCTCAGAAAGTATGTGGCTGATCTTTGTGAAAATTAGCAGGTATGTTCATTATGGGTGACGGATGATGCCCAATGTTTTATTTTACCATTATAGCTGTTACTAACGACTAGAACAGCCCATAACGGGTTTTCTTTTTTATGGAATATCTCAGAAGGTACTTGGTCAATCTTTCTGAAACGATGTTCATTATGGGTCACGGCTGATGCCCAATTTTTTAGTTTACCGTTATAGCCGTTACTAACAGCTATAACAACCCATAATGTTTTTTCTTCTTTATGGAATATCTGAGAAAGTACTTGGCCGATCTTTCTGAAAATTTGTAGGTATGTTCATTATGGGTCACAGATGATGCCCGAAGTTTTAGTTTACCGTTATAGCTGTTACTAACAGCTGTAACGGCCCATAACGGTTCTCTTCTTTATGGAATATCTCAGAAAGTACTTGGTCTTGTAGGTATGTTCATTATGGGTCACGGATGATGCCCAATGTTTTAGTTTACTGTTATAGCCGTTACTAACGGCTATAACGGCCCATAACGGTTCTTTTTGATGGAATATCTCAGAAAGTACTAGGCCGATCTTTCTGAAAAATTGTAGGTATGTTCATTATGGGTCACGGATGATGCCCAATGTTTTAGTTTACCGTTATAGCCGTTAGTAACGGCTATAACTGCCCATAACGGTTTTTCTTCTTTATAGAAAACCTCAGAAAGTACTTGGCCAATCTTTCTGAAAATTTGTAGGTATGTTCATTATGGGTCACAGATGATGGCCGATGTTTACCAGAATAGCTGTTACTAATGGTTATAATGTCCCAATACAGTTTTTCCTCTTTATGGAATATCTCACGCGTATTCAAGATAAACTGGGAGTACATTTATATGCTTTGCATCTTTTTTTATGTGTGTGTTTAGGTTTGTGTGGTGTGGTGCGTGCATGTGTGTTCAGAATTTCAAATATTTTCTCTGGCGATGAATTTATGCAATGGACAAAGAATCTTGGACCTGATTTGTTTTGATATTATGGACAAGAGTCACACTTGCATGAACTTTTTTTTTTTTTCTCTCTAACCCTCCTTAATCTTCTCATCACTGTGGCTGAAGCACCAAAACTTTTTGTTTCCTCTTCATGTTATTCGCTTGTCTTCTCTTGTGATGAACCGTCCTGCTTGTAGTAACAACCTCTTTTTTTTTTTTTGCCCATCTTGGTGGTCAAGGAGAGAGAGTTGAGCAGTGCTGACTGTGCGCACACTGCCTTCCAGAGGAGCTGAATGTTGTTTCTTCTCTGCCAGTTGTTGCCCGTCTGCTTCCATCATTTTCTTTACGTCACTCACAAGCTGTTCTGTCCAGATGCTACTGTCTGCAAACATTTTCTTTCCCTTATTCATCTTTCAAATTGTACCAAACAGGGCTTCTGTTAATGCATACATGTGTTCCCTTAGGCTTTGAAAACTGAAACTAAAGGACATCCTAAAATTTTGTTCAGAAGTCACTCAAGATGCACAAACCCATGTTGTTGACTTTGATCAAAATTGGAACAAGTTTGGTTGATGAATTTCAGCTCTGCATTTGAGTTTCATCTGAAAGTTCACATTCTGCTTCCAGCTGCATCTCCCTTTATAGAAAAGCAGGCAAGAACAAAGTTAGTTGTAGCCCAAGCAGACATCGTCAACATGCAAAAAATCTCATGAAGACTTAATAAAATCCTAGAGTGACAATTTCAGGGAGTTGTAAGTAACCTAGCTATGGGAAGCCCTTTCCAATATTTCTTTTTCTTTTGTTTTGTTTTTTTCAAAATCAGAAATGATGTAAAGAACAAACAATTTACACATTTTTGCTCCTCTGAAGAGTTTATTCTGATCAGGAGGACAGGGGCCAGTTATGCCCATTGAGTACGACAATTCAGAGGAGAGTAGCAGCATTGTATATCATATAAGTCTGTTGGCCCCGCCGCTTGTACACTTACAAGGAGAATTATGCAACGGGAAAGGAGGAAGAGAGTGTTTTTTTCTTTCCTGTTATTGGTATTGTTTTGAAGGACCAGATCTCAATGAATCCCATGCTTTTAGTCTAACACAATATTTCATTGTGTGTGTGTGTGTGTGTGTGTGGGGTGTATAGTATTTCAATCTTATGTTATTCTCCTTTTTGTAACATCAGTTTTCAAAGCTTCTATCAATTCACTCAGTTTACCTTTTTTTGCTTTTTTGTTGCTATTAGAATTTATATCTGCAGCTCCTGCGAATCATTAGAACAAACTTGTCAGAATAATGATAAATTTTAGGTGTACATATTCTAAGGGATTGAGGGGCTTGTGGTCAAATGGTGTGAGCGTTTGCCTGTGGAGTTGATGGTTGTGAATTTGAATCATGTATGGGGTCAGACTTTTCTGTTTCAAATCCCTCTCTGTGCCAGCAGACACATGGGCAGCTGGTTCAGTTCAGGGAGGGTTAAAGGCAGTGGGAGGAATGAGATGGGCACACTGAACCTCCGACCCTATACTGTCCCTTTGACCAAGAGGCTACAAGAACTTTAACCTTAACCAACTTATTATTTCTGGAAGAAGAAAAAAAATTATCTACTTACATGTAATCAGAAAAAAAAATTAAATATACATGCTCCATAAATAGACTGTAATTACTGAATTAAGCATTTTTCTAAGAGAGGCAGTTGTCTGCAGTAATGTAATCAAAGAGGGTGTTTGAAGAAAAATTGCGACTCATGCAATCAACAAGATCTAGTCTTATTTTCCAGATGTCAGTACTGCTAGTGCTACGTTGTGACTTGTATAGTAATGTAACAAAAAGATATTTAAAGATCAGTGGCTGTTCATGCCATCAACAGGATCTACTCTTAGTTTCCTGATGGATGTCACAGTAGTTGCTGCTTTGTTATGACTTGTGTATTTTGTACATTTATAAGTTTTTTGTTTGTGTGCTGTTGTTTGTGACTGATTGGACTCTGTGCTGACTCGCAAGAATATTAGGGAGGGATGGGGGAGCTCTTTCAGTTTAGATCATGTCCTCACATTCTGGAAAATCTGTGCTTGTAATTCCTCTTTTCTATAACTCTCTTCTGGACTCTGCCTTTAAAAGAAAAAAATCTTATGTACTGCATTTTTCCCCCTCTGTGGTTCATTCACTTTCTTTGTTTCAGAAAGTTGCTATACTTTTTATCATTCTTGTCGCAACATAATGTATGTGTGCTTTTTTTTTTTTTTTTTTTTGTATTGTGATTTGGCAACTAAGCAAAATAAAATGTATAGACTGTTCAGCCTGGATCTCCTGTCTGCAGTGACAGTTTACACATATGACTGTTTCAAAATTAGAGTTTGTTACATAGAATGTTTTACTCTTTCTTGAAAACTATTATTGCACCCTCATCACAGCCTAATTTTATGTAAGCCTTAGGGATGACAATTGAGGGCGCTATCTTGTTGTGAACTTTCTGTCGTTTACATCAGTATTTTCTAAATGATTGGTTTTGTGTTATCACAGCTTTTTTTTTTTTTTTCTTAGGAGGTAAAGGAGGAAGTTGGGGGGGGGGGTGGTGGGGGGTCCCCAATCACTCCATCCCTGAATGGGCCTTGTGTGGTTAGCTTGGATATAACAACATGACAACAGAAAGACTTTTGTTTGTGGCATCCTGACAAGCCTAATATGTACAGCCTTGTGTGGTCAGTGGGGCCAAGCTGACCAAATGATTAATGATTCACAGTGAGAATGGTTAAATCTGGCTCACTGTAGGTGAGATTCTGTATTAAGTGCTTTCTGCTGTGCCCCAGTCCTGACTCTAGACAGGTGCAACTACCCAGGTTGTCAAATGCTGGAGCAGACTGTTGCCCAGTTCTAGGGAAGTTTCAAAGTATGATGACTGCAGGTGGAAGTTTCAGGGAGTCAGACGGGTCCAAGTTTTCAGGACAGACACTCAAACAGCTGAGTTGATTGTCCAGTTAGAGCAGTGGCTCAAGATGGCATTGCTTTTGTCACTTTAGATTGTATTCGGCTTGAACCAGCCATAGTGAACTGTCATCCACTATGGACAATATCCACTGTAAGCGTCACATGCTGTCATTCATGTGTAAACCATTCACTGTGGGCATCACCTACTGTCAGCCATGTCTACACAATCCACTGTAAGTGTCACATACTGTCTCCATGTCTACACAATCCACTGTAAGCATCACATACTGTCTCTATGTCTACACAATCCACTGTAAGCGTCACATACTGTCATCCATGTCTACACAATCCACTGTAAGCGTCACATACTGTCTCCATGTCTACACAATCCACTGTAAGCATCACATACTGTCTCCATGTCTACACAATCCACTGTAAGCGTCACATACTGTCATCCATGTCTACACAATCCACTGTAAGTGTCACATACTGTCTCCATGTCTACACAATCCACTGTAAGCATCACATACTGTCTCCATGTCTACACAATCCACTGTAAGCGTCACATACTGTCATCCATGTCTACACAATCCACTGTAAGCGTCACATACTGTCTCCATGTCTACACAATCCACTGTAAGCATCACATACTGTCATCCATGTCTACACAATCCACTGTAAGCGTCACATACTGTCATCCATGTCTACACAATCCACTGTAAGCATCACATACTGTCTCCATGTCTACACAATCCACTGTAAGCGTCACATACTGTCATCCATGTCTACACAATCCACTGTAAGTGTCACATACTGTCATCCATGTCTACACAATCCACTGTAAGCATCACATACTGTCTCCATGTCTACACAATCCACTGTAAGCGTCACATACTGTCTCCATGTCTACACAATCCACTGTAAGCGTCACATACTGTCATCCATGTCTACACAATCCACTGTAAGCGTCACATACTGTCATCCATGTCTACACAATCCACTGTAAGCGTCACATACTGTCTCCATGTCTACACAATCCACTGTAAGCATCACATACTGTCATCCATGTCTACACAATCCACTGTAAGCGTCACATACTGTCATCCATGTCTACACAATCCACTGTAAGTGTCACATACTGTCATTCATGTGTAAACCATTCACTGTAAGTGTCACATACTATCATTCATGTGTAAACCATTCACTGTATGCATTACCTACTGCCCCCTGAGTACATCCACAGTAGACGTAACCTGCTGTTGTCCTTGTGTACATCATCCACTGTGTCACCTTTCGTGTTGATGCTGATACTGTCAGGTAATATTTTACACCAGATCCTGCTGGCGAACCTTCTGAACCATAGTTACATATATGTGACTCTCCATGCATTATCAGTTAACTTTAACAACAACAATGTTAAAGAAAGAAAGAAAGAAAGAAAAAGAGAGCAGACATTTAATTTATAAAAAAAAACCCAGCAATGGGATCCTACAAGTGTCAACAAATAAACATATGTACAAAGAAACAAGCAGATGATTGTCAAAGAAACAAGCAGATGACTGTCATCCAAAAGTATACAGAAGCTACAGAGTACACAACCATGACCAGGCTGTAACAGCAGCCAGTATTATCACAAGTATACACCAATATGTCCAGTTAAGAAAAGTAAGTCAAAATGAGTAATACAGCGGCATGCAAAAACAACATAACATAAACAGGAATTCCTTGTGACAATACCTTAGAAAATGAAACAAAATAAACAGGTGAAGAAAAGAAAATAAGACTGCTACCATTTAGGGTTTGTTTTTTTAATTCTCCATCAGCTAAGCCATACGTAAGCATACAACTGTATCACATATTTGTTTAATTCATTTACTGTGCTTCAGCAAGTTCACTTCAAATCATATACCATTGTAATGTATTTCAAATTATATTCCAATGCAGTGTATAATGCCCAAACGTATTTCAATGTTATGCTAGCAATCAAAGCATGTATAAACCCCAGTAGAAAAAAAAACAACAACATCAAATAAAGGAATATTAAAGAACAGAAAAGGTATGTCAGGTATTCAGTGATAGTTCATTACTAATCACTATAATATGTGTAATAAATTATCATCACAGATAAACCAAGGTGTATATGCTTCATAACTGACACCAACACAAGTTTCTGTGGTAATACAATGTTTTAAATCAAACATCAGCATGCCCTTCTTTCAATCATAGTTAGTTTGACATTTACAACATTGATGATTCTCAAGTGATAAGTATATGATCTACTTCTCTGTGAACAAGTTTATGTTCTCATGTGCAATTTGGATGTGTGAAGCACATCCTGTCATCAAATAATGGTTTTACTTAACTAAGAAAACATCCGATATGAGAAGTAGGAACTTTTGAAAATTGGAAGATGAGAATGAGAACAACAAATAATACAGATACCAGCGGACTCCCGGCTGGGAGGTCATGGGTTCAAATCCCATCAGAGTCATGTGGGTTTTTCTGCCCCGACCGGCTCCTACCCAGAGTTGAGTTTGCTGTGGACTCAGTTGGGAAGACTGGAACCACACAGTTGAGTTTCATCCACTTAATGAATGCGTTTCTGAGAGTGTTGCTCAAATTTCTTGACCAACACTGCAGGTGCCTGTATCTCTTGGGCCTGGCTGACGCTGGGATCTATTATGAAAGGAAGCGTAGAGTACAGCTCTGTCATGTAGTCTCAGACCGAATTTATCTGTAGCATCATCTTAATCATCCTCATTCTCATTGATCAGCATAAAAAAAATGTCTCAAATTCTGTGGCCCTTCATGCCATGCTGTCATGGTGACCTCAATTTCGATGTCCTCTCCACGTCTGTGGCCTTGGTTTGGTTCCGTCAGGGTCACCGGTATCGGCGAATCCATGGGGGCTATCGTTGGACGGACGTGGTGGCGCCCTCTGGAGGGAGAGTTCACTCACGCCGGCTCCGCGACTAAGCAATTATTGTCGTCAGTAAGGGGCTTAGTAGGTGGTGTCCTGCGTATGTGAGGTCAGAACAGGTGCCACTGAACACCACCAAAGTGACTCGGCGGCAGTGCAGTGTCTACTCCGGTGGGTTGCCTCTTGAAGACTTGATATTGAGTGCTCCTTGTGGATTGCTGGTGCCGGGGCTGTGGCTTGGCCGACCAGGCTGTGGCTGTGGATGGGGTGTCGGAATGAGCGGCATGGGTGCACTGCCTCTGAGGTGGCGCAGAGGTTGGGACAGCAAAAACAAAAAAAACAAAAAAACAAAACCCCAAAACAAAACAAACAAATAATACAGATATCTAGCCCTCAGAACAAATGAATTCTCATCCCAAATGTATGACAAAAGTTAGGAGCATACTACTACAAGAAAATGATGATAGGAGCAAACAGAAAAACAACTAAAATGACATAAAAGCATAATAAAACAAACCATGTGTTTTAATCAACCACAGTGTATATAGTTTATCAACATGTGCCAAGAAACATATTGCGCACTTGGCCCCCTCAGCATATATATGTCTACACTTGCAAGCATTTCACTTTTTGTTTGTTTAGTGTGTGTGTATGTATTTTGTTTCAGAATTTGACATGCTATTTCTGGGGCTATGTGCATGTTGTACTTAGGGAATGAACAGCAAGACTGGCATTTGAATATCACTTGAAGCCTGTTGGAATAAGAGGTTGAGGTAGTGGGAAGATGGTGGGGTGGGTCATGGAGGGTGCACAATGAAGGAGGCTTGTCAACATAACTTGAAACATGAATCTTCTAGCTCCTTAGCTTGGTATGCAATCCATTTCTCTGAACACTCTTCATGTGCCCTCTATTGAGCCATTTTGGCATCGCAGGGAACCTATAACAAAATGACAAATAAAACATTCAAATCTTTAAATGCAGTCAGCAAGAATTTGACATGATTTTTGGACTTGCTTTTGTTTATGCTACATGCACACAAAAACAGAAATTTCATGTTAAAAAGTCAGTAAAACAATAACAGGAATATAAAATCAAACAGAATAGGAGATGAAGACGGTATCTTAAATTGTATTAGATGAATAATTTATCTAATGAGTTGGTTTCAAAATTTTGTGGGTAGGTACAGTCCTTACACGGTGTAAATGATCGGAATATTCTGAAGAAAAATTAAACAGACCAGATTTTTACTAAAAACAGGGCAAAATACAAACAAATACACAAATTTGTCAAAAAATACACCTCTGTTTTGTACCTTAACTTGAATTTACATTACTTTAAACCTTGTTTTATGTGTTCATTTGTATTTTGCACTAATTTTCTGAATGACAAAAACACACACAAAAAACCCTGCATATATAATGCCAGCAACATTTCTCTGATTTGTAATTAAACGCAAACATGTTTATGTTTCTGGGTTTATATATTGTATCCTCCAGTGAACTAAACCAGCTATGACTTGTTTAACACACCAGTACTTCTAGATTATTCACAGCAAGTTGTACACAGGAATTCTGCTGAGTTTCAACAAGTATATGTATGTAGAGACAGAAAGAGAAAAAGAGGGTATGTATATATATCCAATTTCATGTCTTCATCTTTCGCACCTGCTTCCTGAAGATACTTAACAGACAGCTATACTAACATCATTTTGTAATGTATTATATGCCTTCATAA
Organism: Conus canariensis; assembly: GCA_033310375.1. NCBI lineage: Eukaryota > Metazoa > Mollusca > Gastropoda > Neogastropoda > Conidae > Conus > Conus canariensis. The sequence goes on from CM065742.1 coordinate 35,427,009, forward strand.
TCACAACATATTTCTCTCTGTTAAATTAAGACTTCACTCCTTGGGGAGAGCGTGTCGCTGTAGTCCATCCCTACCGCATTTTTGTTGTTGTTGTTGTCGTTTGGTTTTTTTCTTTTTGTGTAACTTTTTTTCCTAGCAAAATGGAGTACAAATGGTATTTCGTCAGCAACAGCTCCCTTTTTACCTTAGTTTCTTTTACATACCATAATTTATGGTTATAACATTGTTTTACAAGCTGAACACTGTCATTTTTTAACCTTTTCTTCATTCTGTTTTATTTCATCCTTGTCAGAGAATTAGACTTACGTATCAATGTATCCATTTCCCTTCAATATTTCTGATTCATAAACTGTATAGAGCAGTCTTTGAACAGGTTGAAGTTTAACACTAATAACGTGTGGGAGACAGGAGAGGATTTCACACAAATATGTTAATGAGATATCATTTAATGTAAACATGTAAAACATATAAATCAGAGGTAGGCTCTATTTGAGAGCATGTTCATTGTTTTATATCAAAATTATGTACACAATATTCTAGGAATAACATTTGAAAAAATTATTGGGAATCTTGCTCATTTCCTTGAAAGAAAAGGTGACAAATACAAAAAAAAAAAAAAAAAGACTCAACAGACATGGTGCAGATCATTATCTCCTGTTTCTTAGTGCATGAAAAATGCAGAGGAATAAGACAGAGAGAGAGAGAGGGAGGGAAGGAGAGAGAGAGAGAGAGAGGGAAAAAGAAAATGTGAGCAATCAGAAAAAATATATCTGAAACTTTGATTGGTTTTTATGAAGGCTGTGACTGCTTAGGAATTCACAGCAGATCAGTCTGAATGATGATTACATGAAAGACAAAATGTTCATTACACAATGGAGAAAAACAAACCAGCAAAAAGCCATTGGGGGTGAGGAATGGCAGTGAAAAGCGAGTTCAAAAGAGATAGACCACACACACACACACACACACACACACACACACACGCTTCTGTTACAAAAATCTGAGAAAAAAGGGCTCCTATGTATACAGAATCAGCTAAGTCATTGCCACAAGACCCTCTTCTTAAATTCTCTTAGTCATCAGTTCATTTATCCATCAGCTTTAAATCATGTCTCGAAACTTAGCGGATGTGGTGTTGCGTATATAGACTAGTCCGCATGCAGTGACACCTCCTTGATGAAACAAACTAAAACTGATACATGCAAAAAGACAGCTAAGTGGCAAAAGCTTAATATCAAGTCAGTTTTCCTGATAAATCAGACGTTATGTATAATAGAACAAACCATATCAGAGATAAAAATGACTTCCAGAATAAATGCATGGGAATGTTCTGAGATGAAATATGCTTCATTCAGCCACAGTTAAAAGGCATGTGCCATATTCCTCTTGGAAACAACAAACAATATGACAGAACTACTCTTCTTCTTACCCTCTAAAAACAAATCAATGATCAGTCAAGAAAACAAATACCGAGAGTTCATATAAATGTACTGCAAGACTGGCCAGATGTTCATTCTTAAACTAAACTTACAAGAACTGGACATCACAATTCAAAATCAATCACACACACACACACACACACACACACACACACACACACACACACACACCACAGAACTTCCCATCTCTTATCACAAACATAATAATAAAAAACTGATTTTTTTCCCTAAAAAGAGAGAAAAAGAAAAAGGGCTGCGTTAGCATGCATAAACATGAGGTAGAGGCAGTGTACAAAACAAAACCAAAAACAAAAAGGAAAAAAAAGAAAATACAATGGCAACAAATGTCTTGTAAGTAAATCAACATAGAGACAGACACATGAGAAACAGGCTGGTGGACGGCCAGCAGGCAGAGAAATGGGATCATTCTCTCAGCTCAGTTCAGATCTACTGCTTAACAGCTCTTATTCAATGATAAACAGATTTAAAAAATCACAGATTTTTCACATATATCTATACAATCTACCACAATGAACCAAGATAAAATCAGATGTATGTTAACTTCCACCTACACAATGTATCTACAGAACCATGATATTAATACTAAAAACCTCTTGCTGCGTTCATTTGAGCAGTAACAGTGGCAATAGTAGTAATGCACACATTAAAAATGCGAGTTACATCTGGACAGTCATAAATATGTAGAACTTTCCCATTAACCTCTTTGTTAAAAATGGACAATGCAATTATAGGTACTACACATAGATAAATCTTTTGCAAATACACATAAAATCACAACAGAACTGAGTATTCTTTGTGCTGAACTCAACTTTAAAATCATTTTGCCTGCATGCCTTGGGCAGTTGAGCAAAGTGTTAGAATTTTCACAATGATTTCTTTCATTAACAACATTTTCAAACATTTTGATTATATCTGATACTGAAAATTACAATGGAATGTTTGGAACATTTCCTGTGTGCCCCTTATGCTCTTTGGTTATCAACAAACTATTCAGATTTCACAATATTGTTTCACAAAGTCACCAAGGTTGCTCACTGGCTCAAAAAAAAAAAAAAGGAACCCCCCCCCCCCCCCAAAAAAAAAAAAAAAACAATATCCACTAACAGTAGCCCGAGCTTTTATTCTTCAAATAACATATACACTGTTCTCACTAGTAAGCATAAAACACAATTAAGTGACAGCAAAATACAGTGTACTGAATCCTTCTTCCTCATTGCCATACATGCTTTTTTTGCTTCCTACTTACCAGTCCAAGCAAATGCCTTATCTCCACTAAGCGCATGTATCAGGATTCCCATAAAGTGGGGGAGCTTACCCTTCCTTTCGTCATCAGTCAAAGAGGAGTAGTCGGGATCTGGATCTGGATCGGTACGTCGCTGACATCCATTTACTGGCATAGGCGCGACGGTGGGGGGTGCGCAGCGTGATGATATTATCGGCTTCTGGCTTTTGCCAGAGCCGACTTGAAGCTGTCGACTGACTTTTGGTGGACGATGTTATCGTCGAGGTGGTTCCACTCAGTTATTGTCTTTGGGAAGTATGAGTTACGGTACTGATCGGTGTGTGTTTCAGGAATGCAGTAGCACCTATCATTGTTTCGTATGTAGTTCTCCACTGGGTTTTGTGTCAGGTACGTTCTGTTGTCTCTGGTGGAACGGATGCGTCGTCCTGGTTTCTGAGGTGTGATGAAGTCACTCGGAGTGATCGCTGGCACCAGACCCTCAACCACCCTGTAAAAGAATCCCAGCCGTAGTTGAAGCCGCCGTTCTTGGAGTGTAGTGAGCTCATGTTTTCTTAGCAGACCCGTTATGAAACCTGGCGTGGTGGAGCGGTAGTCATTTGCTATGAAGCGCACTGCATTTCTTTGTACGCGCTCCATCATGTTGATCTCTTGCTGCATGTGCGGGTCCCAAATGATTGCTGCATGTGCGGGTCCCAAATGATTGCTGCATACTCCAGGACAGGGCGTACAAGTGCAAGGTAGGCATTCCTTCGGTTGTCAGCGAATTGGATGCCGAGGTATGGGTTATGAGAGACTTGCTGCAGGATGGTATTATTTAGGGAATAGAAGTAGGAGGAGGTGGAGGATTTTGCAATGCTCATGATGTAACATTTTGAAGCATTGAACGCATGCCCCATTTGTCTGCCCATGACTCTAGTGACTTGAGGTCCTCTTGTAGAGCGTGGTGGTCATTAATGTCGTTGATCTCCCTGTAAATGAGGCAGTCGTCTGCGAAAGGGGAAAGGTCGACACAAACGCTACCTCGGCATCCAATTCGCTGACAACCTCAAGTGGTCTCAACACATCGCCTCCATCACAAAGAAGGCAAATAGCACACTAGGATTTCTCCGGCGAAACCTCAGGCACAGCCCTACCTCCTGCCGAAGGAATGCCTACCTTGCACTTGTACGCCCTGTCTCCCCCAGTGAGTTCATGCTGTGTTCACCCTTATGGCCTGAAATCAGTTTTCTCCTCTTCCTCGGCGAGGCTTGTGAGTTGATTTTAACGTGGTGACAGCCCTGATGTGACCCTTTGCGGTCAGCCGGGCTTTAAGCAATATTACCTTACCCTCCTCGGCGAGGAAACACCTCCTCGACTGGACTTCTCGGGTTCGGTTTCCATCACGGATTCTCTGAAGCCAGCGTTTGAGTCGACCTTTCTCCTTTCAGAGGGAAAACGCTTTCATCAGCATTCCTTCTCCTCAAACTTCAGCATGCTCGTCATATCAAAAGCTGTCCCTGACCTCGATCCTCATGAAATCTGCGTCAGCTGCTCTGACCCTTCTCCATTTTTTTCCCATGCAACTTGTGCACGAGTTGGATCGGTTGAACATGGTGTATATTTTTGGCTCTCGTCTTGAACATCTTGATGGTCTGCCCGTTTTGTCGAGGACAGCGATTTCTTATTTTGATTTGACTGCCCCCGCGTACTGCTGGGGTCACGTTTAAACTTTTTTTTCTTTTTTTTTTTTCAAGGGTCTGGTACTACGATTCAGTTTCTCTTCCACAAGCATCTAAGAAGGTGTCGCGGTATCAGCACCCACTCTGCTCGTTCTATCTTCAAGTGAGAACCTTGTAATGGAAAACATGCCAATCTTTAGAGATACCCTTTTGCATCTGCAGGTTGAACACGATCATTTGGACGCTCTATTTACCCTTGTGCCACTGTTTCCAGTTTAATGTCCAGGTGTCTTGTTTTCAAGACTCGTCATAGGGAAATTTGGTTTATAGCTACCCTATATTCTGTTTCCTTTTCCATTTTACTCCTAACTTGAGGGAATAAGCGAGTGTATATCCTACATTTTAAATATTGCGGATGTCTGGTTTTCGTGTAGTAATTTCATTTTTGCTCTTCAATAGTTTGTGAGCTGACTATCCTTTGAGAATTCCTGCAGTGATGACCTTAGTCATAACCTTGAAAATGTTGACCAGTTTTCTCCTCCTGCTAAACAATTTTCGTGCCCATTTTTGTTGGTCACAATTTCTCGTGTGAAGAATAATTCATAATGATATCAGAAGTTGAGGAAGAAGTACAGAGATTTTGGCTCCATTGAGACTTCTGTCTGGTGCCTTTGTTGCTGTTGGGGAATTCCCCTTCGGGTGATCTCTAGAAATTTCAAGGGGTAGAGCTCTATTATCTTTTGCATCTTCAGCTCCTTTCTCTAAGTAGGTCATCTTGTCTGACATTTGGGTTACCATCTGTGTTTTGGGGACCTCAAGAATATATTTTGGGCTCCCCTGTTGGACCAGGTTCCTGACAAGGAGAATCATTCAAGGCTGCAGTTCCTTCTGTAATGGTTCTTTGCTCTAGGAAGGTGCCTTTAGGGAGATCACTCTTCCTTGTCATTCAAATTTCTCAGCCATCCTTTCCTGAATTCCAAGGAAGTGGAAGTTAGGCCAGTAGTAGGCCCCAGCGGGCTCAGGTTATTGTTCCAGGGGACTGGGATGTTAGCCTGGACCGTCTCTTTCCCCTCTTGAATACAGTAGCATGTGGATTGTGCTAGGTGCGACAGATTGCTTGAATGTCTCTCCCCTTGATTTGAATGATAATCCAGATAGTGTTTCACTTTTTTTTATGAGATTCTGGGGGCGACAGATTTCTTGAATGTCTTTCCCCTTGATTTGATTTTGTGAGGTTCTGGGGCCTTCTCACATGGACCTTTTGGTCTCCTGACAAAACACACAGCTCTGTTTTGTGCCTTCAGTGCTGACCCGGCAGATTTTGCTGTCGGTGCAGTGGCAATACTCTGGGAAGGAGGTTCACATACCTTGACCCTCCCATAAAAACGTCTTAATGCTGTGGTCCTAGTGAGGGGAAGGCACTGGCTTCTCTCACATAACCTCATCTGATCAGTCTGGAGATAAGCTGTACAGAAAATTACCATGCCTCCAGATGAATATGAGATGATAGAAACAACAAATCGCAAAGCAATCTGGAGAAGGTGGACAGGGTCACTCCTCACAGTTCTTTCTGATGGGGATGCACTTTTGACAGATGTCAATATGGTGAGGGTTCCGAGCCACAGGGCAGAGAAGACACCCTTGTTTGCAATCTCTCTTACAGCCTCCTGTCACTACCCCTCACAGCATCCAGACCGTAGCCCTGTCCATTGGGTTGTCCCCATCTGCTCCTATTCAGTGGCCACTGAGCAACGTATGATCCCAGACGACCTCAGAAGGGGATGTTCAAATTGGTCCCCCCTTTGTTTTGGCCCTTTGGCCTTTGCTGAATCTGGACTGTTGTCAAGTGTCCTTTACAATTCCTGTCGTCGAACACAATGTGTACAGATGAGAGCTAATCGATCTGGGAAGCTCACCTTTACCCCCTCTTTCTGGAGTGCCCTGGTCTGTAGGAAGATGGAGCTCTGAGCACATAAATCGTGAGATGCAAGGGTTACGACAAGCCCTGCGCAATTGGTTTCAAATCTTGAGGAAGAAGACAGTGACAGTGTTCTCAGACAACTCGACTGGGTCGCATATCTGAAGAACCATGGGATACTCACTCCAGGCCGTTGATCGATCTGGCAGTGTCTCTAACTGCTTTCTTGCCATGGGAATTAATCCTTGTAAGGCATATCCCAGACAAGCTGAATGTATAGGTGGACAGTCTGTGCAGGAAAGGTCAGGTTCTCCCATCAGAGTGTATGCTCAACAAGAGTTACTTCCACTCCATATGTCAGTGTCTGGGACCCCTCATGTGAACCTGTTTGTGACCAGATGGAACAATCAGCTTCCAGTTTTTGTTTTACCAGTACCAGATCCTCTGGCACTAATTATGGACGCACTGTCAATCTCTTGTGAGAGGATGTCAGCATACATGTTCCCCATCTCCACTCGTACTATCAGTACTTTAAATGGTGTTGAAGGAGAAGTGCCTGTTGGTACTTTTGTCTGCACTGAAATGGACAAAGAGTTGGATCAAGCTTCTGGTATCTTTGCTGGTAAAGGTCCCAGTCACGCTGCCCTCTCGCAAAGATCGCCTTCTCCAGCCCACGATGAAGAGATGGCACGCAGAGCAAGCATTCCTCATCTCCATGCCAGTCTCGTATCAGGTCATACCTCTCTGAATAGAGATGTTTCCGCCCTCCATGAGTGGAGAAACCCTTTGCTGTCAAAAGAATCCACTCTGAAAGTGTATGACAGTTAGTGGAGAATCTTTGCAAAGTAGTGCTCACAGGCTGGTGTCTCTCTGGTGGTGGCTACAGTTGAAGATGCTGCTCACTTTATTGTGGTCTTCCAGATCTCAGGGAGCAAAGCCAGCACCTTGGGAGGCTTTAAGATGGCTGTTGCAAAACCTTCAGGCTATTGGGCAGAGACACTGATATTAGCCACCATTCCATTTTGACTAAGTTGGTTTCTTTGCTGTTTTAGGCTCCCCTAGACTAAACAGGTGTCCCAAGTGGGGCCTTCCCTTAGTCCTGGAGTATCTTGCCTCGTAAGACTTTGAGCGCATCGTCGAATGGTCACCCTGCTTCGGCTTATAGGGTCAGTGAAGTCCATGCCCTCCCCAGGGACCCACAGTCCTTGAAGTGGCTCGATGATGGCTTGGCCACTTTGTCCGTGTGCCCAGTTTTCCAAGCCAAGTCTGTGAAGCCCGAAGAGCAGCCCCTGACAATAACCTTACCTCCGCTAGCACCGTCGTCATCCTATCTCCGGTGCAGATGTACGAAGGTCGAACAAGTTAACTATCCTGTCAGAGCACTAAAAGTTAGTCTTCAGTGGACCGAGTCAGGTTCCCGTGACATGCACCAATGGCATGAAAAGCTTGGTGCCACTTATGTCTATGGCCAGAAACCTCTTTCTCGCAGACAGGATATCAGGGCACATAGAGTCCGGGCTCTTTCCGCCAGTAACGCCCTCTGGCTGAGCATCATAGTCACTGACAATTGACATATATCAGGCTGCTGGTTGGAGATGGATGAGCACCTTTGTCAGGTTTTACCTTAGAGACGTGGCAGAGGACTTGGAAGCTCCAGTCTGTTTAGGAGAAATAGGGGTGGCTTGGAAGGCTTCTTTTCCAAAGTAGAGCTTTTGCACCCCCTTCTCTTTCATGTGTCAGATTTAAAAGAAAAAGAGACAAAGCTGACTAGAAACACAGAGACACCTATTTTGTCACTGGTGGGGGTGGGCTGTGGCTGTGTCATTACATGCTCACAGATGTTGCCTTTCGCCACGTTACAGTGTTCATAGTGCACTCTCGGACTGACTCCAGTGGGGACCCCATCTCTCACCATGCGATGTTCTGAGTGGTCGTGGCGCACTCCTTTACTTTGGTTTATATGCAGCATTTTCCACACAAGAACCTGGGTGCTTGTCTGGGTTAGCCATCTCTCGTATTTACCTGGAGCATTTTTGTTGACATGGCCATCTGGGAAATGGCGCTGTAGCCCTGTTATTTGTACCTTGTTAGTTAAGTGTATCGGGTCTTCTAGCGCACCTCTTATTTGCTCCCTTATATTTAGATCATGGTGTCTTCTACCACATCCTTTTTGTTTCACTTTTACATATTTACCCGTGGGCAAGCGTCAGGAGGTCAAATTTTATGTATATACCTTAAAGGCACTTGATATCAGGCGACCAGTGGCGCACCCCATGCACTTGTTTGATGACATATGTATTTTCCCCTTTACCACGTTAACTTGGTGTTCATGGTACTCCCATTGTAGTAGCCATCTTTTGCCCTCAGCCATTATCATATTTCTTTGATTTTACTTTGTGTCTCAGTGTGTGTGATGCCAGTTAGGCAGCAATTACTTGCAGTTGCATGTACGCTCTGACCGGTTGGGTCTTCTCCTTTTCATGATCCTGGCTCATTTTATTTTCTCCTATTTGACGCATGCAAGTGGAGCCATGAAGGAATACAGGACAATCTTTAACCTCCAGGCGACAGTTGACACTTGGGGCCAGTTGGCTGTTTGGCGCCGAGATGAGTTATGGTCAGCCTCGTGCATATCTGAGTCTGAGGATTGAACTTATTTCTTAGTTGAGAATTCTTGCCATCCCTTTCAGAATTTAGGCATTTCTTTGGACAGGTAAGCATGAACAAAAGGTATTTTACTGCTAAAAGTAATTCTATGATATATTTACCTGTCAAAACACTAAGATTCCCTCCCCCACTTCCCCGCAGTGTGGAAAAAGGGGCGAAAATTGAATTCAGGGTGAATTGAGTATGAACTCACTGATGGAGACTCCTCCTGTTTTGCTGATGGTTAAAGGAAGAACTAGCCCCTCACCCCCCTCAATTTTAGTCTTTTTTTTTTTTTTTTTTTTGGGGGGGGGGGGGGGGGGGAACCTTGATGCATGGCAGGTTTTATGTCTTGTGAAGATAAGGCATTTGTTTGGACAGGTAAGTATATCATAAAACTAATTCCTGTCCTCTTCTCACAACGTTCTGTTAATATTTGACAAGTTTTCTTTCATTAGGGGATGCACAATTTTTCGTATTATTATTAGTATTATCATTGTTGAAGATTGTAATTGAAAGCAATAACCATCTTAAAGTCAAAATGCCAGCAAATTAAACACACACATTTGTTGTATCAGGGAGGAAAACTCCTCTGCCGTCTCCGCCGTTATTTTTTTTCGCATCTCCGCCGGAAAAAAAGATTTCCGCCGAAACAAAATTCGAAGAGTGAAGCTCTGAAACGAACACCGCGAACTTCTTCTCTGTCGGTAATGTTCGCAAACGGCGTAGTTCTCATTCTGCTTTTTTTCCAGTGTCATTTCTCATCACGGCGACGATTCACAGCGAGAGTTTGCTGCCAGCGAGTGGGGGAAAAAAAAAAGAAAAAAAAAAGGTATGTGAACCATTGGAAAACCGATTGGCTGCAGAAGGAGGTGTGTGACCGCAGAGACGGGGATGTGATAAGAAAACGTGACAAACACGGCGAATTTGAAGCGTTTTGGGAACCTGGGAAAGGGACACTCTAGGGAGGGATGCAAAGAGTGACTTGTCACAGAAAAAAAAATAGATGTACATAGTTTTAATGGCGTGAATCTTAAGAAATAGAATGTTTTAGAGGGAGTTTTAAAGACAGAAAAAATAAGGATGGAGTAGGTTGTAAGGTACAGTTCACCAATGCTGATGGTTTAACAAACAAGAAAACTGAATTGCTGTTTCAGATTGATGAACTAGAACCAACAAATTATTGCCATTACATAAAATTTACAGAGACAATTCCTAAAAATGTTAGACCTTAAATGTACTTTCCGAATATAGCCTGGAAAATTTTAATATGTTTCACAATTAAAACCCAACCGAGGAGTTGCCTTGTACTTCGATAAAGCATTACATATATATATATATATATATGTTATATATATATATAATATATATATATATGCGCAAGAATGCTCCACATTAAATAACTGTACATTCCAAGAGTCGGTCTGGTGCCAATTTCTAAGGACAAAGAAAAAAAATCTTGTTGGTTGCATATATATATATATAGTCCTAACACCACTGAAGAAAATCTTCATAAACTCTTTCAACTTTTAGGAAGCGAAGAAATTCAGAAATATGATAAGGTTTTAATCATGGGGAATTTTAACTTTCCAAATGTAGAAGGGGAGGGCACTGGATTAATGATAAAGATAATGATTTTATTGAAAGTTTAAGGGATGCATTTTTATTTCAAACTGTAACAAAGCCCACAAGGACAAGAGAAGGCCAACAAGAGAACATACTTGACCTGATTTTAGTTAACGATACACAAAAAGTATCAGACATTACACACTCTTGCCCCCATGGCAAGAGTAACCACCAAGTGCTAACCATTTCCTTGTACACAAGTGTACACAACACAGATTCCACCGAACAAACAATGACATATAATTTGAAAAAAGGGAATTATACACAAATGAGACAGGATCTTGTGGATCAGATTTAAGACCACTTGAATGATTTGAATGTAAAGGAATGTTGGCAGGACATTAAAGGGAAAATACACTTTTTAATTGATAAAAACATACCGAAAAGTAGAGGTTTTAACAATAGAAAGAAAAAGCATAGATCTATAGACCTTATTGGATGTCGCTAGCATTAAGAAACAAGGTAAAAAAGGAAGATTATGTAGAAATTATTTAGAGAATAGTAAGTCAAAGGCAGGTAAACGATATAGGGACTACACAGAAGTAAGAAATCATTGTAGCAAGAAATTGAGGAGTGAGACGAAGGAACATGAAAAAGAAATCGCCCCAAACTGTAAGCTAAATCCGAAAATGTTTTGGAAATATATAAACTCTAAACTTAAAATGTGTTCTGGAGTTAGCTCATTGAAAGATAAGCAAGGTAACATGGTTGTATACCAATGATCAGGACAAAGCCAATGTTTTGAATGAGTACTTTGCTAGTGTGTTTACCAAAGAAAATACAGACAGCTTTCCACTAATTGCTAAGGAGGCTCCCGCATATAGCTCAGACTTGGTTATTACAGTAGAAGCTGTGAAAAATAAACTGAAAATGTGGATGTAAACAAGGCTAAGGGGCCAGATAGGGTTCCAGCCAGAGTGCTCAAGGAGCTATATCAGGAACTAGCCATTCCTCTTACAATTTTATTCAATAAAAGCTTAGAAGCTGGGGAACTCCCATCAGATCGGAAAACAGCTGAGGTCATTGCTACAGAAAGGGCACAAGATCCAATTAATGGTAATTATAGACCAGTGAGCCTGACATGTATATAATGCAAAATTTTAGAGCAGATTGTGAGGGACACCGTGGTTAAACATATGACAGATTTCAATCTTTTCACAGAGTGCCAACACGGGTTCAGGACAGGGCGTTCGTGCATGACCCAGTTGTTAGATGTGATGGACGATTTTACACAACTTTTAGAAGTCAAAGAGGCATTTGATATCATTTACTTAGATTTTAGAAAGGCATTTGACTCTGTGCCGCATGAAAGGCTACTTCTTAAAATGGAACCTTATGGGATAACAGGAAATTTACTACATTGGGTGAAAAACTTTTTGAAGGGAAGATCTCAAAGGTTGCGGGTGGGAACAAAATAGTCCTCAAACATTGATGTTTTAAGTGGTATTCCCCAGGGAAGTATCCTGGGCCCAGTACTTTTTACAATTTTTATAAATGATCTACCAGATGACATACAGATTACATGTAAGATATTTGCAGATGATACTAAAGTGTATAATCGTTCCCAGAATTCAGATATACTGCAAAATGATATAACAAAACTCATACAATGGTCAGAGAAGTGGAATCTATAATACTTATAAAAGTTATATGCAGGGAAATGCAAGGTTATGCATGCAGGGTATGATAATCCAAACAAAGGATATGAAATAACTCATGTCTCATCTAAGCATGTTTTAGATACTTGTACAGAGGAAAAGGATTTAGGAGTGATATTTGATTCAAAACTCAAATTCGACAAGCATATTATAGCAGCAATAAATAAAGCCAATAGGATGCTGGGCTTGATTAGAAGGAGTTTAAAAAATTTAAGTAAAGAGGTGTTCATAAATAAAATCTATACACTTGTTTGGTACGGCCACATCTTGAATATGGAAACATAATTTGGAATCCTTTTCTTTAACGACAGTCTAGTGCAATCGAAAGAGTACAGAGGAGAGCAACTAAAATAATAAAATCTATAAAAAAATTTAGATTACGAGGACAGGCTATGAAAATTAGACTTGCTATCCTTAAAATATAGAAGATTAAGGGGAGATTTGATAAATATGTTTACAAGATTTTTCAAAATACTGACAATACTAACAAAAGTTTTTTTTCACTTGTCTAATGAAATAAGAACTTGTGACAGTAATCTTAAAATTCTAACCATGTATAGCAGAAATATATTAGGAAAAACTTTTTCTCTAACAGAGTCACCAAACAGAACAATCTTCCTGCACAAACTAAATTGGCTTCAGATACTAACAAATTCAAAAACCTCCTAGACAGTGATACTAAAATTGCTCAGTTAAAGTATCTTTATGATTAGTGCATCAAAAGGGATGCTTATATCATCACAGCAATTGTTAGATTAACCAAAAAGAAGGACACGTTATGAGGCCGCGAGGCCTGGTCGTCCAATTGCCTGACCTGGCCTGACCTTGCCAAAAACGTGTCTACTTTGGCAGTTGTGGCTTTGTGGCAATCAGAGATCACATCGAGCGTCCCAGTCACCAATGGAGCGTCTCTCCCAGATGCAGATCTTGTCCCAGTTCAGATAGTTTGAGATGGTAACTGCCTGCCACATTGTGCTCATTGTTTGCATTTGAGCATCAAAGACATCACCTAGAAATAAGAGCAAAAATGGCAATAGAACTGGTGTTGAACAAAAAGTTCTACATTGAGAACAGTTCAGATCCAGCATTGAAAGACATGAATTCAGATTTAGTCCAACAGATGTTTAGACATGAAGTGTGTTCTGTCTCCATAGCAGGATAAGAAATGTGAATGTGACCACTTCAAGCCATGCTTACCATTCGCAGGAAACCTCTGTCTACCCAAAGTTTGACTGCCATGGTGTGAGAAAGGACTATCACCGAACTGTTCAACCCAGACTCTCCAATCAGTCACTTTCTGACCCTCTTTTTTCAGCAGCAATGTTGTCAAGAATGGGAGGCAGACTTCCTGCAGATTCATGGCATCCTAGTCACTTTGTTGTCTGCCTTCCAGGGACTTGTGAAAGTACTTGTCATCAAAACTCAGGTCCACAGCTGCCACTTGTGTCCTCTGTATCCACACAGGCACAGAAACGAAAGTCTTCTGGTCCTGATATCAGATCCTTTTTTAGCAGAAAGGCAAAGCCCAGCAGACAGACATACTAACATAGTCGGGGTTGAGATGGAGGGAGGTGAACTGAATAAGTAATGTTTGCATATGTATGTTAGATTGGTCGTCGCCAGGGATACAACTTACAAGGACCGCCGCCTCTGCTGGGTACCAGGGCGGAGGTGGAAAATGTGCATGTTTACCACCCCGTTACAGCATGTGTTAAGATCTTGGGGTAACCGTATGCAACAATCTGTTTCATTTCCAATGATAGTTTGACTCCCACTCTGATTTTTCTACATATTCCATTTCCAATGGTAATCTGATTTACTTACTTTGATTCCCACTCTGATTTACTTATCTACAGGCCTTAGTCTTTTTTTATGTCCTGAAAGCACTGTGTGTCTAATTTTCTCCAGCTACAACTCTTAGGATTCATCATACTAAATGTGAGCTTTCTCTCAATTGATATAGTTGGGTTTTTTTTGTTTTCACATCAATCTCAGTCTATATGGTGTTAAAAGTTGTTTTATAGAGTGAGTTGTTTAGAAGCAAGAAAGTGATTTTTAAAGATTTATTATGCTTTATTAATACAAAATATGCTTCAGCTTCAGGGGGCTCTGCCCCCGGACCACCGCTGGTACGTTGTCCTTGAACCCCACTGGGGGCCTACGCTGGCCCCCAGACCCCGGCCAATCTCCTCTTTTAAAAAGAAAAAACACTTTTCATCCCTGCTGTTTCATCATCATTTTAAAGTGAACAGTCTCATTGCAGCATACACAGGCCATCTCTACTGAGATTGTAGTGTGCAAAATGTAACACTGAATATTCGTTTCTTTAACAGAAAAATGTTTGTTGTTGAAAATTTTTAGTTTGTTAACATTACTAATTATTGGTTTTGTTTGTGCTCCTTCATGATGACTGATGATAATAATAATAATAATGATTTCTTATATAGCGCTTAATCAAACGAATTTCTCTAAGCGCTTTACAAAGTCATACTACATTCACCCTTCTCATATACAATAATACACCTTTACACCCAACTACAAATACTATTACTACAATAACTAACAAATCCTAATCCTACCAATGTGACATTCACTTATTCTTCAAATATCACTACAAAAACTTAATCCTATAACGTTCAATCATACAACAAATACATATAATAGAGAACATACACATACGCTACATTTGAAAAGGCCCAGACGGCTATGAGTTAGGTTGTACCCCCCCCCCCCCCCCCCTCTCCCCACAGCATTGACTTATTATGAGAAAATAGATGGGTTTTAAGTTTAGACTTGAAAGAAGAGATAGAATCTGAATGTCTGAGACAGTCTGGCAGTCTGTTCCACGTCGCTGGAGCTTGAAAAGAGAAAGATCTTTCACCAGTAGTAGTACTGAAGCGAGTCATTCGCAGAAGGCGGTCGTCAGCACAGGAGCGTAGTTGTCGAGAGGGGGTGTAGATTTTAAGGAGATCTGAGAGATAAGAAGGTCCATTTCAAAGAGAGCAGAGAAAGTGAGAGTTGAGATTTTGTACGAGATACGGTTTGAGACAGATAGCCAGTGAAGAGAGTGGAGGAGAGGCGAAATGTGAGCATGTTTTCTTGCTCTACAGACGACTCGGGCTGCATGATTTTGGATTCGCTGTAATCTTTCTATCAGGTATTTTGGAAGGCCGGCCAAAAGTGAGTTGCAGTAATCTATTCTAGATAAGACAAATGCACAAATGAGAGTTTTTGTAGCATCTGTAGAGAGAAGGTGACGTACAGAGCTGATTCTTCTTAGTTCTAAATAGGCAATCTTGCAAATATTTGAAACCTGTTTCTCAAAGGAGAGGGATTGGTCAAGTATGACCCCTAGACTGCGGACAGAGGTGGAGACAGAGACAGCACAGTCATTGATAGTGACAGTTGAAGGCAGAGAAGGATGGTTAGGCTGTTTTGTCACGAACATGAGTTCCGTCTTGTCGTCGTTTAGTTGTAGTTTGTTGGTTGTCATCCAGTCCTTCAGGTCTGCAATGCAGCCCCGCATCCGAGAAATCAGTGAGTCAGTTTCAGCAATGGGAGCCGACTGATGAAGCTGAGTATCGTCAGCAAAGCTCTCATGCGACATGGCGTGACCACTGATGACGTCAGACACAGGACTAGCATACAGCACAAAAAGGACTGGCCCAAGTACAGAACCCTGAGGCACACCGTACCTAAGAGGAGAACTGTCTGAGTATCTTCCCTGTACACACACTGTCTGAGTCCGTCCAGTCAAGTAAGAGATAATCCAGTCGAGAGCTGTGTCTTTGAATCCAAAGGAAGTTTGAAGCCGTGAGAACAAAATATTATGATCGATCGTGTCAAATGCTGCAGAGAGGTCTAACATCGCTAATAAGGAAACGTTCCCATCGTCAAGCCCGCAGAGGAGGTCATTGACTATACGGAGGAGTGCTGTCTCACAACTATGGCCTTGTCTGTAAGCAGATTGATGAGGATTCAAAAGGTGATTCTTTTCGAGATGTTCTAGAATTTGTTCCAAAACGATCTTCTCCAATAATTTTGATAGAAATGACAAATTTGATACAGGCCGATAATTCTTTAAAACATTTTTATCTAATGAAGGTTTCTTGATCAATGGACGTACCACTGCGGACCGGAAGATTTCAGGAACGTGACCAGAGGACAAAGAGGTATTGATAACATGAGTAAGATGGGGTAGGACATCATCAATGCACTGAAAGAGCAAGTTAGTGGGAATGGCATCAAGTTCACATGATTTAGGGCTGCATCGCAAACAAAGTTTTTTGACATAGTCTTGACTAACAGGACTAAAACAAGCCAAAGGAGGTCCACAGTAAACTTTGTCATTCAGAGGATGTACAGGTGCAGTAGAATCTAGCTTTTCACGGATAGTGTCAATTTTTCCATTGAAAAACTCTAAGAATTTCTGAGGGAGCTCTTGAGTTTGGAAGATGGTGGGAAGGGGGGAGTAGCTGACTTTGCCTAGGAGACTATTTGTGACATTAAATAGTTGCTTGGCCGTATTACAGGCCAATATCTTTGAAGAATAGAACAAAGTTTTTGCTTGATGAACAATGTCAGTAACATGATTTCTCGCAGTTTGATATATTTCCCTGTGCACAGTCCCGTGGCGCGCCATCGCCTCTCAGCCCCCCTCCTCTCCTGCTTGGCCTCGGACAACTCGGGACCCACTGTGTTGTGCCATTGACACAGTGAGCGATCAGTGATCAAGCGCTTGCTCACTGGAGCATGCTTATCAAGCATGGCACGGAGGGCAGAGGTCAGCTGACAGGCCGATGGCTCGCTCGGTATGGCCGTGCTCAGATCAGATTTGAAAGCCTCTATATCGATAGCAGAAATTTTCCTAACTTCCTTGTAAGTCTTTGGAACGGCGGGCCTAACGATATCAAAAAAAAAAAAGAAAAAAAAAAAAGAGATTTCCATAAACATTTTGATAAGATCAAAACCATCATCCGAGAACTTATCAAAATGCCAAAACCCTTTTTAAAGAAAAGCTTGAATGATTTTTTTCACACAACCATTTCTTTTGCACACATTGCTGTGATTAGTGCTATTGCAGGTGTTTTTTTTTCTTTTCTCACAGATGAACCCAACACCACAAAGACTTTCCACTGAGATGATGGACTGCATCAGGAAAGATTATGAAGACTCAGCTGTTGATTTTGTCATCGTGAGTATTGAGATCTTCATTTGGGCTGCTGCTTCAAATATTGGCTTGGCCCCAAAAATCATTGTTGTGTGTGTGTGTGTGTGTGTGTGCGCTCGTGTATGTGAATGTGTGTGTTTGGTTGTGTGTGTTTTGCATAACAAATATGGGTCTACTTAAAAAGGGAAGAGCTGGATATGAATATAAAACAGAAAAGGAGAGGGAGAGTCACAGAGATTAAGAAGTAACACGCATTCACAACATCTTGACTTGTATGTGTATATATGTGTGTTTTCATATGTTCTGGCATAAGATCAGTGCGCACCAAAGAGCGAACTCTGTCCAGTTTAGTGTACAGGTTTCATCATCATGAAGAAGTGTTTGCAAGTGCTGGCATTTGTTCATGATTGTGGATGAAGACGAGTGCACACATTCTTAGTCTTACACATGCATCCAAATGTGCACTTGATCAAAACTGGATGGATACAAATATGGAAGTGTTGAGAAACTAAGCTGTCACAATTGATGGACTGATGTGTAGTCCATCACTGAGACCATCAGGATAGCTCATCTTCCGCTGGAAGATAGGGAATGTTTCCTACTTTTTGTGAACAGTTCAAATGTGGTGCATTTGATGGCTGTGCTGCAGCAGTGCTCTGCCAGACTATGAGAGTGCCACAGAAGTGTCATGCCACCGGACTATAATCTTGTATTCAGGTGTAATTGGTGGAACCTACTCTGTAAACTTTCAGTATTTTCATGCTCTGAAATATTTTCCATTTGGCACTGTCTGTGTCATCTACTGATCTAGAGAATGTTGATAACTCCACATCCAAAGGCAGCTTTGGTGATGAAGATCTGATCAGTAAGGGTGCTGGTGAAGAATCTGATTTGTGTGTGTGTGTGTGTGTGTGTGTGTGTGTGTGTGTGTGTTCAGAACACATGTATGGAATATTTCCAGCATTCTGCGTTGGCAGGACGGAGATTAGAAAGGCATTGACAGCTGAGGTTAACTGTTTTCCTTCCACCTGCAGCGAATGGAATGTATGTTGCCTGATACATTCTTTTAATAGAGTCAAAGACTGGTGTGTATAGATTAGGACAGGGGAGGGAGTGTGGGTTATAATGAAGGAAGTGTGGGCATGTCTTCAGACATGGCAGTGGTGAGTGTACCCTAGGGTGCTATCCAATATCATTGACAACAATTGTAAGGAGTGTCTTGATGTGTGTGTGTGTGTGTGTGTGTGTGTGTGTGTGTGTGTGTGTGTGTGTGCTTGTGCAGATTTCTGCTTTTTTTTTTCTCGTGGATACGTGTTCCTCATGGATATCTGTAGAATAAAAATTCTTTTTCTTTTCTTGTCACCAAACAAAAAGAAAAAAAAAAAAGGAAAGATGAAGTTACCTTCTGAACAAAAAGATTTTTTCTTTTCTTGTCACCAAACAAAAAGATAAAAAAGAAAAGATGAAGTTACCTTCTGAACTTAATCAGTTGAAGGGAAGTGGGTGTACATGTTTGGAATGTCTGACACATGGTGATTGCAACAACAGTGTTTGAGAAGAAAGATTGTAGGGAGGTGGGGGAAGGTAGATGCACACTTAGCAGTCTTCTTTTCTGAAGCCTCCTCCTGTCCCTTGGGCTTCCCAAATAATCACTGTTATTTCACATGGATGCTAGCAGTTGTCCCCTCTCCCTGAAATCAGTCCAGTTGTGGGCTTGACTGGTGCTCATGCTGATGGCAGCCATATGTTTTGTGAGAGTTTTTTTCTTTTTTTTTTCTTTGGGCAAATTTTTTTGTGGGAGTTGGCATTCTTTATCCATAGAATGAAGTCTAAGGAGCAACCACCTCTGAGTCTGTCTGGGCTCTGGCATTGTAGCTGGAAGAATAGCATCCTGTGAGCAGATACACTGTATATTTGGGGGAGATCATACATACATGTATTGGTGGTAGGATGTCCTGTTGGTGCATTATCAGGAATGGCATGACATGAAGGACAGGACCAGATGTTTGTTATAAAGGTATGGGCATCAGAGATGTCCAGGTGTGGTGTGCTGGATGCTTCATAGTTGTGCCATAGAATGTTATGACCGAATCTTGTATCATTTTCAAGGTTGAAGATAGTGAAATGGGTCTTTGGCTCTGTGTGTCTCCCTAGAAACATCTGGAACAGATGGCTAGCATGCTCAACATGCTCTAGTTTCGTCCGTCGTTCGGATTTCAGTGTTGAAATTGACTTGTTTTGAATGCATGTATGTATAGTGTGTGTGTGTCTTGATTTTTGGGTGGGTGGGGGGAGGATGACCTCATTTTTTTTTTAATGTGGTGACAGGCCTGATAGGGCCCTGTGTTGGTCACCTGGGATGTAACAAAACACATTTGATGAGGAATTTTTTGCTATGTAGACGTGGGATATCTTTGGATAAGGGATGGAAGTAGACATTACACTTGTATATTCCCAGGAACATTCAGTTCTGCAGTGATTGAAAATAGGTCTGTGTCTCATGATGTATGTTCAGAATCGATGAACTTTTGATTCTGTGTCTCATGATGTATGTTCAGAATCGATGAACTTTTGATTCTGTGTCTCATGATGTATGTTCAGAATCGATGAACTTTTGATTCTTGCACAATGATGATATGAAAGATTTTTTTTTTTTGTGCCCATGGCTGTTGCTTTGAAACTCTTACACATCATTTGAAGTTTGTTTTTTTTACAGTTACGGGCACAGAAGTGGATGCCTGTGCATTCACTGTATGTACACACACACACACACACACACACACACACACACACACATGTGCACATGTATATGCATGATTTTGTAGGTGTATGTACGTGAATGCACACTGGCACATAAGTACACACATATACACACACACACTCAAAGATTTATAAACATGACTGTTGAATTGTATCCTTTCTTGGACAGAAACTGGAACAACCTTGGTCCACAAAGGAGGAACCACAGGAGGAGTCATCAGCTGTCTGCTGCACAGTACAGTCCATGTCTAACTGCACTGCTGGCTCCCAGCTGTCTCGGAACTCACAACTTGTGTGTCTGCATTGCTCTGCCTCCTTTGTGCTCCCTAGCAGTTTGGAACTGCATATGGCATCCACTCATGGTGAGAGACTGTATGCTGCCTTACCTGCATCGTTCACACCTGAGGGTTGTGATGTTGGCAATTGTAGCAGCCTGAGTGGGGGCAAGGTCGATATCCTTGATGGCATAAAAAGTCTGGAGAGAATGGAAGACAAAGTGGACAACAGAGAGGTGGAAAAGAAAGAGGAGAAGGTGAAGAAAAGGCAGCCTATGTGTGATACATGTGGTAAGGTTTTTACTAGGGCTGGTCAGTTGAAAATACACAGTTTGATTCATGCTGGTATCAGACCCTTTGTGTGTGATGTGTGCAACAAGACATTCACACAGGCCAGTGCCATGAAGAGACACAAACTGATTCATGCTGGTGTCAAACCCTTTGTGTGTGATGTGTGCTACAAGGCTTTTGCTGGATCTGATGGTTTGAGGAAACACCAGTTGACACATACCTCTCGTCTTAAATCTTTCCCATGTGACCAGTGTGATAAGGCTTTCACCAACGCTGGGAACTTGAACAGACACAAACTGACTCACACCAGTCCTAAGTCATTTGTGTGTGACGTGTGCAAGAAGGGTTTTACTCTGTATGAACACCTGAAGAGACACAAGATAATCCACACAGGAGAGAGACCGTTCAAGTGTCCGCACTGTGATGGGGATTTCAACCAGTCGAGTTCCTTACGGATGCACATCAGGTCAGTGCATGCGTGTTACAAGCCCTATGTCTGTGAAGTGTGTGACTCGGCTTTCTCCAAAGCAGAGTCCTTGAAAAGACACCAGAGGATCCACACAGGGGAAAAACCCTATTCCTGTGATATGTGCGGGGCAGTTTTCTCTGTGAGGAGTTACTTAACAATTCACAAGAGGACCCACACAGGGGAAAAGCCCTATGCTTGCACAGACTGTGGCAAATCCTTCGCCTGTTCTGGCACCCTGAAGAGCCACCGCCTGACCCACACAGGAGAAAAGCCTCATGCCTGTCCACACTGTCCCTCGGCTTTCGCCGGGTCATATGACCTGAAGAAACATATTCTGAGATTACATCAGTAACATTGCACATGGCATAACCTGTAATACCTGCTGAATTGAGTGGTGTCATTTACATGACTTCAGCTTAAGGAATGAAAGGGATGGTCACTCTTTGTTATTCAGTGCTGAGAATGTTCGTACATGACTTGAGTTAAGGAATGAAAGGGACGGTCATTCTTTGTTATTCAGTGCTGAGGATGTTCAGCTTGGAAGAAAGTCATCTGAAGAGTCATGACTTATGTTTTTAGATGACCAGAGATGTTAATATTGTCACAAGTATGGGGTGCCACTTTCAGACTTGGGCCAGAAATCCAGTGTAGGAAAAAAAACAACCAGAAAATCACCTTTCTGGCCCAGCAGAATTTTCTGCTGTACAGTTAAAACCTGGGAAAAAATGTCTGCCAGTCTTTCCAATTCCAGTGTTACTACTTTACAGGCTCAGGCCAGAAATGCAGCCAATGAAAAATGTGGAAAAGGTGCCGACAGTTTTCAACATGATCCTTTCCAGGGCCCAGTTTTTCTCAGGTTCAAGAGGATTTCCATGTCTAAACAATGGAAAAGTGATTGACTGTGTTCAGTAAAAAAGCTTTCCATTTCAACGGATCAAAACCTGACTTTAGCATTATCATGACTGTCCTACTGATCTGTGTTCAGTAAACAGATTCCCATTTCAATTGATCAAAACCCAACTTCAGCATTATCAGGACTGTCTGTACTTTTATGACATCCGCTCTGCACCTGGTTGTTTGGCATGTCAGCAGGTAAGGCCAGGACTGTGTCAAGACATTTAGTGAGACAGGGTGTCAACATTGGATTGGAATATGAACATGAAGGGGAAGTGTTCTAGGTTTGACAAGTTTGAAGATCGGAAATGAAATGAAATGAGGCAGGGAACAGTAAACGATAAACAGTAAACAAGTTGGGTATTTTTTGCTCCCATAAGAAAACCTAACACAGAGTAACTTTTATTCAAGACTGGCACAGCCTTTTAAACTTGAATAAAGTCAGACAAATACATAGACGAACAATCTAATAGTGGGGGAAAAAACAAGCGCAGGCCAACAACTGAACTATCTTCATAGTAATGACTTGGCGCAGATTTGGACTTAAGGGGCAGGGGGGGGGGGGGGGGGGGGGGGTTTGAAGATGGAGAAACTGGGAACATGAAATTAAGAAAATATGTTACAGATATGAAAACTCTTCACTAGCTGCATAAGGGAACCATCGCAATCCCTTTTGAAGGCAGATATATTTGTATTGCCTGCTCCGAGGCCTTTCGTCCGCTGGGTCGGACTCATCAGGGAGACACGGCTGGTTGTGTCTGTTTGAAGATGTACGAATAAAAGATAAACTTGAATTAAAATCGCCTGCAAGTTGTCATCTAGCTGAAGCTCCCTCCCCCCCCCCCCCCCCCCCCCCCCCCCCCCCCCCTTCATCTGTACTGTCTGGCCAAGGTCATTTTTCAAACCAGTGAATACACAGGTCAAATAATTGTTAAAGCTTCCATCATTTGGCTTAGGTCATGGTACATGGTCACAGAGTTAAGAAAAGGATTCAGCATCATCAAACATATCCAAGAGTAGGAAAGATGTCTTCCAGAGTGTGTGTGTGAGTGCGTTTTTTTTCCCCCCCAGATTTCATGGCAGTAAGAAGTAACTATTTTAAAGTGTTAATTTTACCTGTTTGATATTGTGGAACTAAAGATACAGCAGGAGGCCTTGCACCTGGAAATTGCCATTGAAAATGGATATACACATTTTTAAAATTCACGAGGGTATGTATGTGTGTGTTGTTTTCTGCTTGTTTTTGGTTTAGTTTTGTTTTTACTTTTTTTGGTATGAAAGATGTATTTATAAATGAAAATTGAGAAAATTGAGAAGTCTTGCATTGCACATATTTTAAAGATGACAGGATGTATGGATTGTGAAACGTCTTTCTTGTTTAACCTGTCTCTTCGTCTTTTACCTGCAGTTCAAGTCAGTTTCTCTCACATTGTCAACATTATATGCTCAGGTATACCTTTGCGGTTGGCTGGGCTATAAACAACATTACCTTACCTCAGATAATGTGAGATATATTCATCCATATCCTGGAAAAACCATTCCTTTTCATCAAAGTTACACCACCATCATCCAGAGCACATCTGGCATAAACATAATGCAAATCAGCATTGTTTTTCATACTCCTTCCCTTGTCTGAACTTGTCCTAGTTGGCTCATGTTGTTGTCATCCACTACATCGTGCACATCTTGCATTCTGTTTGACTGCTTGCTGGGCTTCAATTTCAGTGTAAACAAGAGCCTCACACCCCAAACAGCATGGTACTAAGTTTATTCTCTGCAGAGTAATACTACTGTTCTGAACTGATCCATAGTTATAATGTTATATTGATTTAGATGTGGGGTGGGGTGGGGGGGGGGGGGGGGGGGGGAGGATGAACAAGGTAGGGGAATTAAATAAACACTTAATGGGTTCACTTATCCCTTAGGTGGGTGCACCTGCCCTGTATGCAATAAGCAGGCCCTCGGAAGGCCATTGAAAAGAATTAACAATAATGTTTCTGAAACAAAAATTCTGAAATTAAATCATTTATCAGTTACCTGATTTGTACATGTAGACATGCCTACCGTCATGGAATAGCCGTATTTGTTACGGAAAAACATCAAAATCGAGGTTTGTTCCTGATGTTATGGTCAGGGATCACCGTGTTCCGGAAAGATAATATAAGATAATGTTGCTTGTAGCCCAGCCGACAGCAAAGGGCCACATCAGGGCTGACGTGTTCCGGAAAAAAAGAAAAAAAAAACGAAAACGAAATCAAACGAGTGGACAATTTTTCACAAAGGGACAAACCGGATGACGGTTAGGACGCTTGAATTGGAAGCGCTGTGCGCATGCTCACATGACCATATCCGTCGACAAAGCATACCAAACTGAGCTGAGGTTCAGAAAAAGCAACATGGCTAGCATCAAGACTGTGAAGCGAGTGTGCAAGACAGATGATGATGTCCACAAAAGGAAGGTTGAGTGTTCTGAAAATTTTTGAAATTTTCAATTTGTTCCTGATTTTTATAACATCTGTTCCTGATAGTAAGATTTTGGGGGTAGGCATGTCTGGTACATGTTATTAGATAATATTTTCCTTTTTTTTGTTTGTCATCCAAGGTGTTGCCTCCATACACAGGATGGTTGTGCAGATTTGTGGGTAGGATTTCACAAATGTATATGTGGAGCCAGTTTCGGAGGGCTGGTTCTGCATATATATATTCCCACTTCATTGTAGTTTCTTGCACTTCTTTCTTCACTCCACATTTGGCAACCAGGTTTGGCAGTCAGGAAGAGTCCTGTCAGGATGACATCACTGTCACTTGCTTTTGTATTATGGTACACTGTATCTTCCTTATGGAGGAGCAGAAACGCAGCAGGGTGCCCTTTGCAGCTATTCCTCATGGTTTAAAATCAATGATCAGTCAAGAAAATGAATGCTCTTCACCGAGAGTTCATATAAATGTACTACAAGGGGGAGGTCGCCGGTTCGATTCCCATCAGAGTCATGTGGGTTTTTCTGCCCCGACCGGCTCCTACCCAGAGTTGAGTTTGCTGCGGACTCAGTTGGGAAGACTGGGACCACACAGTCAAGTTTCATCCACTTGATGCGTTTCTGAGGGTGTTGCTCAACTTTCCTGACTAACACTGCAGGTGCCTGTATCTCGAGAGCCTGGTTGACACCGGGATATATAATGAAAGGAAGCGTAGAGTACAGCCCTGTCATGTAGTCTCAGACCGAAATGGAAATCTGTAGCATCATCTTAATAATCCTCATTCTCATCGATCAGCATAAAAAAAAAAGTCTCAAATTCTGTGGCCCTTCATGCCCTGCTCTCATGGTGACCGCAGTTTCCATGTCCTCTCCACGTCTGTGGCCTTGGTTTGGTTCCGTCGGGGTCACTGGTATCGGCGAGTTCTTGGGGGCTGTCGTTGGACGGACGTTGTGGCGCCCTCCAGAGGGACAGCTCACTCACGCCGGCTCCATGACTAAGCAATTATTGTTGTCAGTAGGGGGCTTAGTAGGTGGTGTTCTGCATATGTTAGATCAGAACAGGCGCCACTGAACACTACCGAAGTGACTCGGCAGCAGTGCAGTGTCTCCTTCGGTGGGTTGCCTCTTGACATTGACTACTCCCTGTGGATTGCTGGTGCCAGGGCTGCGGCGGGGCCGACCAGGCTGTGGCTGTGGTTCGGGTGTCTGAATGAGCGGCATGGGTGCATTGCCTCTGAGGTGGCGCAGAGGTTGGGACAGAAAAAAAAAAAAAACAAGAAAAAAAAAAACCAAGATAAAATGAGAGGTATGTTAACTTCCACCTACACAATGTTTCATACAGAACCACGATATCAATACTGAAACCTTTATAATGCCCTTGCAGCTTCCATTGGCACTTTAACAGTGGCAATGTTAGTAATGCACGCATAAAAGATGTGAGTTATATGTGGACAGTCTTAAATATTTAAAACTTTCCTGTTAACCTCCTGCTTAAAAATGGACAATGCAATTATAGGTAGTGCACATAGATAAATCTTTTGCAAATACACATAAAATCACAACAGAACTGAGTATTCTTTGTCCTGAACGCAACTTTAAAATCATTTTATCAACATGCCTTGGGCAGGCGAGCAAAGTTTCAGAATTTTCACAATGATTTCTTTCATAAACAACATTTTCAAACATTTGGATTATATCTGATACTGAAAATTACAATGGAATGTTTAGAACATTTCCTGTGTGCCCCTCATGCTCTTTGGTTATCAACAAACTATTCAGATTTCACAATATTGTTTCACAAAGTCACCAAGGTTGCTCACTGGCTCAAAGAAAAAAAAAGAAAAAACAAACAAACGTATATCCACTCACAGTTGCCCGAGCTTTTATTCGTTCTCACTCATAAGCATAAAACCGAATTGTAAGTGAAAGCAAAATATAATTTACTGAATCCTTCTTCCTCCTTGCCATACCTGCTTATTTCCTCCTGCTTACCTGTCCAAGCAAATGCTTACCTCCACAAAGCGCGGAATACGCCATATTAGGATTCCCATAAAAAGATCAAGATAGAAAGTGGGGGAGCTGGAGCTTACCCTTCCTTTCGTCATCTCCTCCTCTTCTTCTTCAGTGTTGAGGGCCCACAATCAAACTTGATTATGCTGGCACCTTTTCTGTCATCAGTCTAAGCAGCGGGGTAGTTACAAAGCACACCAGAGGGAATGCAAGCGTGCATTCAAGAGGGCAGAAATAAACTATATCAACAATACTGTTCAAGGGGGCCTCAAGGATAATAACCCCAAACCGATTTGGCGCTTCGTGAAATCCTGTAAACAGGATTTTGTTGGTATCGCACCGCGTAAAAAGATGGGCCGCCAACTAAATAACAGTAAGGACAAAGCCAAGATACTTATGGACCAATTTAAGTCGGTTTTCACCTGGGAGGAAGGAGTCAACCCCAACATGCCTAATACTGGGAAGCGTGCCAAGAACAGTACACCGCACTTAGACATTACTAGTGAGGGAGTGGAGAAACTGTTGTAAGTGCATAAATCCTGCCAAAGCCCAAGGCCCAGACAGGATTCCGAATCTTGTGCTGAAAACCTGTGCCTCACAACTGGCCCCTGGTCTCGCAACATCTTTCAATGCTCCATTGACACAGGCAAACTCCCGACAGATTGGCAAAATGTGAATGTCGCTCCAGTCTTTAAGAAAGGGGATGTGCACCTAGCTGAAAACTGTCGCCCTGTATCATTGACTTGTGTTACATGCAAACTTCTGGAACATATCATCTGCAAACATATGCTGGACCACCTTGAGCGAAATGATATACTCACATCGCTTAAACATGGATTTCATAGCGATTATTCCTGTGAAACTCAACTAGTCACTACAGTACATGATCTGCTGACGAAGTTTGATGCAGGAGCCCAAGTGGACATGGCCATACTCAATTTTAGCAAAGCAAATCTTAAATAAATGTTAGCGAACCGCCCAGAGAACGTGGACAAACGAGTCACAAGACGAAACACAACGCGTTTCGACCTCTTAGGTCTTCATCAGGTGAGACATTAACGAATAAAACAATGAAAATTCACTTAGCTTTGATCGCTTCAGATCACTTCGCAGGGTGTCAAATGCTTTAGCAAAGCATTTGACACAGTCCCTCACAAAAAATTACTGCATAAGTTAAGTCAGTACGGCATCGATGGTAACATCAATCCGTGGCTGTGTGATTTTCTTACCAACAGGCAGATGAGTGTAGTCGTGAATGGTGTCGAATCTGAAGCAGCAACAGCAGTATCCGGAGTGCCTCAGGGTACCGTCCTGGGCCTGATCCTATTTTTATGTCACAGAAATGATTTGCCCGATTCCACAAAATCAACGGTGCATCTGTTCGCAGATGACTGCTTTATAGAGCCATAAAGACCAGAGCTGATCATCTAGCCCTACAACAGGACCTCAGAAGTGTGGGCATCGACCTGGGGGATGCGTTTCAATGCAAAGAAGTGCTACATATTATCCATAAATCAGAAGTCTAACAACTTTTACCAACTCAATAGTCATATATTACAAGTCCCTGAAACCCTGTACCTTGATGTTACTATCTCTGAGGATCTTAAATGGAGCACCCATATCACTAATGTTACTAAGAAGGCCAATACCACACTCGGCTTCCTTCGTCGCAATTTAAAACACTGCCCGGAGTCATGCTGAAAAACAGCTTACTTAGCATTAGTGCGCTCCACCTTGGAATATACCTCTGTTGTATGGGACCAACATCTACTGAAGGACATAACGAAGATCGAGAAAGTACAACGTCAAGCCGTCCGCTTCGTAACAGGAGATGACACCGCGAGAGATCCAAGATGCATCACACGAATGCTGGAAAACCTGAACTTACCATCCCTTCAGGACCGAAGAAAGGCCAATCATCTGGTGTTTTTCTACAAGGTGGTCGGGGGGCTGGTGCCAGCACTGCCATCTTATGACTTTTTATCCCCGCTTCGTTTTAGGTGCAGAGTCGCCATCAAAAAGTTCACTGACTTCTACAGTGCCAATATTTTAGAAGATTTTACTACCAATAATACAAAGTGTTTTAAACCCTTTCAGTGTAATAGTGACAATTTCAAAAATTCATTTTTCCCCAAAACTGTAATTGACTGGAACCATCTGGAAGACAGTACTGTGCATGCGAAGACAGTAGACTGCTTCCGCGCAACCGTTCATCAGCGGGACTAGTGTACCCGCGCTCTCTCTCCCGTTGAATTTATGCCTCAAGGCCCTTCAACGTAATGATCCAGATCCAGATCGGTCAAAGAGGAGTAGTCTCCCCTAGTGAATTCATACTCGTTTCACCCCGACTGCCTGAATTCAGTTTTCTCCTCTTCAGGAGGAAAATATTTTTATCAGCATTCCTTCTCATATTTCTTGAGCCTGCTTGTTGTATCAAAAGCTGTCCCTGACCTCAGTCCTCATGAAATCTGTGTCAGCTGCTCTGACCCTTCTCCAGTTTTTTCCCATGCAACTTGAGCACGAGTTGGATCGGTTGAACATGGTGTATATTTTTGGCTCTCGTCTTGAACATCTTGATGGTCTGCCGGTTTTGGTGAGGACAGCGATTTCTTATTTTGATTTGACTGCCCCCTCATCCTGCGGGGTTTAAATTTAACCTTTCTTTTTTTTCAAGGGTCTGGTACTATGCTTCCGTTTCTCTTCTGCAAGCATCTGAGAAGGTGTCATGTTGTCAGCACCCACTCTGCTCGTTCTGTCCATCTTCAAGTAAGAACCGTGTAATGGAAAATAACCAATCTTTAAAGATAAGCCTACCCTTTTGCATCTGCAGGTTTCCAAAGTAGAGGGCTTGCACCCCCTTCTCTCTTTTATGCGTCAGATTTAAAAGAAAAAGAGACAAACCTGACTAGAAACACCGAGACACCTACTTTGTCACTGAGGAGAGGAGGGGTGGGCTGTGGCTGTGTCGTTACATGCTCACAGATGTTGCCTTTCGCCACGTTACAGTGTTCATAGTGCACTCTCGGACTGACTCCAGTGGGGACCCCATCTCTCACCATGTGATGTTCTGAGTGGTCGTGGCGCACTCCTTTACTTTGGTTTATATGCAGCATTTTCCACACAAGAGCCTGGGTGCTTGTCTGGGTTAGCCATCTCTCGTATTTACCTGGAGCATTTTTGTTGACATGGCCATCTGGGAAATGGCGCTGTAGCCCTGTTATTTGTACCTTGTTAGTTAAGTGTATCGGGTCTTCTAGCGCACCTCTTATTTGCTCCCTTATATTTGGATCATGGTGTCTTCTACCACATCCTTTTTGTTTCACTTTTACATATTTACCCGTGGGCAAGCGTCAGGAGGTCAAATTTTATGTATATACCTTAAAGGCACTTGATATCAGGCGACCAGTGGCGCACCCCATGCACTTGTTTGATGACATATGTATTTTCCCCATTACCACGTTAACTTGGTGTTCATGGTACTCCCATTGTAGTAGCCATCTTTTGCCCTCAGCCATTATCATACTTCTTTGATTTTACTTTGTGTCTCAGTGTGTGTGATGCCAGTTAGGCAGCAATTACTTGCAGTTGCATGTACGCTCCGACTGGTTGGATCTTCTCTTTTTCATGATCCTGGCTCATTTATTTTCTCCTATTTAACGCATGCAAGTGGAGCCATGAGGGAAAACCAGGACAATCTTTAGCCTCCAGGAGACAGTTGACACTTAGGGCCAGTTGGCTGTTTGGCACCGGCTTTGGGATGAGTTATGGTCAGCCTCGTGCATTTCCGAGTCTGAGGATTGAACTTTTTTCTCAGTTGAGAATTCTTGCCATCCCTTTAAATATTTAGGCATTTCTTTGGACCGGTAAGCATGAACAAAAGGTATTTTACTGCTAAAAGTAATTCTATGATATACTAACCTGTCAAAACACTAAAATTCCCTCCCCCCCAGTGTGGAAAAAGAGGCTAAAACTAAATTCCTTGTGAATTGAGTATGAACTATTGCTGATGGAGACTGTTCCTGTTTGCCTGATGGTTAAAGGAAGAACAACCTACCCCCAACCCCCTCAATTTTAGTCTTTTAAAAAAAATCTTGATGCATGGCAGGTTTCACGCCTTGTGAAGGTAAGGCATTTGTTTGGACAGGTAAGTATATCATAAAACTAATAATTCCTGGTTCTCTTCTCACAACTTTCTGTTAATATTTGACCAGTTTTCTTTCATTAGGGGGTGCACAGTTTTTCATTACATGTTTGTATTATTATTAGTTTTTGAAGATGGTCATTGAAAGCAATAACCATCTTAAGTCAAATTGCCAGCAGATTAAACACACACAATTGTTGTATACAAGTTTACCACATTTTTTAGGATTCATATAGGCTATCCATGAAAAACATTTAACTCTGTAAATCTTTTTTTCTCTCATTTCTGACCAGATTTCCTAATTTTTGTCCGATGTCCAAAGACTCAAGGACTGATGACCCACATTTCGTTTTTCTCTGGTATTCAGATATTCAGCTCTGATATTATCAGGGTTTCATGACCCTGTTATGGGCTTGATCTTCTACAACATGATCTGATTTGAGACAGCAAGCAGGTTTAGACATTGTGCAGGCTGGAATGGCACAGTGGGTAGCGCGCCAGACTCGGGATTCTGGTGATCTTGGGGTTGTGGAGTCAAACCTCCACCTGTCTGTTTTGGTAAATGGGTGGGGAAAAGGGGGGGGGGGGGGGGGGGGGGTGGAAGGGGGTTGTTCCCTTGGAGTTAACACTCATTCTGATTCAATGGGAAGGGGAAGGGATGTTCCCTTGGAGTTAATACTCGTTCTAATTCCATTCAAAAGTCCTTTGATGAGACTAAAAGTATAAACTGAGGTTCCATGTGTGAACACATGCACAACTCCTTGTCCATGCGTAAAATCCCTTCATAAACTTTCCGGGAAGAGGTCAGTTTAGCCACTGGTATAGATTACACGTGTACACACAGCATGCATCCTTCATGAAAAAATTGGAAGAATATAAAACTGAGTGACAGATATTACACTGAATGGCAACAGAAAGAACTGAATCTAGTGCCAGCAGGCAGCCCTTCAGTTGACTCTACAGTAGGCCACCCATTGTGTGAACAACAACATGGATTGTAAAGCACCAAGAACTTGGTCTCTAGCTGAAGATTGGCACTAAATAAATGCTCTCAAAAATAAATAATAGTAAATGATTAACTTTTATTGAAGTTTTAAAATTAACCTGAACAAGTACATCTCATGCCAGCAAGCACTTTGACAAGCATGACCAGTGCTGTTTTGTTAGCCAGTCACAACATTTATTCTTATTCTCACTCTTACTGTTTAATCATGAGTTTACACTTTGAAAATACACTCTGCATGCAGATCTCAAGACACACAGACAGCAACCTTGTCAAGCTTGCAAACACCAAGGTTTTCTACACAGAACTTTCCCCTCTAAACAGCGATTCATATGATGGAGGAGGAGCCTCAATTGCTCCAGATGATTGACTGTCTCCAGACGTGGGTGCTAGTGACATAGGTGGTGCTGTAGGTTCAGCTGGCTCAGGTTCTTGAAGCTGGGGGCAGGAAGGAGTCTCCACCACTGAAGAATAATCAGGAGGAGGTGATGCTGGATTGTCAGGAAGGACCTTTCCATCTGTCGACATTGCGAGGGATATCGTTTCACTCCATGTGTTATCTCTCTCTGAGTCACCTAGAGGTGGGCTGTCTAAAGTGATGCTGGTTCTTCGAATTTCTGCAGTAGAACCTGTTTCATGGCTGTGAAAGAGGCGGCCAAGCCCTTCACACAGAGAGGATAGACCTTCCCGGCAGCAGAGAAGAAGGGAGCGCACGGGCTCGCACCACTCGGCACGTTCGACTAAGACTCTACAAAAGCAGCATATACTCACGAGGAAAACTCAAATGGTCAAGATGAAAAAGCCACCAATGACTGCGCCCAACAGTGATCCTGAAGTACCTGTAGTCAAACACACAGAAAACAATGCTTGTGTATGAGCAAAGACAAGCCAGTCAGCCAAAGCCAAGCCTAATGAAATATAAATATCTGCAGCATTTTTCTTCAAAGCCATCATCCAGCATCTTAATTGCTATTATTATTATTATCATTATTATTATTATCATTATATTATGTATTAAATTAGCATTATTGTCACTATTATTGTTAATATTAATATCATTGTCACCAGCATTTTCAACCCAGTATTTATCACTAGCATTATATTTTTCATTTTCACCACTCTCATTATTATCATCATTATCATTATTGTTGTTGCTGTTATTATTATTATTATTATCATCATCTCTTCTTCATTATCATTATTGGTGGTGGTGATTTTACCAGCCCTGATGTGGCCCTTTGCGGTCGGCTGGGCTATAAGCAACATTATCTTCTCTTCATAATTACTATTATTGATCAAGAATAACAATGTCATCTTCTGAACAGCTATGCATGTCAGCATGCACACACACACACACACACACACACACACACACACACACACGCACGACAAAGAGGAGACTTTAAACATGCAAATGGTACAAGTTTTATTCAATATTTGATACGTTTTTCAAGTACTTTGTGATAATACACTTACTAGTTCTAAATCATTCAACATGAATCAGAATACAGTTTGAACAATGCTTACTAATTTATATTCCATCACCACATGTGAGCAGCACTTTGGTCAGCTTCTTTGCAAAAAAGGAAAATAACATGAAGAACTGATCCACACACACACACAACACACAACCACACACACACACACACACCAACACACACACACTCACACACACACACACACACACACATCCATAACTCCTGTGATATTGAAGCTGAAGACATGATCATTATTACAAATTGCAGCAATGCAATATAACAGACTACATGGACTTTTACTCACTTGTTTAATAATTGCAAATTTCCTTTAAACCAATTGTCACAAGCATACAAACATGCACACAAGCCTTTCCTATCGAAGTGTGCAGTCAGTAAGTTTCAGCGCTTTGCAGGATGTACTGCCCATGTCACATAGAGGAAGCTTGAGTTGTATCCAAAAAAAAGAAAGAAATAATACTAAATAAAATAAATCTGTAGTGAATTCTGGGAGGGTCTCAAAATGAAGGTATGGAAAAGCTGACAATATGTCCTTGGCTCCCTCACACATTGCTGATTTACACTGATGATGTTGCATACCATGGTCTCCCTTTGAAATAACACTTTCATGCAGTTCTTTCCCGTTTGAATTCTTTCTTTTTTCTTTTTTTTTTTAAATGTGAAATTCAGACAATACTGGACCATAATGTGGCTGGAATCTCACACTCTGCTACCTCCGTGGTAAAATTCTGCTATACCCCAGCACGCTCGGATTAGTTTGGAAACCGACACAGGGAACCGCCCTTGGGGAGTTCTCTGAAACTAGGTCAGCCAGTGTCTGTAGCGGTAATAAGCCTTCCCTGCTTTTTTATATATATATATATATATATGTGTGTGTGTGTGTGTGTGTGTGTGTGTGTATTCACATACTCAAACACACACACACACACTCATTACAGAGTTTGTGTGTGTGTGTGTGTGATGTTGCGTGCAAAAATAGCGGTCAAGTTGCCAAGCCCTTTAAGTTTTAACAAAATATAATTCATTGTATGTAAACAGTCATCACAGTACTGCCTCAGAATTTAAATGCTCACATCTCAAAGACTTGTAAAGATTTCTGAAATCCTTTCTTTTCTCAGAAGTATCTCTATTTCTTGATAAAAGTTTGAAGTGTAAAAGTTGAATCATGTGGCAAAAACAAAAGCAACATGAAACAGTTGATTTTTTTGTGTATTATACTTTAAGAAATCAAGTGTCATTTCAAAATACGTATTTCTGAGATACAAAATCATATTGAAAA
Source organism: Conus canariensis (assembly GCA_033310375.1). Lineage (NCBI taxonomy): Eukaryota > Metazoa > Mollusca > Gastropoda > Neogastropoda > Conidae > Conus > Conus canariensis. The sequence goes on from CM065742.1 coordinate 35,461,483, forward strand.
AAAAGATAAAAGGAATTTTTTTTTTTTTTTTAAATTTAAGTGTTTCTATAAAGAGGTGAACAATCGATGATTTAGTTGAGCAGTGAACCACACAGATTATACCTGGTTATCTGAATAGGAAAGCACATCACTTACACACACATGTAGACATGCATACAAGCACCCATGCACACAGACACACACCTTTGTAACAAATGTAAAACATGCCCTACACACACACACACACACACACACACACGTAGCACACGTAAGCTACTTGTTTGCAATTGCTGTTTCAGTATCAATGTCACTGTAACCTGGCTGGCCACCCATGCCTCCTTTCAGGGCGTCGCCAGATAGAGTAGGAAAAGAAAAAGTGCTGGCCAAAGAGGGAAGAAATAGTGAAAACCATCCACAAAATGTACATCAATTCATAACATGAGAACTGAACTACTGACCTCCTGAAAACACAAAAACTTGGCCGTGTTGTAATATAAGCTGTTCAGCTCAATTCATTATCAGCCACAGATTACAAACAGGAGTAAAGAGTAGAAAAAGAGCATGAAAGTAACAGAGCCACAGTAGATACATGAAGAACCATGTGGGGAAAACGGCAGCAGAACAGACAGAAAATGTCCACTGAGGGTAGTGTGCACAGTCCAACTAACTATATGCCAATTGTAATTTGTATAAATCATGAAAGGAAAAAAAAACTGGTCAAGACTTTGGGGAGCCAAGCAAAGTGAAGAGCCACAAAGACAGGGGGGCAAGTGCTGCTTTTAAAACACAAAGGCACTCACAATCAGCAAAAGTAAACCTTTGTAGTATTTATGCACAGCTCTGGCAATAATTTTGATGAAAAAATATATGTCCTCAGCAGCAGCTGGAGTTTCCAATTCATAAAAATTGCACATTTGTTTTCAAACATTCAGTATTAAAGAATTCTCAAACTACATGCTTCAGTCTGATTAAAAAAAAAAAAAAGTTGACATGGAAAAGTAGGGAGGAGAAAACATGACACAGAGGGAAAAATACAGTGGGAAGAAACAGGTGAAGGAAAGGCACAGAAGAAAAGAAAATCCAGTACCAGATAAAATCCTTCACACTTGAAAAATCATCTGATGCAATATAAACATAGGTAAAGCGAAAGAGAAATGAAAAGAATGTCAATTTTGACCATAACATACCTTTTCCTTTTAGATCAGTAAAATCAAACAAACAATTTTGTGTGTGTGTGTGAATCTTTAAAGTAAATATTGGGAAATACACTCTTTGCCCTAAAGTATTTGCAATCCATAAAATCTTAACTGATTACAATTTGAAAGAAAACACACACACACACACACACACACACACACACACACACACAGTTGTCATATTACACTGTGTATATCTTCCAAGGTAACAGGTTCTTTCTTTTCCTTTTTGGCTCCTCACATGGACTTCCAAGGCTCACCAGGAGTGAGATTTTTGCCTATGAGATTGTTGTAAATCTGACCAATGAGGCAGCCACATAGTGCCCTCAGTGATGGTGATAACTAACTGATGAAGATGCATGTGAGGATAATTGCCTGGTATACTTTTTGACATGCTTTGAATCTACTGCACATCTCCTACATAATTTTTTTTATTTTTTTATTCAAATCAATTACAAGGCAGTTTGAAAGGACAGAAATCATTAGATTTGAAAGAGCAGAAATCATGATTAATCTAGTACATCTAATCATAGCATAATGGAGAACTTATAGAATGTTCACTCTATTAATTGTAACCTATTTGTGAATACATTTAAGATCGCATGTGGTTTGCCAGAATATATCTATAAATGAATCAGAGGCAGACTGGTTTTTTTCTTACCGGAATGCTAATAATTGAATGATAGCTAAGGTAATCATGAGAATGCAATAGCAGCAGAATACTTTTATAGTTCCAGTCAATTATCTTACTAGATCTGCTGTAAAAATTTTCTGATGACTTGCACGCAAAAGCAGAATGGATTGAAAGCTGGCTGTTTAATGGTAAAGTTTGTAAATCCTGAGAGGAATGAGGGAATGATGTAGGAGAATCTAAGGGAGTGAGGAGAACGGGTGGCAGAGGGTAGAAATAGAGAATGGATGAGTGTAGGTGGGGGGGGGGGGGGGGGGGGTTGATGAAAGGGGTCAGGGTAAGGCCAACTGATGTCGAACCAAGGTAACAACAAGCATTCTGACAACTAGCAATTGCATTCAAAATTCCTCTCTTCCTTCGTGAAAAAAACTGATCTTACTGAAACTGTTAATGTCATTTTTCTGTTCATGACACCATCAATCAGACATAAATGGGCATTAAAACAAGTCCCACACATGCACAACAGCAAAACCGAAATCTCATCAAACAAGAAGGAAGCCGGTTGCAATTCTCTTCTTAAACAGACTCCAATCTGGTGTTGATGCTGATGACAGTTTGGTGATATTTCATACTTCTGCTGAAGAACATTCCCCAAAATAGTAACAAATATGACCCTCCATTCATTATCAGTTAAAAAAAAAAACAGAAAGAAAGAAAGCAGATGTAGTTAAACAACAGCAACAACGTCCTACAAATATCAACGAATGAACATGCTAACAAAAACAATCCAGTGGCTGTCACCCAAAAGTCAAAAGAAGCTAAGGAGTACACCATCATGGTCAGGCTGTAATGGCAGCCAGTATTACCACAACAAGCATGCATCAATGTTTCATGCAAAAAAGTTTTAATCCAAAATGAGTAACTGCTTGTGCATCAATCAGGATACAGAGACACCCCAAAATAACAAACATAAGAAGGAATCCTTTGTGACAATATCACGGAAAACAAAACAAACACCTGAAGAAAATTCAATAAGGCTGCCAATGTTTAGTTGTGTTTTTTTTAAATCTCCATCATCTAAACTGTATTAACAATATCACCTAGTTGTTTATGCACTCTCTGCAGGTCAGTAATATCAAATCATATACAATTCTAATGCAATGCTTTATACCCAAAAGATATCATATTATGCCAATAACCAAACCATGTATAAACCCCAACAACAACAACAAAAACATCAAATAAAAGATTATGAAAGAACAGAAAACACATGTCCAGCGTTAATCAGCAGTAGTTCATTACTAATCGCTGACATTACATTATCATCACGGATAAACCAAGATGTATATGCTTCATACCAACACAGACAAAACAGCATTGCGATTATGCAGTGTTTTAAATCATACATCAAAATAACCTAATTTACATTTCATGATTCTCAAGTAATAAGAAATTGTCTTCTAAGTCTTTGTGGACAAGTTCTCAAGTGTGCTTTGGGCGTGTGAAACACATCCAGTCATCAGAAAATGATTTTTCTCATATAACATTTGATGACAGAAGTGAGAGCTTTTGACAAATGGAAGATGAAAATGAGAACAATACATAACATAGATATTTAGCCCTCAGGAAAATGAATTGCCCTGACAAATATATAACAGAAGTCTAGGAGCATAATGCTTTCATAAAATGGGGATACAAACAAACAGGGGAAAAAACTGAACTGAGATGAAACCATAAAGCAAACAAACCAACTCAGGAAAGCTCTGCAGACACATGTTATTTAACTGTATTGTTTATCAAGCTGTTCTAACAAACGTATAACACACTTGGCCCTTTCAGCATTTATGTCTGTAAGCACTTCACTTTGGTTTATCTTTTGTTAGCACTTCACTTTGGTTTATCTTTTGTTAGCACTTCACTTTGGTTTATCTTTTGTTTTCTTACAGAATGTGAACTGTGGATAGCTTTCTTGTTGCCATGCATTCTTTGTCAGGGACTACAAGTGTGTTGCACATAGGGAATGGAAGAAAGTGGGCGGAGTAGTTGAGAAGGACGGCTGGGGATTCATCATCACTCTCAGAAGCAAGACTAGCATTTAAATACCACTTGAAACTTACTGGAATATATATATTAAAAAAAAAAAGGGGGGGGGGGGGGGGTAGTGGGAAGGTGGTGAGGTGGATGATGGGAAGGTGCAAAAGAAATCAGACCTGTCACCATAACTTGAAACATGAATCTTCTAGCGCCTAAGCTTGGTATGCAATCCATTTCACCAAACTCTCTGTAAGTGCCCTCTGTATCAGCCATTTTGGCATCTCAGGGAACATAAAATGACAAATAGAAGACAAAGCCTTTGAATGCCGTCTGTAAGAATTTGACATGATTTCTTATTGCTTCAATGCTAAACACATACAAAAACATCAATTTCATGTTGAGAAGCGAGTAATAAGAAAACATGAACATAAAAGTAAGTAGATCTGGAGACGAAGATGGTACTGTAAATTATAGTAGAAAAATAATCAATCTACCTCAGCTAGATTCTACTCAGACTTGAGTTTGCTGTGGGCTCAGTTGGGATGGCTGGGGCCACACAGTTGGGTTTCATCCACATAGTGGATGCATCTCTGGGCGAGTTGTAATCTCCAGACAACCCATCAGGTGCCTGTATCTCATGGGCCTGGTTGATGCTGGAATATATTATGGAAGTAAGCATAGAGCACAGCTCTGTCATGCAGTCTTTGAGTAGAATGGAAATCTGTAGTATTATCTTCATCATCCCAATCCTCATAAATCAACTCAAAACATGTCTCAAATTCTGTGGCCCCCCATGCCATGCTCTCACAATGACCTCTATTCTAATTGCCTGTCCACGTCCATGGTCACGATGTGATTCTGTTGGCACCACTGTGTCAACATTTCACAGGGACTGACTTTGGACGGACGTGATGGCTCCCCAGGGGGAGAGATCTCACACTTGCAGGGTCTGCGACAAAATTATTATTGTTGTCTGTAGGGGGACTTAGTTGGTGATGTCCTGTGTACATCAAATCAGAACAGGCACCACAGACCACCACTGAAGTGACTGGGCAGCAGTGCAGTGTCTCCTCTGGTGAGTTGCCTCATGACAACTTCACATTGACTGCTCCATGTGGACTGCTGGTGCTGGGGTTGTGGCAACAAGTTGGAATGAGCAGCATGGGTGCAATGCCACGGATGTGACACTGAAGGTGGGACAGAAAAAAATCTAATGAATTGGCTTCAATGTTCTGTGAGTAGGCACAAGCCTTACCAGATATAAACAATAAAACCAATATTCTTGAAGAAAAGGAAACAGAGTGCAGTGTAACTGAAAACAGGACAAATGAATACACCAATTGGTGGAAAATTCACTCATCTACTTTGTAGTACATTACTTAAACCTTCTTTTGCGTGTCCATTCATATTTTGTCTGAATATTCTAAACGTTAAACAAAAACATATATGATGCCAGCTTCATTTCCCTGATTTTTTCATTAAACACAAACACATGTGTATTCTTTTGTGTTTATATATTGTATCCTTTCCTGAACTAAATCAGCTGTAATTTGTCTAACTTATCAGTATTCTCATTCACAGCTGGTTGTAAACCGGAATTCTGCCAAGTTTCAACAGGAACATATCTGTGGAGAGAGAAAGAGAAAAAGAGAATATCTAACCAATTTCATGACTTCATCTTTCATGACTCCTTCCAGAAGGTACTCAACAAACAACTATACCAACTGTCGGATTGATCGTCCTTGATATTCTCGTGAAGAGCGAGAGACAAGAATGAGCATAAATGGTTGAACGAACTTCATGAGTTGTGTTAACAACGAGCAAGAATGTCACACTGGTGACGAGGATTCAAAGACTCATGCAGGGAAGTTCATAAGTTTTTTGTTGTTGATGAATTCAGTAGAATAATATTAATTCTCACAAGATAGATAGTTCTTGGAGATATTGGTTGTTGTTCATTCATGTTAGCAAGCTGTAATGACGCTGGTTTACTTTAGGCCCATCCAACACTGTGTCAGGGCGTGAAAGCTGTGTGGGCCAGTCAAATTCTTGTTTTGCTAAAACTGAAAGGAAGTTTTTTTTGTTCAGAATGGCTAACATACTTAAGTTTGACGAATTCAATCCAGCAGTGGAAAATTTTGACTGTTACACTGAATGTCTTACTATGTACTTCGAAGCAAATGACATAGCTGGTGGTAAAAAGAAAAGTGTGTTCTTGTCAGTTATTGGTGCAAAATGCTATTCACTGCTTTGTTCGCTGTGCTCACCTGACACGCCAGCTACAAAGACATATGATCAGCTTGTTGACATTCTTAAGGCACATGTATCACCCAAGCCACTGGTCATAGATGAAAGACTCAAATGTCACAGCAGAAAACAGAAAGAGTTGGAAACTGTGAATGACTTTGCAGCGGAACTTAGACGTTTAGCATCCACGTGTGAATTTGGACAATTTTTGCAGGAAGCACTTAGAGACAGATTTGTGTGTGGCCTTTCTGATGTCACAAACTCAGCAGAAGCTGCTATCTGAGAAAGACCTCACCTTTTCCAAGGCAGTGGAAATCGCCCATGCTGTGGAAACAGAGCTCTACAAGTCACTCTGCAGCTCTTCACCCTAAGTTCTCAGATGAGCCACCGTCTACACCTGATGTGAACGTGATAAAAAAAAAAAAGGCACCAATGTCAAAGCCTTTGACAAAACTAGCAACATACAAAACCAGAGCAACAAATGTTACCGATGTGGTAAAATGCATTCTGCTGCAAGCTGCCCTTTCAAGAACTACACTTGTAATCACTACAAGAAAATTGGACATTTGGCAGCCGTCTGTCGTTCAAAGAACAAAACTGGGGCATTTCCTCTTCCCAGAAGTTCATCTCTGAAAGCCATGAGGACATAGAGGTGGTGATGCACACTGAAAAGAAAGACAATGAACCATATACAGTAACACTACAGGTTGAAGGCAAACCCTATGGTCTTTGAAGTTGATCCTGGAGCTTCAACCACGCTTATCAACACTACAGCGTTTGATGACGTGTTGGACAAGAGCATTTCACTGACAGACTGTGAGACAAAATTGAAAACATACACTGGCCAGTCAATCCCAGTATGAGGGAAAGCTCTAGTCCAAGTTTGCCACCAAGGCAAGTCTGCCATGCTACCTCTCATTGTGGTTAGTGGAAGTGGACCCTGTCTACCAGGTAGGAACTGGATCCGAGGTTTGGACATGGAAACAGCGATTCTGGTGAATCAAATGTCAGTGAAACCACCCTCAGCCTTAGCAGAATGTGACCAGTTTCCCAATCTCTTCGAGGATGAACTGGGACATGTTGTGTCGTGTCCAGTTACTCTTCATGTTGAAGATAACTGCAAACCCAAGTTCTACAAAGCTAGAACTGTACGTACGCACTCAGGGACAAGGTTGAAGCTGAAATCCAGACACTGGAAGATGAAGGAATCATTGAGCCAGTTAAGTACTTAGCTTGGGCAGCACCGGTCGTGCCAGTTCTAAAGCCTGATGGAACTGTGAACTTGTGTGGTGACAAAAAGTGACAGTAAACACTGTAGCAAAAGCAGATGTGTACCCATTGCCTCGAGCTGAAGAGCTGTTCAATAAAGTTGCCAGAGGACAATCTTTCACCAAACTTGATTTGATGCATGCATACCAGCAGCTACCACTTGCTGAAGAATCCAAGGAGCTGACCACCATCAACACTCAGAAGGACCTGTTTAGATACAATCGATTGCCCTTTGGAGTCTCAGCTGCACCAGCCATCTTCCAGCGGACAATGGACAGCTTGCTACAGGACAAGTTGCAGTGTTTCAGGATGATATCCTGGTCACTGGCAGCACAGATGAAGACCACATTCTTCACCTCCGCGAAGAATTTCGCAGACGTGAAGCAAAAGGTTTTCATTTGAAGAAAGAAAAATGTGAGTTCATGCTGCTCGAGGTCACATACTTAGGTCACCGAATCAATGCAGAAGGAGTCCAGCCGACACCTGAGAAAGTGAAGGCTGTCCAGGATGCCCCAACACCCCAGAACGCAGCAGAGTTGAAGTCGTTCCTTGGTCTTATCAGCTTCTATGGGAAATTCCTGCGTCAGCTGTCAACCATGCTGTCTCCACTGACCAGTCTCCTTCGCAAAGGTGTTTTCAGGTGGGGAGTACCGCAGGTTCAAGCTTTCAAAAAAGTGAAGGACATGCTTCTGTCAGCCAGTCTCCTGGTACATTTCAATCCAGACCAGGATGTGACCTAGTCTTGTGACGCTTCTGCAGTGGGACCAAGAGCAGTTCTAGCCCACAAGTTTCCTGATGGTTCTGAGCGCCCCATTGCCTATGCCTCAAGGTCACTGAACAAAGCTGAATGAAATTACTCCAACATTGAAAGGGAAGCTCTTGCAATCACCTTTGGAGTGAAAAAATTCTGTGACTATCTCTCTGGCCGCCATTTTTCCTTGTACACTGATCACAAGCCCTTGATGACATTGTTCAGTGAACAGAAACTCATCCCAACAGAGGTTTCTACCAGGATTCAAAGATGGGCAATGCAGTTGTTACAGTACACATACACTATCCAATACAAGTCAGGAGCCACAATGACACATGCTGATGCTCTAAGCAGACTGCCCATAACAACCACCAGTGCTGAGCTTGAGACTCCAGAAGAGTTCATCTTCCTGATGGACCATCTTTCCACGACACCAGTGACTTCAGCTGACATCCAGGCAGAGATCGTGACCCTGTACTGTCACTTGTCAAGAAATATACGTTGACAGGATGGCCTGCAGAATTTCAGAACAACTGAAATCGTACAAGACTCGTGAAACAGAACTGTGTGTTGAGAGTGGTTGTCTACTCTTACGAACAGAGTTGTCGTACCTTCGGCTTGTAGGCAAGCAATGCTGGAAGAGCTTCATTCTTGTCATCCAGGTATCTGCAAGATGAAGTGCCTTGCTCGCTGTTATGTGTGGTGGCCAGGACTTGATAGTGACACAGAAGCTACAGTCAGCGAGTGTGAAGCATTCTGCAAGATGAAGTGCCTTGCTCGCTGTTATGTGTGGTGGCCAGGACTTGATAGTGACAGAGAAGCTACAGTCAGAGAGTGTGAAGCATGTCAACAAGTTCGTAACATGCCTCAAAAGGCTCCAATTGGTCCAGACTGCATGTGGACTTTGCCGGACCTTTCATGGGACATATGTTTCTTGTGCTGGTTGATTCACATTCTAAATGGATGGAGATAAAGCTGATGACCAAGATTACAGCAGAAAAGACAATTTGCCGTATAAGAGAACTCTTCGCTACACACGGACTACCAGGTACCATTGTGAGTGACAACAGCCCTACATTCACGTGCACAGAGTTCAAAACCTTCACTCAGTTTCTAGGCATTTGCCGTTATCTTGTCTCACTGTACCATCCAGCTTCAAATGGCTTCACAGAAAGAGCAGTTCAGACATTCAACGAGTCCATGAAGATGTCACCCAAACTCACTGTGGAACACAAGTTGGCCACTTTTCTCCTTCAGCAGCACATCACACCTCATCCAACTATCGGTGTGCCTCCTGCAGAACTCCTCATGAAACGGAGACTAAAGACGCGTCTTGATTTAACACAGCCAACACTGTCTTGAAAGTTTGAAGATATCCAGTCAAAGCAGAAGATGTATCATGATTGCAGTGCAAAAGGCAGAGACTATGCAGTTGGTGACAAGGTATATGTTCGCAACTTTGGATCTGGCAAGACTTGGCTGCTTGGAACTGTTGCTGAAGTCACTGGCCCTCTCTCCTTCAAGATTCAGATAGGAGATGCCCGTGTGATCAGGCGCCACACAAACGTTGGACTGATGACAAAGGATCTACGAACCTACATCTTCCCGTGTTTGCTGACCCTACTCTTCCCAGTGAGGAGCCCACAACCCCCATGGCTCCTACGCTTGTGGACCCATTGCCTGGTTCCTCTTCCCTGGAACCAATTCCCCCTGTGGCCGCC
>CM065742.1:35476310-35503810 GCA_033310375.1 Conus canariensis
TTTACAAACAACATTTTCAAACGGTTGAATATTTCTCAGGCAGAAATTGACAATGGAATCTTCAAAACATTTCCATATTTCACAATATCTTTCACATGAAGTCACCAAGGTTGTTCGCTGGTTCCTAAAAAACAAGAAAACAAAGTCCACTAACAATAGCCCGTGTTTGTATTCCCAAAGTAACATGTGCACCATTCTCACTCAAAAGCATAAAACAGTCAAACAGCCAGCAAATTAAATACACTCAGTCCTAGTATACAAATCTTTAAAAAAAATTTTCAAGTATTGTATCCACCAAACATGCACAAATGAATCACAAGACAAAACGCGACACATTTCCACATGATGAGTTAGACTGATTCTCAACAAAATGAGTTTGACTGATTCTCAACAAAATGAGTTTGACTGATTCTCAACAAAATGAGTTAATGTGTGACATTTATCTGAGAGTAAACTGACAAAAGGAAAACCTATTCTCAACATAACTTTGCACTGTCATACAATGGACACATCCAAAATCAAATACATACTCCAAGCTTCAAATAAAAGAAGAATCCATATGCCTTTCCCCATTTGATAAATTTGCTTATTTTAAGCTGTACTTTCCTTTCAGTTCGAAAAACATTTCATTTATCAAACATTGTTGTTGGAGAAGGGTTTTTCTGGGTATCATTCATCAGAGTATTTCGGAAACCATGTTTTTTTTTTTAGAACATTCTAGAATAAAATGAACTTCATCACCAGTTCATCCCATATCACACTGTTGACAACTTCTCTTTTCCCTACTCATCCTTCTTTCCTACCACCTTCAGTCTAGCCACCAAGCTAAAGTCATCATGATGCAGGATGAAGCAATAGTGGAAAGTGGGGGTGGGTTGCAGGCTCATGAAATCATGATCTCACAAAACCCTATCTTAATTTCTGGTAGGATAAGGTCAAAAACCCTAAAGGCAATGGGAGGAGCAGGTGAACGACTTCCAGGTGGATCTTGTCGAGGAAGAACAAATGTGAACTTCACAAGACTTAAATTTTCAAACTTTGAACAGGTGTTTGTCAGCTATGTGAGTAAGACACTCCTTAGGCTTTTTTTTCATACAAATGAACAAAAGATTGGCTTCAACCAGCCACCGTGGCATAGTGGTTAGTGTCGCAGACTCCTGACTTGGAGGTCGTGGATTTGATTCCCGTCAGAGTCATGTGGGATTTTTCTGCCACTACTGGCTCCTACCCAGAGTTGAGTTCGCTACGGGCTCAGATGGGAAGACTGGGACCACACAGTTGAGTTTCATCCACTAAATGGATGCGTCTCTGAGAGTGTTGCTCAAATTTCCTGACCAACACTGCAGGTGTCTGTATCTCTCGGGCCTGGTTGATGCTGGGATATATTATGAAAGCAAGCATAGAGTACAGCCCTGTCATGTAGTCTGACACCATCCCTAGCATGATCTTCATCATCCTCATTCTAATCGATCAACATTTAAAAAAAATTAAATCGTGGCCCTTCATGCTCTGCTCTCATGGTGACCTCAGTTTCAATGTCCTCTCCACGTCTGTGGCCTTGGTTTGATTCTGTTGGGGTCACTAGTATCAGTGAATCCATGGGGGCTGTTGTGGGACAGATGTGGTGATGCCAGCTCCATGACTAAGCAGTTATTATCATCAGCAGGGGGCTTAGTAGGTGGTGTCCTGCGCATGCTGGATCAGAACACGTGCCACTGAACACCACCAGAGTGACTCAGCAGCAGTGCAGTGTCTCGTCCGGTGGGTTACCTCTCGACGACCTGACATTGACTGCTGTGGATGTGGAGGGGTGTTGGAATGGGTGGCATGGGCGCACTGCCGCTGGGGTGGCACAGAATATGAGACCGAAAAAAAAAACAAAAAAAAAAACGCCTGGCTTCAGAAATAGCAATCAATGTTTCAAATTCTTAACCCATTCAGCCCTGACGTAGTCACTGACTGTATGACCTTCCTGACCTGCCATGTGTTGCTGTTCAGCCCTGACGTAGTCACTGACTGTATGACCTTCCTGACCTGTCATGTGTCGCTGTTCTGCCCTGATGTAGTCACTGACTGTATGACCTTCCTGACCTGCCATGTGTCGCTGTTCTGCCCTGATGTAGTCACTGACTGTATGACCTTCCTGACCTGTCATGTGTCGCTGTTCTGCCCTGATGTAGTCACTGACTGTATGACCTTCCTGACCTGCCATGTGTCGCTGTTCTGCCCTGATGTAGTCATTGACTGTATGACCTTCCTGACCTGCCGTGTGTTGCTATTCAGCCCTGACATAGTCACTGACTGTATGACCTTCCTGACCTGTCATGTGTTGCTGTTCAGCCCTGACATAGTCACTGACTGTATGACCTTCCTGCCATGTGTTGCTGTTCTGCCCTGACGTAGTCACTGACTGTATGACCTTCCTGCCATGTGTTGCTGTTCTGCCCTGACGTAGTCACTGACTGTATGACTTTCCTGCCATGTGTCGCTGTTCAGCCCTGATGTAGTCACTGACTGTATGACCTTCCTGACCTGCCATGTGTTGCTGTTCAGCCCTGACGTAGTCACTGACTGTATGACCTTCCTGACCTGCCATGTGTTGCTGTTCTGCCCTGACGTAGTCATTGACAGTATGACCTTCCTGACCTGTTATGTGTCGCTGTTCAGCCCTGACATAGTCACTGACTGTATGACCTTCCTGACCTGCCATGTGTTGCTGTTCAGCCCTGACATAGTCACTGACTGTATGACCTTCCTGACCTGCCATGTGTCGCTGTTCAGCCCTGATGTAGTCACTGACTGTATGACCTTTCCTGACCTGTCATGTGTCGCTGTTCAGCCCTGATGTAGTCACTGACTGTATGACCTTCCTTTCATGTGTTGCTGTTCAGCCCTGACGTAGTCACTGACTGTATGACCTTCCTGACCTGTCATGTGTCGCTGTTCAGCCCTGACATAGTCACTGACTGTATGACCTTCCTGACCTGCCATGCGTTGCTGTTCTGCCCTGATGTAGTCACTGACAGTATGACCTTCCTGACCTGTCATGTGTCGCTGTTCAGCCCTGATGTAGTCACTGACAGTATGACCTTCCTTTCATGTGTTGCTGTTCAGCCCTGACGTAGTCACTGACTGTATGACCTTCCTGACCTGTCATGTGTCGCTGTTCAGCCCTGACATAGTCACTGACTGTATGAACTTCCTGACCTGCCATGTGTCGCTGTTCAGCCCTGACATAGTCACTGACTGTATGACCTTCCTGACCTGCCATGTGTCGCTGTTCAGCCCTGACATAGTCACTGACTGTATGACCTTCCTGACCTGCCATGTGTCGCTGTTCAGCCCTGACATAGTCACTGACTGTATGACCTTCCTGACCTGTCATGTGTCGCTGTTCAGCCCTGACATAGTCACTGACTGTATGAACTTCCTGACCTGCCATGTGTTGCTGTTCAGCCCTGATGTAGTCACTGACTGTATGACCTTCCTTTCATGTGTTGCTGTTCAGCCCTGACGTAGTCACTGACTGTATGACCTTCCTGACCTGTCATGTGTCGCTGTTCAGCCCTGACATAGTCACTGACTGTATGACCTTCCTGACCTATCATGTGTCGCTGTTCTGCCCTGACATAGTCACTGACTGTATGACCTTCCTGACCTGCCATGTGTTGCTGTTCTGCCCTGACGTAGTCACTGACTGTATGACCTTCCTGACCTGCCATGTGTTGCTGTTCTGCCTGACATAGTCACTGACTGTATGACCTTCCTGACCTGCCATGTGTCGCTGTTCAGCCCTGACATAGTCACTGACTGTATGACCTTCCTGACCTGCCATGTGTTGCTGTTCTGCCCTGACATAGTCACTGACTGTATGACCTTCCTGCCATGTGTTGCTGTTCTGCCCTGACGTAGTCACTGACTGTATGACCTTCCTGACCTGCCATGTGTCGCTGTTCAGCCCTGATGAAAAGTCACTGACTGTATGACCTTCCTGACCTGCCATGTGTCACTGTTCAGCCCTGACGTAGTCACTGACTGTATGACCTTCCTGTCATGTGTTGCTGTTCAGCCCTGACGTAGTCACTGACTGTATGACCTTCCTGACCTGCCATGTGTTGCTGTTCAGTTGAAGATCGAATTTCTCTACCCAACTGTCACAACTCTGGATTGATACATTGTGAGAGCGCACAACTGCAGAAAAATAATTTTTCTATATTCTCTTACAACAGTTCATGTTACCAGATTGTAATCAAATGTAACTAAGACATGACTGTGTGACAATAAAACTAATATTCTGCAGCTTTTCTTAGTCATATCACTCTTGTATTTACAGTTGAAGACTTTTAGAGCTGAGAGAGTTCCCTGCGATTTCACCTAACACTTACATTTTAGTTTGTTCTTGGTGTCCTAAAAAAAATGATAAAAATGTCACTAACTCATTTGAATTTTGCTCACACAAAGCAGTGGACAGTAAGGAAGGAAAAGCATCAGAATACTCTTCCTCTCTTTCTCTGCTCATTATCTATTTATGGCTAAAGGAGTGGACCTGCTAGACTTGAACCAAGATCAACATCTGACCTCTGCTCAGTCATAGGCGGACCAACATATGCATCTGTATGCACCTGACCAGGGGGAAGGATTGAAGAGGGTGACACAGCATGAAATGCTCAAAATCCACAACATCTGGCATCAAAAGTGTCTGGCATCAAAAGTGTTAAGGATAAACAGACAAACAGAGGCAAAAAAACTGAAGAAGATTAGGAGTTCAAAAGATATTTTACAGAATCTGAAGAGGATTAATGACCACACACACTCAAGCATTATACAGAAAAAAGTTTAAAAAAAAAAAAAAGAAAGAAAAAAAGAACAAAACATATGGTCCTCATGTATTACACATGGAGGGTGAGCTGATTACATACAATCCCATAAAGAAGTAATAGAGTTACACATTTTTGTGCAAGACACCCAGAACACCTGAAAGAGAAGACTCAGCACAGGACAGTAAACTCATGGTCAAAATACGGAGCAACACTGAGAAAGATGGATTTTTTTCCTCTCTTTTTCTCTCTCTCCCATAGGAAATTTGGTGCTATCTCCACAGGCTATCCATAGGAAATTTGGTGCTATCTCCACAGGCTATCCATAGGAAATTTGGTGCTATCTCCACAGGCTATCCAGAGGAAATTTGGTGCTATCTCCATTGGCTATCCATAAAAATAGTTTATATCTGTAAATCATTAATCTCTCATTTCTGTCTAGATTTCCTTAACTTTTTGTTTGGTCTCCCATAACTGACAGACTGATGACCCTATTCATTTTTCCTTTACCATTTGGATGTTGAGCACCGATTTTATCTGGATTTCATCACCCCTGTGTTCAGCTGGGCCCTCTATAACATGATTTAACTTGAAAGCAAGCATGAGCAGACATTCTTGGGGTCAGGGTATAGAATCGTTGGTGCAGTACCAAACTCATGACCCTGTTGATCTTGGGGATGTGGGGTTCAAATCTCTGTCTCACCATTTTGGTACAGGCATGGGAGAGTGGGAAAGATGGAAGTCCCTCTGAGTCAGCGTCAGTTCTGGCTCCATTTAAAAAAAAAGTCCTTTGAATGAAACTAAAAATTGAGATTCCCTGTGTGAACACAAGCATAACATCTTGCACACACAAAATCTAATCACTAACTTTTGAAAGAGAAGGCCAGTTTAGCTGTTGGTGTGGATGAACATATGCACACATTATGCACCCTCCATGAATAATTGAAAAAAAAAGTGAGCGGAAAACTGAAAAATATGTACTGAAATTTGAATGAATGACACCAGAGACGACTGAATGACACCAAAGACGACTGAATGACACCAGAGATGACTGAATGACACCAGAGATGACTGAATGACACCAGAGATGACTGACTGTAGCATCAGCAGAAAGCTCCATCCAGACAGGCAACCCATTATGAAAACCAGAGTGTGGACTGAAAAACACTTAGACCTATATAAGAATTCGCAATAAACAGTAGCCAGTAGTCAGTCCTAACCATATTCTGAAATTAATCAAAACTGAATATATCTGATGCCAGATGAATACTCTGACCAATACCTGACCAGCGCTTTTTTCCAACTAGCCAAAACATTTCTCTTATTCTGATTATTTGAAAATGCATCACTCTCAGAGTTGTTTTCCTAGTGTTTAATCATGAGTTTACACCTCATGGATACACTTCACAAAATACACACTGACACAGACACCAACCTAATCAAGCTTCCAAATACCAAGGCTTGTTACGCTGAATTTTCCCCTCTAGTCAGTGATTCATACGATGGAAGTGCCTCATCGCTTCATATGGTTCTCCAGATGGTCGACTGCCTCCAGACCTGGGTGTTGATGAATTAGGTGGTGCTGTCGGTTCAGCTGGCTCTGGTTATGGAATCTGGGGAGAGGAAGGGGTCTCCACCACCAAAGAATATCAGGAGCTGGATTCTCAAGAAGTCTGTCCATGCACATTGCCAGGAATATAGCTCCACCCCTGGTGTTGTCTCTCTCCAAGTCACCGGAAGATGGACAGTCCAAACTGATGCTGGTTCTTCCACCTTCTGCAGTGGAATCTGTCTCATGGCTGTGAAAATTCAGCATATCCGCCCCCCTCCCCTTCCCCTCCCAAGGGGGGAGATCTTCATGGCAGCACCGAAAAAGGGAGCATACAATCTCACTGCATTGTTCGCCTTAAGCTATGAGAAAGACACCTATTCGCAGGCTAAAAAATCCCATTCTAAATGACATAGAAAAGCAAAAAATGATATCCCCGGACAATAATCCTGCAGCATCTGTAGTCAAGCACACACAAAAAAAAGAAGAAGAAGAAAGCAAGAGTACTAGCCAAGAAAAGCTAAGCACTCCAAGCTATGCCCAACAAGTATGACTAAACATCTGTGACACTTTGCTCAAATGCCCTTGTCCATCTACAAGCCTTCTGCTGCTGAAAAACAACTGTAGTTTTCTCCCTTTCTTCCTCAGTTTTAAAATTTGGCCATGTGTTCATGAAAATATTTCTTTTGTAGAGAGTTTCAGTCATATGAGAAAAAAAAGCAAAACTTTTTGTGTAAGCATTAACTGAAATCCAAGCCTATGACATTTCTCAATTCCTGTGGGTTTGATGAATGTGGTTCATCCTCACTCTTCCTTTTCAGGTCATTGTGTCTTCTTGTGCAAAACTTACTAACATCAAATTGTCTGAAAAGAGAGGCATGTAGAAGTTACAGCTACATAAAAATCAGCTCAGTGTTTATAAAAATACTATAAAGAAAGCATGTCTGCTAACAGGCAATACTATGATGCGTCCTCTCACTGGTTTGAGCAACTTGGAGACATGGATGCAGTTGAAGAATAAAGTCAGGTATTTAAGTGTGTGGTTTTTTTTCATCTTTGATCTTTAAACATCTGGGAGAGCCAAGATTCCATTTCCTTTGCTCAGCCCACAAAACAAAACTAGAAATGACGACTCTGGGCAAGACAATTCTTGGCTTAATTCTTGCCCTCTTCACTCCAATTTGTATTTTCATCTTCTTCCCTTTTTCACTAGTACATTCTTAGGTGCATGCACTTTTCCATCTTGCATGTTGCTTCTTCTTTGTCATCTTCATTATCATCATCATCATCATCATTTTTCTGCCTTTCATGATTTCACTACTAAGGCATCTTCTGTTCTGGTTCATTCCTTACATGTCATCTTACACAAGAAAATATCAAAGCAGAATTTGTTTTAATGTTTGCTTCAAGAGATCAGTCATATCTGGAGTGGCATCTTTTCAACTAATATTCCTTCGTGAATACAGTTCTTCAATACATTCCAAGGTACTCTCAAGCACACACATGTTCATTATGGAAGACTGCTGGTACTATCCTGGGAATACATTGATATGTTCATTGCATCCTGCTCCCTTATGTGCTGACAGAAATCCATGTTAGATCTGTCACTTGCTTCTGACTTGAACAACAAATGGGTTGTTCTTGCATCAGACTGCATCCCCCAGACTGTAATGATCACTCTTGGGATCAACAAAAATGTGACAATCGCAACGCGAAGAGTCTTTTCCATTTCACTATTTTCTCTTCCTCTCTTTTTCTTTGAAAGACAGATAATCATCTAACTTCATGAAAACTTATAACTATCACAACTTTGCTTGGATTTCGCAATTTAATTGGACTGCAGAAGAAAAAAAAATGCAGTTTCATACTGATAAAAAAAAGCAGCAAGAGAAATTCATTGCTTTATACTATTTTATACCTGTGTTTGTATTGGTGCAGGCTGCTTTGCATTCCTAGGAACAGAATGTTCCATCATCATTGCTAACATCACTACAGTTTCCTGACGTTGTCAGTGTTACTTGTGATTTCTGACCATGAGTCTACCACACAGCAGTCCACAGCAGCTCTTTTGCCCTGAAAATACAGGCACCAACCTACTCGGTCGTACACTGCCAGTATTCATGCTGTGCTGTCCCCTGGAAACAAGGAGTCATAAGAAGGAGGGGGCACTGTGATGGTTCTGCATGCTCCATCCTGTCCAGAACAGACTACGACTTCCAAAGATGGCACTGCTAGTCCACATGGTTCAGGTTCTGGAAGCCCAGGAGCAGAGATGGAGGAATGCTCAGAAGGAGGTGCTTCAGGGTCACTGGGAACTCCTTCATCAGACGACATTGACAGAGTGAGGGTTTCACTGCAGGGGGAATCCCTCCTCATTTCTGCCAGCGGTGGGGACTGCACGATGACGCTGCTCCTCCTGCCATCTCTGTTGGATCCAGGCTCTGAGTGATCTTGACATCTTTCGGCTTTTTTGTTGCAAAGGACGCCACCCAATCTAGCGATACTATCATGACAACGACGCAGGGGTGAGTCAGCGTCTTCACTGTTACATTCTTGGGTACAGCATCGGATACAAGCCAGAAGAAAAGGTCCAAGCATAGCTAGAAGTATAATGGCGCCAACAACTGTTCCCACCACCCGTACTACCTCCGAACCATCCTCTGTAAGAAAACAAATATTTCTCCATAACACAATGACAAGAAAACTAGATAGATAAACATTTCACAGTTAAAAACTGCACCATAAAAAGCAGCCCAACAGCAGAGCTGTCGTGCACAATGCAAGCTGTTCGTAACATGCAGTGAAACAAACACTCAGCATATCACACATGAAACAGGCAGCATACTTTACAACATAATCTCGAAAACATTGCCTATGCCTCCTACCCTTCGGTTAAGAGAACCAAATCTTGTTTATCAGGCCAACCAGGCCTTAAATGATGTCACAGCTGATGCTGGCACTGAAATAACCTTCACAGCTGAAAGAGAACAAAGATCTGTGCACAGATGACCATGAATAGACAGGAGAAAAGAGATTTGGGTTTGAGAAGTTTTCTTTTGCTTTTTTTTTTTTTGGTTCAGCATGCCAGGGTACCAAACACCAGAGCCCACATTTGCTCTGCAATAAGCAGCCAAGCTTTCCAAGCGAAAGAATGTACCATGTTAACAAGAGAACTGAGAACATTTCAGACAGGAAACATACAACATACGTCATGAGGATGTGCAAGCATAACACCTACACCTTGCAATGTGCCAACATTTCACACTTGGACCAAGACTTCTTTAGACCAGAAAAATGAAACAATCCAAGGCACACAAGTCCAAACCAGCAAAACATACAGCACTGATTCACCACAACACAAGCAGACAAGAGGCACATGGAAGAAACAAGAACACTTTCTGTTAAAAAAAAATGTACATACATATATATAAGAAATTCCTAGCTGGTTCATCTACTGTTATCTGACATGTACATGAAGCATTGATGACAAAATAAAGGTTCAAACATAAAATCAACATTCATTCCGAAGTGGCTGACCTTTTGCTTTTTAACATTGTCACACAGAACACACACAGACAAACAGAACCAATTACAGATAAACTCTGTGGACAGAATATGAAAGAAGATGTTAACATGTGAGGAGACGTATTCAGTAAACTACAAACTAGGACTGGTTTTTCACTTCCATAGCGAAACAACGGCACATATTCCATGACCAATAATGGTCATCCATTGACTTAGACAAAGACAGAGTCAAGGGGCAATAACAACAAAGAAACTCACCTATCCCCTTTCGCCTCTACACACACACACACACAACACACACTGGCGTGCATGCACACACACACACACACACACACACACACACACACTGGCGTGCAACACACACACACACACACACACACACACACACACTGGCGTGCACACACACACACACACACACACACACACACACAACACACACACACACACACACACCCCATCCTGAATTCCTCCCTTTCCTCTACCTTCTTCCTCAGTACCTCCCCCTCCCCCAAAAAAAAAAAAAAAAGATGCCCAGCTTTGCCTGTATTTCTCACCCAACCACGACTCCCTTTCCTTTCAAAAGAAATGCACATAGACAACCCTGTATGTTCTCACTAACCACAGACTCCTTTCCTCTCAAAAGAAATGCACATAGACAACCTGTATGTTCTCACTAACCACAGACTCCCTTTCCTCTCAAAAGAAATGCACATAGACAACCTGTATGTTCTCACTAACCACAGACTCCCTTTCCTCTCAAAAGAAATGCACATAGACAACCTGTATGTTCTCACTAACCACAGACTCCCTTTCCTCTCAAAAGAAATGCACATAGACAACCTGTATGTTCTCACTAACCACAGACTCCCTTTCCTCTCAAAAGAAATGCACATAGACAACCTGTATGTTCTCACTAACCACAGACTCCCTTTCCTCTCAAAAGAAATGCACATAGACAACCTGCACGTTCTCACCCAACCACAGATTCCCTTTCCTCTCAAAAGAAATGCACATAGACAACCTGCACGTTCTCACCCAACCACAGATTCCCTTTCCTCTCAAAAGAAATGCACATAGACAACCTGCACGTTCTCACCCAACCACAGATTCCCTTTCCTCTCAAAAGAAATGCACATAGACAACCTGTATGTTCTCACTAACCACAGACTCCCTTTCCTCTCAAAAGAAATGCACATAGACAACCTGTATGTTCTCACTAACCACAGACTCCCTTTCCTCTCAAAAGAAATGCACACAGACAACCTGTATGTTCTCACTAACCACAGACTCCCTTTCCTCTCAAAAGAAATGCACATAGACAACCTGTATGTTCTCACTAACCACAGACTCCCTTTCCTCTCAAAAGAAATGCACACAGACAACCTGTATGTTCTCACTAACCACAGATTCCCTTTCCTCTCAAAAGAAATGCACACAGACAACCTGTATGTTCTCACCCAACCACAGATTCCCTTTCCTCTCAAAAGAAATGCACATAGACAACCTGTATGTTCTCACTAACCACAGACTCCCTTTCCTCTCAAAAGAAATGCACACAGACAACCTGTATGTTCTCACTAACCACAGATTCCCTTTCCTCTCAAAAGAAATGCACATAGTCAACCTAACCTGCTCATGAAATAATCTGCCTAGATCTAAACATGAAAGCAGTCATTTCATTGCTGTTCTAACACCCCCAGACTGATGCCTCGGTGACCCAGCACAAACAGGCTAACAAACTGCACAGCTCCCGATCTCCTCTTTGTCTTAGACAGAAGTCTATGGTTTACGGTCAGACATTTTACCTCAGCTAAAGCTACCTTTACTAATTTTCTTCTTCTTCTTCTTCTTTTATTTTTTTTTTTTACAGAACTTGATGAAAAGACGGACAGTAGCTGAAAGAGGAACCCATTTATTCACTCACAGATCCAGTACTGATCTGTGGAGCATATCTGGCTTAAAGGGCTGGTCAAGGATTCATCCTGCAGGATTTCTCAAATCCTGAGTGGAAAGGTGAAATGAGGCCCACAAACACTCCCATTAAATCTTGGTGCGGATGTGAGACAAGATTTTTTTTTTTTTCTATCTTTTCTTCTTTTTGTTTTTCTGTGTTCTGTCACATCTTCAGGGCCACTTCAGCTGCATTTACCCCAACGCCAATCATTCCAGCTTCCCGTCCACAGCCAAATGCTGGCTTCTCCCGCCACAGCCACAGCCCTGGCAATCCACAGGGAGCAATGTACAGCCCTGGCAATCCACAGGGAGCAATGTACAGCCCTGGCAATCCACAGGGAGCAATGTACAGCCCTGGCAATCCACAGGGAGCAATGTACAGCCCTGGCAATCCACAGGGAGCAATGTACAGCCCTGGCAATCCACAGGGAGCAATGTACAGCCCTGGCAATCCACAGGGAGCAATGTACAGCCCTGGCAATCCACAGGGAGCAATGTACAGCCCTGGCAATCCACAGGGAGCAATGTACAGCTGTCATGAGGTAACTCACCAGAGGAGACACTGCACTGCTGCTGACTCACGCTGGTGGTATTCAGCAGTGCCTGGTTTGATCCAACATACACAGGATACCATCTACTGAGCCCTCTACTGACATCCATAATTGCCTGGTTGCAGACCTTGTGAGTGAACAGCAGCCCCTTGAACTCTCTGACATTGTCAGTCTTGACATGAACTCACTTTCTGCCCTTTTTTTCTTGTATTACTAGATATGTGTGTGTGTGTGTGTGTGTGTGTGTGTGTGTGTGTGTGTGTGTGTGTGTGTGTGTGTGTGTGTGTGCACGAGCAAAATTGTGTGTAGGTTTGTTTGTTGTTGTTTTTTTTTTTATTGGTTATTAATCAACAAGAAAGTGTGTTTAAATATGACTGTATGTTAATCTAATCATGTTCCACATGTATGCTTGGTGAAGAGAAGGGAGGGAGATCAGGGGTGGGGGTTGGTTTGTCAGTTCATGTGTGTGTGTGTGTGTGTGTGTGTGTGAGTGTGTGAGTGTGTGAGTGTGTGTGTGTGTGTATAAGTGTGTGTGTGTGTGTGTGTGTGTGTGTGTGTGTGTGTGTGTGTGTGTGTGTGTGTTTGTGTGTGTGTATAAGTGTGTGTGTAACTGTGTGCAAGAGCAAGAGAACAGAAACACAGAGAGACAGAAACTGTGCTATGGTTTCATTTTCGTTGGAGACTACATAAGAGGAATACACTTCCTTTCATCATATATCCAGACATCAACCAGACCCTGGTGAGACAGACACCTGCAGTGTTGGTCTGGAAATTTGAGCCATGCTTCCTGATCACATACATCTGAAAAGTGGTTCAGCTTAGCCATGCTTCCTGATCACATACATCTGAAAGTGGTTCAGCTTAGCCATGCTTCCTGATCACATACATCTGAAAAGTGGTTCAGCTTAGCCATGCTTCCTGATCACATACATCTGAAAAGTGGTTCAGCTTAGCCATGCTTCCTGATCACATACATCTGAAAAGTGGTTCAGCCTTTCCCATGTGAGCCTATTGTACATTCTGACTCTGGATCAAGGCTTAGTAGTGTGGCAAAAAAAAAACGAGAAAAAAAATCGCAATAATAAAATATCTGAATTGGTTCAAACTCATGACCTCCCATTATCACTCCAAGATTACATTTGTAACTGTGCCAGGACAGGTAGTGCAATTGATGTTCTCATTTGAACAAATGCATGAGAAAAACAAATGAAGGTTATCAACACCTATCTCAAAAAAACACAATGTTTAGGAAATGAGTTAAAAAGGAGACAAAAAAAAAAGTTTCCAGATCTAATCTGCTGTGAAAAGTAAGGCTTTTTTGTGTGTGGAGAGCCTATTCATTTTCTAATTTGATCAATGTTAACTTTTACAATAGCAATCAATCGACTGTTATTTGTCCTCTTTATAAATGTTTTGGATAAATTTTTACTTTGGATTCTTTGTTAGTTAATGTTGTTGTTATTGTTGTTGTTTTGGAGGGGGTGGGGGCTATGGGGATGGGGTAGGGGTTATGATGAAGGACAGTTTGCCCAAGAAATGTTGCAAGCCACAGATCTTTGGTGCTTTTAATTTCTGTTCACTTGCTCATGTACTTTCTTGCTCATTTCCTTGGATCACAGAATGGAAATAGATCTGATTGTCACTTGTTTCCAGACTTGATATGGTCTCCACAATCAGCTGAGGCTGAAACATGTCTGGACTCACTCGTTCACTGATGCCAAGGTGGATAGATCTTCACCCACGTTTATCGGTTTGTTTACATGTTTGTTGGTTTGATTTCTTTGTAAGCAAGTAGGATTACACAAAAACTACAGCAACCAATCGATGTAAACTTCATCAGAAGATAGAATGTGGCTAAGAGACAAACCCTCTTGATCTTGGTATGCATCCCAATCACACAACATCCATGATCTGTTCACAATGTTGGTAAGATAATTACAGATTTTCCATGAATATGAACACTGAGAGGCTACTGCTGCAAACTGATTACTATTTTTCACTTTCTAGTGATATAAAACTGATAGTTTGTGTACTGCATGTCCTATCTTTAAAAAAAGTATACTGGAAGTAACTCATTAAGACCAAATCAAACCCAGTTCTGTTCAAAACCATCCAAGACAGATCTTAAATAAATGTTAGTGAACCGCCAAGAGAATCGTGGACAAACGAGTCACAAGACAAAATACAACGCGTTTCGACTTTTAGGTCTTCTTCAGGCAAGACACAAACAAATAATACAACGAAAATGAACGAATTTGGTACTCAGCTTCGATCTCTTCACTCTTCAGCCTTAGTGGAGGTTTGCACTCTCTCAGCACTGTAACAGTTAATTCTTTGAGCCTGTCTTGGATGGTTTTGAACAGAACTGGGTTTGATTTGGCCTCAGTTGAAAAGGCATTTACTTCGGCCCATTTTTGCTGCTAACCTCCCATATATCAGTTTAAATCCCAACAAACAACCACGGCCATATCTAAGTCATCAACATTTTTTTTTTTTTTAATAAAAAATTTTAATGATCAGCCCTATTGAATGTGCAGGGTTGCTTTCACTTAAATTCTAGTATCAACTGGTGTCTTTGGGTTTCATTTGGTTTGGCAAGGTTTTGATTGGTTCCAAGTTCTTTGATCTGGCTTATGACTTTTTTCTTTTGTTTTCTCAAACTTCTCATTCAAAATCAAAGAATGATTCGCAGATGGATGGGAAGAGCAACTTATTGTACAATACTCTTCCCTGGTTAAAAGATGAAAACAATAATAAATTACAAGCACATTTCACACACACACACACCACACACACACACACACACACACACACACACACACACACACACACAGTATGCCTTATCTTGCATACAAAATTTATTTTTAAGTAATATCAAAGTTCAGTTGTTCATAAAAATGGTTGATTAAAAAACATTCATCTGAAAATGAAAAATCTGTTGGATTCTTGAAAAACAACAACAAAACCACTAAAAATTCTGTTCAGTCAATTATATCAAAACAGCACACTAAACTAGAATATTGAAAAGTTATTTTGTTACAAAAGTATAGATATAGATCAACAAATAACATACAATCACAAGAAACAACAGCAAACAGCAACAACAACAATGAATCAAAGAAATCATAGGAAGAAAGATGGCAGAGTGGTTAAGACGTTCGCCTGCCAATCCAACGTGTGAGAAGTGCGTGGGTTCGAACCCTGCCTTTCTCGCCCTTTCTTTCCTAGTTTGAATGACAAATCGAACTGAACGTCAAGTCCATCGGATGGGGACTATACGCGAGTCAGACCCGTGTGCCTTCCTGGCCCCCTGCACACGTTAAAGAACCCACGGCAGTTGAAAATCGAAAAGAGCAGGGGGTTCCCCGCTGCCCTGGCAAAATTGATGTAGATTGAAGATAGCCGCCTGGTATTTCTTACCAAGCCACAAAAATTGTCACTTAGGGCCTACTGTTATCGTGTGCCATCGTGTGCCGGTGGAAGTGGAGGACACGTATAAACATCGCATGCATCCTATGTCAGAAACTGGAGGAATAAATGAGATAAATGAAAATGAGTGACTGATATTTGAATGGTACGGCAAACGACTGAATGAGCGCCAGTAGGCTGCTCTTCGCCGGCTCTACTTGGGTAGGCAGCCCGTTGAGTGAGTGAGGTAGTGTGTTTATTGTAAAGCGCTTAGAGCTTGGTCTGTGACCGAGGATAGGCGCTATATAAATACCCAATATAATAATAATAATAATAAATCATAACCAAGTTTTGTCACAGACTGTATGAAACAACTGGGGGGGGGGGGGGGGGGGGGAGGAAATGACACTGAACAAAATAAACCAAAACATGAATTTGAGCTCTTATGGGCACAAGAACAACAGGTGTTTGGTATAATCACTGGATAAGTTTACAGGTGTACACCAACTTCACCCCATACATCAACAAGTCACTGGTCATTGCAAAGAGAAGCATTTCCCGGCAACTTTCACATTTATGCCACTACTGGAGAAACCAACAAATTAAAATAAGGAATTTTTATGTCAGACAAAACCACCTGTTGTGTACACCTGGTCCTGATTTGCTTTCTGCATTCTAGCTGTCTCCTCAACAGCCATAGCTTTGAGAGTAGTGTGCAAAAGTGCAAGGGGGCGTGGGGGTAAGTATCACATCTGTCCTGACCAGGAGAAGTAAGAAAATGGTTTCTAGCTCCTCCAGGTGTACAGTAGACCGTCCATTAAAGACTTCCTCTTCACAATGACCAATGTCGACTTTTTTTCATACTTTTGTAACAAAAGTATGAAAATGAATCAAGATTCCACTAGTTCCTTGTATGCCAAGGAACTTATAGTGGAATCTTTACGGTACGAGGCTAAACCAAAGCGGATCTCTGGAGTGAAGAAAGTCCATGGAGGGTCATCAGGAAACTTGAATAGATCACAAACTACTCCAAGGTCTATATCTGCTTTGTTCAGATGGGGAAGAATACGTATTCCCAAGGGTGGAATGGAACTGGGGTGGTCATCGAATTTCATTTGGAACTTGGGGTCAAAAACACAGTCATATGCAGGGTTTTGAGGTTCAGAAGAGAGATAATGTTGGCAAGATAAAGATCAACAAAAATCACAAGGAGGATGAAAATGTATACAGCAAAAGATATCCAATTTTACAATTGAAATGAGAACATGTGAAACATAAAGCGTCACTAAATAACGACACAGGCAACAGAGGATATGATCAAAATCTCAATGTCATGAAAACACTTGACAAAATCTAGTGCTGTCAATAATAGTTTTTCTTTTAAAATACAGAAACAAAAGACATCACAAAAAATATGTGAAAATCAAACATATGCAACATCATCATTTATATTTCATCATCAACTCATCATCTATTATTTCATCATCTATTATTCAAAACCAAAATTTTTAAAATGGAATCCTGTGACACAAGACAACAGAATTTCATCAAAAATTATTGTGAAAAAAAAAGTTAAACAAACTAAAGCAACAAAATATGTTTAAAAAAAAAAAAAAGAAGAAGCAGAAGAACAAGAACAAGATGGAAAAAAACCCTCACACACAACCTTACAATCACAAATCTGTCTGTCACAGTATCACACCCAAAACATAAAAAGCAATATAGCAATAGATCCATTTCATCCAGCAGGAGGGGGGAGGGGTTGGAGGAGGGATGGGGGTGGGGGGAAGGGGTTGGTGGGGTGGGGGGTGGGGGGGGGGGCAGGAGGAGAAGAGGAGAGAGGGCAGGAGAGGTGGGTAGGTGCACATTTTTGTCAGGGGTTAGTGGCAGAAGAACTGATCACATTTCATGAAACTATACACTCATCCAGAAGTAACTGAGCCAGTGGAACAGGAGAGTGAGCAGGAAGGGGTGCAGCACATACACTACACACTGTCTATTATGTATGCTTTTGAAGTGTTTCTGTGACAATTTGGGGGGTGAGGGGGTGGGGGTAAGGAAGGGGATGCACTTTTTAACTCACAGATTTAAAAAAAATGTTTGAAATTGGTGTGGGTGGAAGAGGGTGGCAGTCCTGGAACCCAGGTGAAACCTTTGTTTATTCAAGGAGAAGTTTTTGACATTTCACGCTCACTTTGATAATGAGCTTGGAGATGAAATCATGTCTTGGACATGAAATCATATCAACTGTAAAGACAACAGCAATAAAACCAACACTGACAATGAAAACAAAACCTAAAGCAACAGAATGATAAAAAGGATAAAACAAAACATGCAAGCAAACAAGCTACAACAGGACAGAAGAAAAAGGCACAGTCAGGTTAACAAACACACAGAATGGAAAAATTGCAAAAAATTGGCAAAGCATTTTGTTTAAGGGCTGAGCAGATTTCCATCCAATGTGAAGTTAATTGTGCTGCAATATTGTATTTGTTACATCTGAAACGCTAATAACTGAATGACTTCTACTTGTTTAACATCAATTTAAAACAGAAAAATCAAGGTCAGTTTGACCACACAGATCTTTTTCAGGGCTGCCACTACATTGGAACAAAAACCTCCTCATGAAAAACCAAGGTTAAAGATATTATCTAAACATTTACATTCGTGAATACCATTCACATTAGTGAATTAGCAATACAACTGGAATCCATGTGGCTGATAAAAAATTAAAAAAAAGACTACGGCTGACCTGGAGGTACAGGCTATTCCACTTCATTCTTCAACCCCAGTGAAGAGTGAATAGGAGTGAAAAATGAAT
This sequence comes from Conus canariensis, assembly GCA_033310375.1. Taxonomy (NCBI): domain Eukaryota; kingdom Metazoa; phylum Mollusca; class Gastropoda; order Neogastropoda; family Conidae; genus Conus; species Conus canariensis. The sequence continues at coordinate 35,494,935 of CM065742.1, forward strand.
AAAATCCGTTTAAATGGAACAAAACGTCAATTCTAAAGAAAACCCATATTGCCAAATAGATATTATACAGTGGGGCAGCTGGCGTCCACTGTGGATGATGTGTCATTTTCTCACAACTTTGACTTCAGATCACAACCAAAAAAATAACAGAACAACTCTGTACATTCCATAACATCAACAAGAATTATAACAATGAACTATCAATACAGTTGACACAAAATTCATATTGTGAAGTAAGTGAAGAGTATTCAACAAAAACAGGAATGATGAGTACGTGAGATTTATAGATTACTGATAACAAACCAACAATACTTTGGGAGGAAGGAGCATGGGTGCATGTTCGTGCGCGGCGCGTGTGTGTGTGTGTGTGTGTGTGTGTGTGTGTGTGTGTGTGTGTGTGTGTGTGTTTAAACCTGAAGTCAACATTGAAAGGCCTTAAAATTTGACTACTTTTCTCCAGTTCATCATGACCAATGATGATGTTTTGGACTTCCATTTTCAAAATGAAGACTTGAGGCAACGGAATGGTATTCTCCAAACTCTTTTTATACTATCCCTATGAGTCACTCCGGCTGATAATACAGAGACCTGTTGTGTTCGTCTGGAAATTCCACAGAACTCTAAAACACGTGTCAGCAAGTGGCATTTTCTCCACTCTTCTCCTCTTTTCCCATTTGAGCAGCCATCAATATATAGCCCATTCTGCCCATGCCCCTTCTCCTAAACATGAATCTTAAAAAGACAACAACGCATTTGAAAAATTACTGATAAAGCTCTTCAACGCCTTCTTCCTTGTGCTGAACTCTGAAGCGATTTGAAGCGATCAAAGCTAAGTGAATTTTCGTTATTTTATTCATTTGTGTCTCACCTGAAGAAGACCTATGAGGTCGAAACGCGTTGTGTTTTGTCTTGTGACTCGTTTGTCTACGTTTCTCTGGGCGGTTCGCTAACATTTATTTAAGATTTGTTTAGATTTCCGCCTGCAGTCGTCTCACTTTGCAATTTGATAAAGCTCTGCCAAAAAAAACCTAGACAAATGAATCACAAGACAAAACACGATGCGTTTCAACCCCTTAGGTCTTCTTCAGGCAAGATACACAACACTCAGGAGGATGAAAATGAGCAGGTAATCACTTATCTTCACCCAATTCAGCGCACGATAGGCTGTCTATATTTTTTGGCGGAGCTTTATCAGTAATTTTTCAAATTTGTTTAGATTTCCGCCTGCAGTCGCCTCACTTTGCAACTAAACAGCCACAAAGTCAGCGCTGGGCTATGTTGATGATTACTCATTGTTGGGTTATCAAGCAGCCACTAAGCACACAGCACAATCCCCAATACATTCACAGTGCCTTCCTATCTCTGCTGCCCATACACAGTAATCTTCTGTTATTCAGATTCACTAATGTTGGTCATTTGACACTGCTACAAAGGAAACATTTGAATATGTCTCATGCATCAGTATTTATCTCCATGAGCAAGTAGGGTTTTTAAAATTGTGGATATACAATCACTGCATACTCAGAGTGACATAACCTTTTTGGTTGTAGTTGATTTTTCACATTCCAGATTCACTGAGCAAACACGACTGTATATTTTTCACATTAGCAAATAAACAGTTTTCTCTTATCATAAATGAAAGCACAAAAAAAAAGAAAAGAAAAAAGAATGACAAATACCACAGCTGTGATGTTTTCTTTTGTCTCCAGTAAGGAAATGATAGTCTACTTTCTTTGATTTCACCTCATTTTTTTTTTTTTTTTATCGGGCATTTACGTGCCTCTACAATATGCTGTCTTCAGTCTGTATTACACTAAATGATTTTTGGTTGATTTTCCTGACTTGAACATGCCACTGGAATGTTTCAGTTTGGTAAGTAATGCGTGCATTCCCCATCAGCAAGTTGAAATAGACCTACATCTACATGCATGAAAAAAAAAACTTGAATACTAACTAATAAGTCTCTTTCTCTCTCCCTCTCTGCCTCTGCTTCTCCCTCTCCCCCCCCCCCCCCCCATACCCTATCCCCACCCCCCTCTCTCTCTCTCTCTCTGTGCCCCCCCCTCTTCCCATTAACAGGCAGCCTTCTTTTCTCTTTCAAATGTTCAGCACACAGTGCATTCACTACTGACCTGCTGAGGACATCTTTAAGACACTGAGTGATTCGTTCATTTCTATTGTCTACCTCCCCTTCTGTTAGATTTGGGCACTGATAGACAAGATTTGGGCACTGATAGACAAGATTTGGGCACTGATAGACAAGACAAATCAAAAAGCTGATTTCCTGTTCCCTGTCTTCTTATCGCTAAACTGCACCTGATGTCCCATTCTGACACTGGGACCAAAGACCTGTCAGACCAGGAGCCCGCAGGTTGTAAGATGCTTTGTTTCTCATTCCCTTTCCCATGGTTCCAAGTTTTCAATGGAGGTACCCTCCTATTTGAACAAAGAGTCATATGAGGGAGGAGGTTCTGACGGATTTCCACAGTCATCATTGGGTCCAGGAGGCATTAAACTTGCAGGTGGCGCACTGGGCTCAGATTCTGCTGTTTGGGAAATCGGGCAAGTTTCAGACTCCAAGGAAGCCTCGGTGTCCTCCAGGTCTGCTTCTCTTCCTGGGAGTCCTGCAAGTCGCACATCCTGTGATTCAAGATTATGCCACTGTCTCTCAATCTCAGCATGCATCAGAGATGAGCTCAGGGAAATCCAGCTTGACCTTCTGTTCTCCCCGCTAGGTCTGCCCTCAAATTCGTTTGTGTGCCTTTGGTTTCTAGAGGTGTGACGATGTCTTCTGAAAGATTCTTCAAAACGATGTCGAATACTATCAAAGTCAATGGGACCGTTTCCCCGCCGTCTCACACACCTCATGAATACACAGAAGACTGCGCACCCAACAAGTCCAATCACCAGAAATATTCCAACCTCTTCAATGGCATCCACAAACTTCTGGAGTGCTGCTTCCAATACTGTTGTAAAACAAATAAATTTTTTTCAGAATCAACAAGAAAGTCAAAAGAACTCTTACAGAATGTGCATAATTATATGCATAAATCTCTATGGGAGGGACAAAGTGCATGGAATGTTGGTTTGTTATAAATTGTGCCAGACATGAGCAGGTAGAAATGAATCCACTCAAGCTTAAACCACCTAACGCTGGCTGACTTTCAAAGAGCACAAAACACGCTACGGCCTGTTTAAGTAAATGAAAGATCATTCATGATGTGAGTTATCCACCTTCCTTTCCCATCACCACCACCGCCTACTACCCTGTTCTTCCTCCACCTTGCTCCTACCCCTAATCTCCATCCACAAAGTCTGCTTCAAAGAGAAAAGGCTATGTAATGTGATAAACAGTATTTGTGATTTGAACGTACAGCTTTCTGAAAAAATTTGAATATTATCCCACACAACATTGTATGCATAATTTGTGAATGTGAAAGTGACGCTGAAGAATACACCCAGCTTCCATTTTGAAGTCTGTTCCAACGAACAACAGACAGCAAGTCCAGGATCTTTTGCTTGTAGCAGCATTTCATTTCGCGGGTGTAAGAGTGACAGTTTCATACATATCTACCCACTGGATTTTTTTTCCCAACCCAGTACACTGTCATTTACATGTGTAGCTCTGCTGGTAGTTAAGCTGCTAAACTTCCATTGCTTTTGGTTCTCTTTGCTTCTTCAAAATAACACACAAAAATTCACAACCTACTCCAATGCGCTCCTGACTGTTTTGTTGGCAATAATTGTTCAAAGTTGCAAGAGACAAAAGGCTGTACATCTTCCCTTCTCCCCTCACCCCCTTTCTGTCTGTCCAATATGCCATGCTGTCCATTTCATACTGCAGTCAAATGCAGAAGCTGATGCAATGTTGTTCCAGGAAGAAAAATCTTCCCGCTGTCAGCATACTGAGACAGGAGGACTGAGGTTCAAACCCCACCACCAGCCTTCTTCTCCTTCCTCTTTTTCTTTCCCCTGGAGTTGAAGAACTTTGAAGCACTCCACTTTTGACATTGTTATGCAAATTGCCTTTTTCTCCTTCTTAAAAACCCATGATAAAGGTAACCACATTCTGTCTGTGGGGATCATGTCTAAATACACTTGGGGGGGGGGGGGGGGGGGGGGGGTAGAGTTTTCTGCTTTTTCTTTTTTTTAGCAATAACTAAGCAAAAATATTCATATTTCTCATAATAATATTTTTTCCTTTGTAGATCTATACATTTGTTTAGGTTTGTTTTAGTACAACTATTCCAACAATAACAATAAAAATGTCTTTAAATGTGATCATCTAAGAAAACACACACACAAAAGCAACAACTTGGATCACTGGTGATCAAATGTCAAGGGAAACAGCTGTTGAGAGTCAATGTGAAGATGGCAGGAAAGTGTGATCCCTTGCACCAGCACGCAATCTCTCCTTCATATATGAAGGATGGGTAAAGATTTAACTTGTGTCTATGGTTTTCATTTCATAAGAAAAAAAAAAACATTGATGACCATGTGCATTCACAAATGAGACCTCTGTCTAAAGTCTCATCCAAAGGGCTTGCAAGAGAGATGGAGTCTGCATGGACACTGACTTAAAAGAAAAAAAATATGCTGGTTGTGCTCAGCAAGGACTGAACCCTAGAACCCTAATGATCCAGAGAACAGAGCTTCACCCACTTGGCCCACCAAGCAACATGTTTTTTTTAACAAGTAATTTCTTTTTAATTTCATTTAAACCCTGACAACTTTCTATGAAGGGCTGGATGTGCAGCTGGGCAGTGGCACAGTTGGAACAGCATCCACATCACTGCTGCTGACCAACACTAAAGATGGAACAGCATCCGCATCACTGCTGCTGACCAACACTAAAGACGGAACAGCATCCGCATTACTGCTGCTGACCAACACTAAAGATGGAACAGCATCCACATTATTGCTGCTGACCAACACTGAAGTTGGAACAGCATCCGCATTACTGCTGCTGACCAAGAATGGTTTCATCATGACCAACACTAAAGATGGAACAGCATCCGCATTACTGCTGCTGACCAAGAATAGTTTCATCATGACCAACACTAAAGATGGTAAAAGGACGTCCTTACAATCTCCTGACAGAGGCAAAGTGATGATGATGATGTCCTGGGTGTGACTGTCAGCAGATGTATCCTTACAGTCTCGCGACAGAGGTAAAGTGATGATGATGATGTCCTGGGTGTGACTGTCAGTAGATGCGTCCTTACAATCTCCTGACAGAGGCAAAGTGATGATGATGATGTCCTGGGTATGACTGTCAGTAGATGCGTCCTTACAGTCTCGTGACAGAGGTAAAGTGATGATGATGATGTCCTGGGTGTGACTGTCAGTAGATGCGTCCTTACAATCTCCTGACAGAGGTAAAGTGATGATGATGATGTCCTGGGTGTGACTGTCAGCAGATGTATCCTTCCTTCTCTGTTTATGACCTTCTTGTCTTCCAAATTTGCATAAATGAAAAATTCGACTGTTGTGTTTTATTACGCTTTTTCTTTCTATATTTACATGGAAAAAATAGAGAGAGATTCTGTAATCAAAATGCATTTTTCTGTTATTTAGAAAGCTACTGCATGTCTTTCTATCTCCCAGAGCAGGCTATGAGGAACCATTCATGACGAAACAGGCAGTGTCAGCTTCAATGATTCTACACAGGGCCAGAACATCAAGAGCAGAATGACAAACATCATCAGATTTGTAAAATGGGTGTTGACAGGTTTCTTTCAGTATGGATTTCCATGTCCTGATCAGTGACGTGCTGCTCTTCCCAGCAGAAGGCATTGGTAAAGCTGCCAGTTACATGTACTTCACTATGAACATGGTTTTCTTTTATTCCTTACACTTTCAATTTTACACATTCTGCTTGTGACTGTTCTGGTCAAGAGAACAGAAAAAAACAATCGTTGAAATACTGACTATGCTTATTCTTCGTCTTCTTGTGAATTTCACCACTAGGGCTCCTATGTTCATCACTGCTGAGACTCACTGCCTGTAAGGCAGGTGTTAGCCCCACCCTAAAGATAGTCCCTTCCCCCTCCATTGATAGAAATCATTCAATTTTAATGGTCAAAAACAGGAAAGACAGAAAGAATGAAAGAAAGAATAAGAAAAAGAAAAAGACAAAGAAAAACAAGAAGCAAATGAAACAATCCATGCTCCCGAATTGATGATAACGCAGCTCCTCACCCTTACTCTCACTTTTTGTTTTCATTCAGACAAAGAGTTCCTTGTCCTTTCAGCATTACTATGAATCTGTCTATGATCAAATCTGTCTGTTTTCCTGTCTGTGTGTCTGTCTATCTATCGATCCATCTGTCTATTATCAAATCTATCTATTTTCCTGTCTGTGTGTCTGTCTATCTATCGATCCATCTGTCTATTATCAAATCTATCTATTTTCCTGTCTGTGTGTCTGTCTATCTATCGATCCATCTGTCTGTTATCAAATCTATCTATTTTCCTGTCTGTGTGTCTGTCTATCTATCGATCCATCTGTCTATTATCAAATCTATCTATTTTCCTGTCTGTGTGTCTGTCTATCTATCGATCCATCTGTCTATTATCAAATCTATCTATTTTCCTGTCTGTGTGTCTGTCTATCTATCGATCCATCTGTCTGTTATCAAATCTATCTATTTTCCTGTCTGTGTGTCTGTCTATCTATCGATCCATCTACTTATGAAGTAATCAATCAATTAATCCATTAGTAAAAAATCGATCAATCAACCCATTAATCAACGATCATTGAATTAATCAGTCACCTGTGAGTGTGTGTGTGTGTGTGTGTGTGTGTGTGTGTGTGTGTGTGTATGTGTGTGTGTGTGTTTGTGTGTGTGCATGCTTATGTATGTGCATGTGTGTTCATCCTGCGTGAGTGCTTGCTGTCATGTGTACATGGGTATGTACATGCATGTGTGTGCATCCTGCGTGAGTGCTTGCTGTCATGTGTACATGGGTATGTACATGCATGTGTGTGCATCCTGCGTGAGTGCTTGCTGTCATGTGTACATGGGTATGTACATGCATGTGTGTGCATCCTGCGTGAGTGCTTGCTGTCATGTGTACATGGGTATGTACATGCATGTGTGTGCATCCTGCGTGAGTGCTTGCTGTCATGTGTACATGGGTATGTACATGCATGTGTGTGCATCCTGCGTGAGTGCTTGCTGTCATGTGTACATGGGTATGTACATGCATGTGTGTGCATCCTGCGTGAGTGCTTGCTGTCATGTGTACATGGGTATGTACATGCATGTGAGTGAGAGGAGTATGAGGAGGGGGAATGTGTGGATGCAGTCACATGTGCATGCTTGTCAGTATGTGTGTGTGTGTCTGTGCTTGTGTGTGTCCCTGTGTGTGGTGTGTGTGTGTGTTGTGCGTGCGCACGCGCATGTGCATGCATGTGTGTGCGTGTGTGCATGTGTGTGTGTGTGTGTGTGTGTGTGTGTGTGTGCGTGTGTGCATGTGTGTGTGTGTGTGTGTGTGGTGTGTGTGTGTGTGTGCGTGCACGCGCATGTGCATGCATGTGTGTGCATGTGTGCGTGTGTGCATGTGTGTGTGTGTGTGTGTGTGTGTGTGTGTGCGCATGCGCATGCATATGTGTGCATGTGTGCGTGTATGCATGTGTGTGTGTGTGTTGTGTGCATGAATAAAATGCCAAAGGATGAAGTAGTGAACAGCAGAGAAGAAGAGAGACAAATGATGCCAGAATCAAGGGTAAGGGCAGACAAGATGACAAAGGGTAAGGGCAGACAAGATGACAAAGGGTAAGGGCAGACAAGATGACAAAGGGTAAGGGCAGACAAGATGACAAAGGACCAAGTCTTCATGTTTCCTCTTCTGTAGCCCCACTGGCATTGTCATGTGATTGTTTATGGCAAAGCGTGTTAGAGTCAAACAATAAAACAAAAAAAAAGTACACTCAGAAAAATAACAAAAAGTCACACACAAAAAATGACTAACACACACACACACACACACACACACACACACACACACACACATGAACAGAGGCATGCTCTTGCAAATAAAAAATGTAAGTAAGATATAAAAGAGCACCTGTAGTTTAAACCAGTCTCTTTTAAAAGTACCAATGATCTGAACAAATCTATTTCTCATCCTCCCTCGCCCCTCTCTTCATGCCCTTTACGCCCTCCAATTCCCTCCCCGCCCCTTCAAAAATAATGGAAAAAGAAAAAAAGCTAACAAAAAAAAGCCCCACCAAAACACACATACACACACACACACACCACACACACACACACACACACACACACACATATACGCACAAACGCACACTCATGCACAAACATGCACATGCACTTTACAACAACAAAAAAATCGCTCAGTTTGAAAAGAAGAAGCACAATAAACAGCCATAGTAGAAGTAAGACATAAGCATGAACCCAAACCAAAAAATAATTATAATCACAAACAACTAACACAGAGACTGAAGCCCATCAACACACACACACACACACACACACACACACACACACACACACACACACATGTAGGTATTTACACAGGACTCACCATCAGAAGAATCAACTGCGGTGTAGTTCATCGTCATCCATCGCAGGCCACCATGGTCTCCCTGGCGGAACACCACTGTCAGGTATCGCCCCGTGCTATTGTACACCGCTTCCGGCATCCGACTGCAGAGCTCCTGAATCAGCTCCTGTCTGTCATCAGTGTCATATTGGTCTCCTGCAACAGGAGAACACATCCTGTCTGTCATCAGTGTCATATTGGTCTCCTGCAACAGAACACATCCTGTCTGTCACCAGTGTCATATTGGTCTCCTGCAACAGGAAACACATCCTGTCTGTCACCAGTGTCATATTGGTCTCCTGCGACAG
>CM065742.1:35508810-35523810 GCA_033310375.1 Conus canariensis
ATCTTATATTTCTTCTGGGTTGATCCTGAACCTTTACACAGGATCTCACAGTAAAGACACAAACGTTCCTCTCACTGGCATAAACCTGTGTTAGTTGCTGGTTCACTGACTGCGATCAGCCTTAATTGTGGGTTCACTGACTGATCAGCCTTAGTTGTGGGTTCACTGACTGTGATCAGCCTTACAGCCTTTGGTGCAGCAGTGGAGGGAGAGGCTTATCTCCCCTTTTTGTTTGTTAAAATACCCATGCTGCCTCTGTTACCTGTCTGACTGACAGGCTGTACGAGGAACAGGGCAGCCAATAATCTCACAGAAAAAAAAGGGGAGTGGTCATTCATCTTGGGGGAAGGGGGTGTTTTACTTTTAGAAGGAGACAGTACTTCCCTCCCCCTGGAGTGTGAGGTAATGTAACTGAGATCAGGGACGACAATCTCTCAGATGTTGATGTTTGTTAGCATTCATGCTGATGAACGAACTACAATGTCCACATCTATGAGACATGTACAGGCACAGGCATCCGGCCTGTCCAGGGGATTTGCATAAAGCCTGGCTACATTGCGCCGCAATGTTGCAATGACAAGTCATGACAAGTCAGCCGGACGGCTAAGGGGTGGCAATGACAAGTCAGCCGGACGGCTAAGGGGTGGCAATGACAAGTCAGCCGGACGGCTAAGGGGTGGCAATGACAAGTCAGCCGGACGGCTAAGGGGTGGCAATGACAAGTCAGCCGGACGGCTAAGGGGTGGCAATGACAGGTCAGCCGGACGGCTAAGGGGTGGCAATGACAGGTCAGCCAGACGGCTAAGGGGTGGCAATGACAGGTCAGCCGGACGGCTAAGGGGTGGCAATGACAAGTCAGCCGGACGGCTAAGGGGTGGCAATGACAGGTCAGCCGGACGGCTAAGGGGTGGCAATGACAAGTCAGCCGGACGGCTAAGGGGTGGCAATGACAAGTCAGCCGGATGGCTAAGGGGTGGCAATGACAGGTCAGCCGGACGGCTAAGGGGTGGCAATGACAGGTCAGCCGGACGGCTAAGGGGTGGCAATGACAAGTCAGCCGGACGGCTAAGGGGTGGCAATGACAGTCAGCCGGACGGCTAAGGGGTGGCAATGACAAGTCAGCCGGACAGCTAAGGGGTGGCAATGACAAGTCAGCCGGACGGCTAAGGGGTGGCAATGACAGGTCAGCCGGACGGCTAAGGGGTGGCAATGACAAGTCAGCCGGACGGCTAAGGGGTGGCAATGACAGGTCAGCCAGACGGCTAAGGGGTGGCAATGACAAGTCAGCCGGACGGCTAAGGGGTGGCAATGACAAGTCAGCCGGACGGCTAAGGGGTGGCAATGACAGTCAGCCGGACGGCTAAGGGGTGGCAATGACAAGTCAGCCGGACGGCTAAGGGGTGGCAATGACAAGTCAGCCGGACGGCTAAGGGGTGGCAATGACAAGTCAGCCGGACGGCTAAGGGGTGGCAATGACAAGTCAGCCGGACGGCTAAGGGGTGGCAATGACAAGTCAGCCGGACGGCTAAGGGGTGGCAATGACAAGTCAGCCGGACGGCTAAGGGGTGGCAATGACAAGTCAGCCGGACGGCTAAGGGGTGGCAATGACAAGTCAGCCGGACGGCTAAGGGGTGGCAATGACAGGTCAGCCGGACGGCTAAGGGGTGGCAATGACAGGTCAGCCGGACGGCTAAGGGGTGGCAATGACAGGTCAGCCGGACGGCTAAGGGGTGGCAATGACAAGTCAGCCGGACGGCTAAGGGGTGGCAATGACAAGTCAGCCGGACGGCTAAGGGGTGGCAATGACAAGTCAGCCGGACGGCTAAGGGGTGGCAATGACAAGTCAGCCGGACGGCTAAGGGGTGGCAATGACAAGTCAGCCGGACGGCTAAGGGGTGGCAATGACAAGTCAGCCGGACGGCTAAGGGGTGGCAATGACAAGTCAGCCGGACGGCTTAGGGGTGGCAATGACAAGTCAGCCGGACGGCTAAGGGGTGGCAATGACAAGTCAGCCGGACGGCTAAGGGGTGGCAATGACAAGTCAGCCGGACGGCTAAGGGGTGGCAATGACAGGTCAGCCAGACGGCTAAGGGGTGGCAATGACAAGTCAGCCGGACGGCTAAGGGGTGGCAATGACAGGTCAGCCAGACGGCTATGGGGTGGCAATGACAAGTCAGCCAGACGGCTAAGGGGTGGCAATGACAAGTCAGCCGGACGGCTAAGGGGTGGCAATGACAAGTCAGCCGGACGGCTAAGGGTGGCGATGACAAGTCAGCCGGACGGCTAAGGGTGGCAATGACAAGTCAGCCGGACGGCTAAGGGGTGGCAATGACAGGTCAGCCAGACGGCTATGGGGTGGCAATGACAAGTCAGCCGGACGGCTAAGGGGTGGCAATGACAGGTCAGCCAGACGGCTATGGGGTGGCAATGACAAGTCAGCCAGACGGCTAAGGGGTGGCAATGACAAGTCAGCCGGACGGCTAAGGGGTGGCAATGACAGTCAGCCGGACGGCTAAGGGGTGGCGATGACAAGTCAGCCGGACGGCCCAGGGGTGGCAATGACAGGAGATGGGGCTGAGGGGTGAAGGCAGGCACTGACAAATGACGTAAACTGAAGACCCTCAGTGTATTTTGTGAGACAAACTAAGACAGACAGAGAGAGAGAGAGAGAGGAGAGAGAGAAGGGGAGAGAGAGAGAGAGAGAGAGAGAGAGAGAGAGAGAGAGACGAGAGAGAGAGAGAGAGTGAAAAAGGGGGGAAGGGGCAGGATAGCACGGACTGGCAATTGTCATGTCACACAGATCTTCAAAAGACAAACTACTTACTCTGATTCAGAAGTGAACTGCTCTTCCCCATGGCTCAGAATCTGCTTTTCTATCACTAGTTTCTCATTTCCAGTCAAACTGTTCCACATCTTACTTAAACTTTGCGCAAAAACTTTAGCACTGTGACTGAAATGAGAAACATTGTTGCTGTAAATTCGATGATAATTTGATGATGAAAGTCAAAGTGTATGTTGACTATAAAGTTTGGACCCATATTTGTTTCAATGTAAATTACAGTCTGTAACATTGCATGCGTGTTGTGTTGTGTGCTGCACTGAGGTGCACCACACTGGATGATTTTATGCTTTGAGCCGAGTTGACATGGACACTGAACATAACTGCAGATCAAACAGAAATGGATACAGTGTTAGCCTCATAAGATGGTTGCCAAAAATTATTTTACTATGATAAGGGCACTTCAAACTGATTTACTGGGCATATTTTGAGAACAAGAAAAGAAATGCCATGCATTCTGAAAACAGAATAAAGCACCAGTTCAGCAAGCAGTTAAGACTGCACATCTACACTCTTAAGTTTTACGTAGGGCATCTCTCTCTCTCTCTCTCTCTCTCTCTCACTCTCTCTCTCTCTCTCTCCCTCCCTCTCTTTCCCCCACTCTCTCTGTCTTTCCCTGGCCCTTCAATAAATTTCTTCATGTCTTTGATTAGACTAACAAGTTGGCTTAGGCAATAAAGATCCCAACTATGTTATGCAAAGTGATTCATACTGCACGTGAACCTACAGCAAAAGAGAGAGTGGGGGGAGGGGGGGGGAGAGAGAGAGAGAGAGAGAGAGAGAGAGAGAGAGAGAGAGAAGAGGGAGGGGAGAGAGGAGAAAGTCCCTGTAAATATTCTGTTAAAAAGTTTGACTTGTAAACATTATTTATATCACATTGAAAAAGGAATAAAGAAGAAAAAGGAAAAAAATATAAAAAGACGCATATGATCACTTTCACAACATTCTTTCCAAAGAAGAGCAACCAGAACTTCATACATAGATGTGGTTGTGCAAAGATAAAAGATACTTTCCACAATGCAATACAAATCTAAAGAATGCTCTGCTGAAATGGTGCTGAAAAGAATGGCACCAGCAGATGAAAGTCTGACATCAGCATCAACTTAGGAGCAAGCCATGCCACATGCACATTCATACAATGTTGACTACCCATCCCAAAGACTTACCTCTGGAACAGGTAGTCATAGGGCTCATCAAGGGACCTTTTGAATGTCGTGACACTGGGATCGATACTTGCTGTCAGCTCATTGGTATAGCGGCAGCTGTTTCCTTTCACTTTACAAACTGAAAGTATACATACATATAAATGTCTGTGAACATGTGTGTGTGTGTGTGTGTGTGTGTGTGTGTGTGTGTGTGTGTGTGTGTGTGTGTGTGTGTACATGTATGCAAGCGTACATGCATGCATGAGTGCTCGCATTATTTTATGTTGATAATAGTAATATAGGTTAGCTGATTAAAGAAATTATGCCCATTAATAATAATATTTTGCTTGTCATAAGAGGATACTATGTATACCTGTACAGTTGCTTTATTCACTGGCACAGTATAATAGATATATGTTTTTATTTGCTTAGCTGAGAACACTTTGATAGTTTGAACTTACACAAGTTTAAATGTGGTCACAAGTATATGTGTGTGTATATATATATATATATATCCTGACGATAGCCAAGCGCTAGAAACAAATTTGTAGATAATTTTAATATTCCTCTTAATACTTGTCTTAACTGATGTTGCTCCCCAAGGGGTTGAGCACTTGTAGAATTGTTTTAGGCTTTTTAACCATACTGATATATATATATATATATATATGTGTGTGTGTGTGTGTGTGTGTGTGTGTGTGTGTGTGTGTGTGTGCATGTGTGAATGTGTGTGTGTGTGTGTGTGTGTGTGTGTATGTGTGTGTGTGTGTGTGTGTGTGTGTGTGTGTGTGTTTGTATGTGTGTGTGTTTATGCACATGCACACATACATACACACACACACTCACTCACACACACACACACACACACAACACACACACACACACACACACACACACATATATATATATATATATATATATATATATATATTACTTGTGACTACATTTAAACTTGTGTAAGTTCAAACTATCAGAGTGTTCTCAGCTAAGCAACTAAAAACATACTGTGCCAGTGAATAAAGCAACTGTACAGGTATACATGGTATCCTGTGTAACGAGTGTTGATGAATAAGTGCAAATGGTGATGTAAGCGCATTGAGTTGTGTAACAGAATGCGCTATAAGTATTATACATATATATTATATTATTATTATCTCTTATGACAAGCAAAATATTATTATTAATGGGCATAATTTCTTTAATCAGCTAACCTATATTACTATTATCAACATAAAATAATCTATAGCCACTATGTTGTAGTAGGCACACATCAGTCTTAGAAGACCATGGAGCTGATGCTTCTGGGTAATTCTGGTGTAATGCAGCATGAGACTGGTCCAGCCTAGGTGGGGCTGACAGTCCCTCCCACACTACTTAACACAAGGTCTGATGGCGATCCATGTGTGCGGCTTTGGGCCTTACTCCTCAGGCTCTTTGCATCAGCTACGGCAACTATCATTGATCACACCTCAAATTGAAAATCTGAAATTAGCCCCTGGCAGCCTCTTTTTCTCTTTTACTTCTGTGTGTGTGTGTGTGTGTGTGTGTGTGTGTGTGTGTGTGTGTGTGTGTGTGTGTGTGTGTCCTTCATTTAACGTCTATCCACTATTCGTGATATTAGACCCAAAAAAAAAAAAAAAGTGAATGTGTACGGAAGTAATTGCGAGCGTGCACATAATGTGTGTATGTGTATATGTATGGGTGCACGTGCACGCGAATGTGTGTGTGTGTGAGAGAGTGTGCGCGCGCGCGCGTGTGCGTGTGTGTGCGTGTACGTGTGTGTGTAAGTGAGAGAGTTGTGGATGTGTAAGTGTGTGAATATCTTTACACAAGTCATAAGTGAAGATTAACATGAAACAAAATACTTATAACCAACAACTAACTTATCAATTAAAGTCAAAACGGATGACAGTATTAAAGAAAAAAGAAAAAAAAAAAAAAATAAATAAACAAACAAACAAAATCCTTTGCCCCCCCCCCCCCCATTTTATCCACCCCACCCCCCTTCCTTTCTTATCCCCCGCAAATAAAGTTAATAAAAAAGATTATAAGTATTTTCCAATAGGGGTGCATTCTAAGTGTACAAAGAATTTGTACGTTAAAGCTGGTGACTGAAAAATGGCCTGCACAGTATTTTGCTTCAATACTGGAATGATTTTTTTCATATCATTGCATGAAACAATATGAATTGGAGTAATTTTGTTTCCACATACGCAAACTACGTTTTTTACATATTTTGTTTTAAATGCATTAAGTTTCCACCTGTGCATTAATGAGAGTAATTTTCTATTAAGATTAAAATTCTCTTTGATTCTTTTAATATCAAAATGTTCTTTATAAACATGATCTACCATACTATATTCGAAAGTTTTCCAGATATGCGACTGAACTAAGTTACACTGTTCATGTACTGATAAGGGGAAATCAAACAGTTCTGAATCAAAACTATTTTTGGCTCCACGTTTAGCTGCCCTGTCTACTTTTTCATTATAATGAAAAGAACAATGTGAAGGAATCCAACAAAAAGCTACATGGGTTCCTCTTGCAATTAACATGTGTATCATACAATTTATCTCTATGACCATTTCAGGTCTTGTGTGCAATTGAGAAACTTTTAATGCCTGAAGAGCTGATTTTGAATCAACACAGAACAGAATTTGAAATATTGTTTTTGGAAAGTTTAAAAGGTAATTTAAAGCCAGGAGTATCGCTGTTAATTCTGCTGTAAATATCGATTTGTTAATTCCGATATAAAATGATTTCTCTACTCTTAAGTCTGGTATTAAGAATGCACAACCTGTTTGTTTATCAATGCACGAACCGTCTGTGTATATTTTCAAATAATTTGAATAGTTCTTTTCAATATGGCATTTGATACAGCTTGCTAACATGTTTATGTTTTCATCTTTTTTCATATTGGTATGTTCAATATCAAAATGTGCTTTATTAAGCTCCCATGGTGGTATAGGAGAAAATAACGGTCTAATGGATAGAGCATCGTTATCGATTGAAACTCCAGAATCAGTAATACTTTTTGACGTGTACGTTGCTGGTGTTTTTTGAGAAGCTATAGATTTTGCTCTTTTAGGAAAATCAATATCTGACCTCATTTTTATTTCAGATCTAATGTGCGTTTTATTAGTTGTACTCTTGATAACAAATTTACAACACGCTAACTCTCTGTATTCATCTAAGGGAAGCATTTGCGCTTCATAATACGTACGAGAAGATGATGCATGCACCGGAAGGCCAAGTGCTAATTTCAATGCCTTGCATTCAATACTTTCAAGCTTTTTCAATAGGTATTTGGGAGCGCTAAAGATTACTTCTTGGGCATATGTTATTTTCGACCTCATTAAAGATTTACATAGAGTTATCAATGTAGATGAATTCTGTCCCCATTTTTCTTTAGAAATAATTTTAAGGAAATTTAATATTTTCCTCGCCTTTGTTAATAAGTATTCAATATGAGCGTTCCATGATAGTTTAGATGTGAAATGGACTCCTAGGAATTTAACTTCTGTCACGTATTTAAGAGGTGTTTCGCCCAATGTAAAAACAGGCAGTTTTTCTGGATTATTACCACTATTGAAAAGAATTATATTTGTTTTTTCAACAGATAAGTTCAATCCATTTAACTTCATGTATTCCGACATCCTATTTAGTTCGTCTTGATAGATCTTTCTGATGAAATTTATATCACGCTGTGGAGTTTTCTTTTTAAGAGTTACTTCCGTCCACATGCAAATGTCGTCTGCATATTGAACGAGAACTACCTTTTTAGATAACTTATTTGGCAAATCATACAATAGCAATGAGAAAAGAAGCGGAGCTAACACTGACCCTTGGGGGATTCCCATTGACAAAGTTCTACTGGTGGAATATGTTTTTCCTTCTCTTGTTTGTATTACCCTATCTTTCAGAAAGCATTTAACATAATTGTATACATTTCCTGATAGTCCAATATTTTTAAGTTTGTTTAATAGCTGTGAATGCCACACTTGATCGTAAGCCTTGGTTATGTCAAAAAATGTAGCCAGGACACATTTACGTCTTGCAAATTGTTTCTTTATATTTGCTGATAATTTCACTAATATTTCTGTAGTAGATCTCCCTTTACGAAAGCCAGCTTGATTAATAGGAATGATGTCATTTTTTTCGCAGTAATGTGCTAGTCTATTCAAAACAATTCTTTCTGATAGTTTACAGACGTGTGATGTTAATGCTATAGGTCTGTAATTTTTAGGATCACTAGAAGACTTTCCTTGTTTATGAACTGGGACAACAATTGTCTGTTTCCATATTTTGGGCATGTCGCTACTATTCCAGCAAGTACTTAGCAAAGCATGAAGAAAAACTACAAGATTTTCAGGTAAATTCTTTAGCATCTGATTAGATATTGCATCTAAACCAACTGATGATTTCCTTATTGGAATGGCTCTAATGGCTTCTTTTACTTCATATACACTTATAGGAGCATTAATGTTTATGCTATTATCTGGTGGTGGATCATCACATGTTATATTACTTTCTTCTTTTCTCTGTAAATTCGGTCAGTGATTGTTAGACCCTCAGGACGGCTGACTTCAGCGAATAAGTTTACAAAAACTTCTGCTTTCTCTTTAGTAGTGGGCAGATTGTTGTTATCTATTTTTATGGGATACTGTGGTGATGTCAATCCATTTTTCATAGCTTTCAGTTCTTCCCATACTTTTCCCATATCCTTACAATGTTTTACTTCAGAGTTACAGTAGAAAGAAACTCGTGGAGAGCGTGGCAGCAGAGAGTCCTCAGAAGAGAAGCCCCTTCAAGCAAGTGTTTCGGCCCTTATCTCCTGACACTCTAGGGGGGTTGGGCCACACCCGGTTCATGACTCCGGATGTCCCTCTGCTGCCCCTTTTTTTTTTTTTTTTTTTTCCCCATCTTGGGACGAGCCATGGCTGGGATTCGAACCCATGACCCTCTGGACATGCTCATTTTCCACTTAATGACTCGCGCTTTAACCACTGAGCCACAGGGACACCTGATATTTGTAGGAAATTTAAGCCTTATGAAGTTCACTTTTGTTCCTCCTTGACCAGATCCAGCTTGAACACCTCTCTGCCGCTTCTGCCATTGCTTTCAGGCCTCTGGTTTTTTCCTTCCCTGCAACTGAGAGCTGTTTCATGAGGCTGTATGCAGACGTTCCTACAAACCCCCTAGCTCCAATTTCTGCAGTGAGGACTTTGACCTGATAGCCTTCCCCTCTCAGGCTGTTTGCCAGATCAGCATACTTTTCAGTCTTGTAGATTTGAGCTGCCTCCATTCTGTTCTCATATGGTACCGTGAGCTCGATCATGATCAGCTGCTTGGTTGACTTAGAGTGGACTACTATGTCTGGTCTCATGCCACTCTTGCTGATGATCTCTGGGTGACTCTTCCATTCTGGGAGGTCTGCAGTGCACTCCCAGTCATCTGCCCCGTCCAGCAGACTCTGCCTGCATGTTTCGAGTGGCACTGTTGTTCTTGGCCATGATTTGCTGCCTCCTGCCGTGAAGAATGTTGCGGGTGCTTTTGGAGTCCTGATTTTCCCTTTTGTGGTGTTGGTACTAGCCCAGACTACTTGTACAATCTCTTTGAGCACTTGGTTGTGCCTCCATGTGTACCTTCCTTGAGCCAGGGCTACTTTACATGAGCTTAGGACATGCTCCACTGTTTGTTTTTCATGGCAGAGGGGACATGCAGGATCGTCTGTTTTCCCCCACTTCACCAGGTTTGCATTTGAGGGCAGTAGGTCATATGCAGATCTGAGAATGAAGCTGATCCTGAGAGGGGCCATGCGCCAAATGTCATTCCAAGTGAGACTTCTTTGGAGTGCATTCTCCCACGTTGTCCATTGCCCTTGCTGGCTCTGCTGGACTGCTTTTTGGAGTCTTTTTTGGTCTTCTTCTTTTCTCATCTCCTGAATCATCATGTCTCTTTTGGCTTTTCCTTTGGCCTTTGACCACCATTCAGTTTTGGTCACCCCCAGTCCCTGTCTGTTGGTCTGTGTGTGTCCTGTTATTTCTCTGATCTTGAGACTTTCTTTTGCAGAATCCATCGCCTCTTGAACTTTCCATTTTCTGCCTGTCTTCAGCTGGGGCTTGATTGCTTCTACCACCTTGTCTCCTGAGTCCTCCAGCATGCTTTGAAGTCTGATCTTCCCTGCTTTGTATTCCTCCAGGATGGATTTCAGTGGTAGTTTCAGCTTTGCTTGGCGACAGTACAGCGCTATGTCAGTCAGACAGGGTGGGACACCAAGCCATTTCCTTGTGAACTTGTTTATTTTGGCTTCCATTGCCTCCACTATGCTGGTGCAGATGTCGTATATCATAAGAGGCCATAGGAGCTTTGGTATCAGCATGAACTGCAGACACCAGACCTTGTATTTGCCAGGGAGCCCACACTGGTCAATGGTCTCCAAGCCTTCCTCCACCATCTGCTTGGTTTCTTTTGCTCTTTGTGTGTCTTTCAGCGTATCATCATACCATCTTCCAAGGCTCTTGACTGGTTCTTCTGTGACTGTTGGAATGGCCTGGTTGGCAACACTGAAGACCACAGATCCGGCCACTTTTCCTTTCCTCAGTGAGAGACTCCGTGATTTCTTTGGCTTGAACTTCATTCTGGATGAGGCAACTATGTCGTCCAGCCTCTCCAGCACATGACGTGTCTCGTCTTCTCTGGATGAAATCACTGTAGTGTCATCCATGAAGGCCTTGAGAGGAGGCATCTTGTATCCATCGCCAAGGTCTGTTTGTCTCGCGTTGTTTGTTGCTGCTTTCAAGATGAGTTCCATTGCCAGCACGAACAGTATTGGGGAAATTGCACAGCCCATTGCAATACCCACTTCCAAGTTGATCCAGTCTGTTGTGTACTCCTTGGTAGAGAACCGCATTGAGAAGCCATTGAAGTACTTCTTGAGCATGTCGCGGATGTTCTTTGGCACATGGTACATCTCAAGAGCCAACTGTATCATCTCATGGGGCACAGATCCATATGCGTTTGCCAGATCAAGCCACACTACGTCCAGGTCTCTCTTTTCTGTTTTTGCTTTTTGGATTGCGTCCCAGATCATTGTGGCGTGTTCTACACAGCCAGCCACGCCTGGGATGCCACCTTTCTGGACTGACACATCCAAGTACTTGTTTTCCATCAGGTACTTGGTCAGCCTTGCTGCCATGACAGAGAAGAAGATTTTCCCTTCGACGTTCAGTAGTGATATTGGTCTGAACTGGCTGATGTCACTTGAGTTTTGCTCTTTGGGGATGTACACACCATCTGCCGTCATCCACTGGCCGCTGATCTTCTGGTTTCTCCAAGCCGATCGCAGCAGCCTGTGGAGCCACTCCAGCACCTTGGGACATTTCTTGTAAAGCTGGTAAGGTATTCCGTTTGGCCCTGGTGATGATTTGGCTCTGGCTTTGTCGACCACCTTCTTGATTTCCGCCAACGTTGGAGGCTTGCCATTGAATTGTTCCTCAGGGTTGGTTGGCCACACCAGCCCTTGAATGTCGAGTGGTGCTTTGCTCTGTGGGTCAGAGTATGTTTTCCTCAGATGCTGCTCAAGAACTCCTTTGTCCACACTTAGGGTCCCAGATTTTGGCTGCTCAAACAGTGTTCTGGAAAACTGGAAGGGGTCTCTGAAGAAGCGCTCTTGTGTCTTCTTCTTTTTGCTCTTCCTCTTCCTCGCAGATTCCGCTTTGCTGAGGGCGCTGTGTTTTTCTTTCAGGTCTTTCCACAGTTTTCCCAAGCCTTGTTTTTCAGCTGGCAGTGCGGTTTTCATTTGCATCTTGAGGTTTTTCTTTTGGACCCTGATCTTGTCCATCTTTTCTTGGCGTCTGGATTTCTTTGGAGGTGTTTTCTCTTTGGGTAGTTTTGCTCCATAGGCGTCTCTACATGTGGCATACACAATGTCCCCATATGTGGCTAGTTTGTGTTCCAGGGTGCTTTTCCCTATCAGTGCATCGAGTCTTTGGACGATTTTTGCATCCAGTTTCTCCCAATCTTCAGTTTCGTTTGCTCGTGGCAGGTTGAGTTTCAGGCGCCTGGCATCGAGGGCCTGTGAAAATTCCTCATCCGAACCAACAGCGTGGATGTCCTTGGCACTGTGGTTTAAATCCTGGCCTTGGTCTTCCGACGTCTTATCTGCTGATGCAGTGCGCTGCTGCTCATTCAGATGAGTCTTCACACATCCCATCTTTGTTCTGTGGATCTTCATGCCACGGGTGGTAGCGAAACGCTTTCCACAGACACATGGATATTCCATTTGGTCCATGTTCATAGTCCGTTTGGGATTTGCAGTCATGATTGGTTGAGCACCGATGGATTCATCATTCTCTCCCCCTTTCGGTGAATCCTGGGAGCATCTTTTCCTTTTATTCCCAATGTTTCAATTTTGCATATTCTATTGCATCATCACTTTCTTTACCGGTCTTTTTCATTTTTTCATAATTACTAGCTGATCTTTTTTTACAATATATCTTAAATCTTTCTTTTTTCTTGTTATTTGCGCGTTCACATTCCTTGTTCCACCACACATTTCCATTGTGTTTTTTAGATTTTTTGTTTTTTATTTTTGGGATCAATTTATCTGCTGCTGTTAGGATAAATCTGCAGAATTTATCATACTGATTGTCTATATTTTCTTCAGTAGAATAATCTAAATCTATGTTTTTAAGGATGTCTTTGAACAATGACCAATCTGCACACTTGTAATTATACTTTGGAATAACATCTTCTGTGTTTTCTTCTTCTTCTTCTGCTATGTTATTTAAAGATATTATGACTGGAATATGATCTGATCCTAAAGAGTCATCTCCCGTTTCCCACACTGCGTTGACTACCAATGATGGAGATACAAAAGTTAAATCAATGGCTGAGGGATTATGGTTAGATATATCTGGAATACGAGTTATGTTTCCATTATTCAGTATGTAAAGAATAGAATCCGCTATGTTATCTAACAAACGGTTATTAGAAATATAGGAACAACTCTTATCCCAAAAAGGGGCATGTGCATTAAAATCACCCCCAATAACCCACTTATCCGTTTGATCTTGGAACCCCTTCAACCATTCAGTGTTCTTATTATCAGGACCTTTTGGAAGATAAATTGAAGCAACATTAAGAATCAAGGATGAAGTGAACTTAACCATAGCTGCACAGCATGACACAGAGGAAATATTATACACTGGTGGAGTTCTTTCACAAAAGTCCAGGTCTTCATGCACATAAATGGCTGTTTGCACTCTGTCTCCACATTGTTCGTAAACCGGAGGGTGGTAAAATCCAGGTAGATATGGTAATTTATCACAGCTCACATTTAAAGATTGTAGTAATAAAACATGAAACTTATTTGCTACTAGATATTGATTTAAGTATGATAGATTTTTCGTTATAGAACGACAATTCCACTGTAAAAATGTAATGTTTGGCTTTTTATGTGCTTTCATTTATATATCACAATAATTTATATCATTTAGACATTAACTATCTTAGAGATGACTATAGATGAAAACAGAAAATCTTGATGATTGACTGTAAACACAATAATTAATATCATTTAGACATTAATTATCTTAGAGATGACTATAGATGAAAACAGAAAATCTTGATGATTGACTGTAAACAGCTGAGAGTCAAAGTACGACCAGTTTAGTAGAACCAAGGACGTGGAAAAGGCGGAGGGTGAAAACCTTGGCAACTGTAACGAAAGGCTGCGGGTCTCCTCCGTGGCTTTTCCCAAAACATTCCATGCAGGTGTTTGCCCAGGGTCCTCGCGATGGTGCTCGCTCCTCTGGTCGTGGGGTGAACGTCGTCAGCTGTCAGTACTCTTCTGTCTTCCATCCTCAACTCGTTAAAGGAGACGAAAGTAATGTCGTTTTCTGTCTGTAGTTTCTGTCTTGTCATTGCGTTGAACAGATCTTTCTTAATGTCTAGTGTTTTATTTTTGACAGGAGCCACTTGACTTACTACGATTTTGGCTTTGGGGAATTGACCTTTGGCCTCCTTGACGCATTTCTGCATTTCCGTGCTGCATTTCTCCGGATCTTTCCCCTTCAAATCGTTCACTCCTACATGCAGAACTACACATTCGGGTTCAGGATTCAGAGATACTTTTGCCTCGTTCAGAGCGCGTGTGCAATGCTCAATCTGATACGCTTTTCTCTTTGCCACATGCAGACCGTATGACAGGCCAAGTCTCCGTGCATCAACCTTCTTCATGATACTGTCATGTATCAGGAGGACACGAGGCAAGTCGCCACCAGATGTAGAAACAGAATGGGATACGTATTTCTTTGTTGTGCCAGAGTGTTTTTGTTTGACGTTTTGTTTGTGTGGAGACTTGGTGTTTTCTATCTTTTGTTCCACAGATGTGTTACGCAATTTCGCAGAACCTTGTTTGACGTTGCTTTGATTCTTTACGTCACAATTCAGTTTTTGTTCTTTGTGGTCTTGTTTCATTAGGCTATTTTCTTTGTTTGGCCTAATGTACGGCTCGTACAATTCATCCGCGCCCTTGTGTTGGGGAGGAGATTTTGCCGGCAGCGATGTTGATGCAACTTTTGCATAAGAGCGGTGAGGCGTTGCGAAGGATGTTTCGGTCGATTCGGTCTGAATGGCGACACTTTCGCTTTTCGTTATCTTGAGGTTCAATTCAATTATTTTGGTCTGTTTTTCAACAATTTTCTCTAGACTCAAGATTCGTTCGCTCAGAGTCATTATGAGAGCTTTGAAATCGTCCGTGTTACTTCCCGCTTCTCTTTTCGGGCTGTCTTCTGCGGGGCCTTTATTGTCGGCAGGCGTACCGGACATTTTTGTTTGGGTTTCTAAACGGTCACCCCCGCTTCGAATATTCGATTGGCTTGTTACAGTCGATGGAACATTTTGCAAACTGCTGTTAGTTTTTTCTATTGGCAAAGTTGATGGCTTACCTCATGCATTTCTTGTTTTTGTCATCCTGGTCATCATTTTTTTTAAACTTTACAAAAAACTCAG
>CM065742.1:35533810-35571310 GCA_033310375.1 Conus canariensis
CCCACAAGACTTGAGGATGAACTTACAAAGTGTTGACAATGAAACCATGTTCTTAAGTATTAGTCCAAAGCTGTCATGGCCCTTGCCAAAGAGATTGCAGCCCGAAATGGCATTGCCTATGGGTTTAATAATGAAAAACGATCGGCTGGGGAAAAAAAAATGGCTGCAGCTGTTCTTGAAGACGCATCCAGAAAATTCTTTATGGCAACCTGAAGCAACTTCATTTGCCAGAGCAAATGGCTTTAACAAGCAGAACGTCGGGTAAGCTTTTTTCAGCCTCTGAAAGGCCTTATTAACCGTCACCAGTTCTCTGGAACAACAGTATTTAAAATGGATGAGACAGGGGTTAGCGCTGTGTTTAAAAAAGCGTCAAAAGATTCTCGGCCAAAAAGGAAGCACCAAACAGGAGCCGTGTCCAGTGGGGAAGGAGGCACCACCACCACCTGCATGCTGCTGTAATGCTGCTGGACAGTTTGTTCCCCACTGCTATCGTTTTTAAGGAAAGGATGAACCCTCTACTATCCAATGGGGCCCCAAGCGCGCACACGCAAGCACGAACACACACACACACACACACACACACACACACACACACACACACACACACACACACACTCTCTCTCTCTCTCTCTCTCTCTCTCTCTCTCTCATCCGCTCGCGCGCACACAACACACACACACACACACACACACACACACACACACACACACACACACACACACACACAGAGAGAGAGAGAGAGAGGACAGACAGACGACAGAGACAGACAGACAGACAGAGACAGAGACAGAGATAGAGACATCCGCGCGCACGCGCACGCACAGAGCATGCACGCCCCACACACGCATATTCACACACTGTTGATACAAAAAGTATACAAGCCAGGGAGCGTTTCAGTTTTTCCTTTCACAAAACACTGTTATTCCTTTGCAGAACTGAGCTGAGATCTCATCAGCCGTCCAGTTCTGTTTAAAGTCAGGGGACACAGGTGTGTGTGTGTGTGTGTGTGTGTGTGTGTGTGTGTGTGTGTGTGTGTGTGTGTGTGTGTGTGTGTGTGCGTGCGTGCGTGCGTGGCGTGCGTGCGTGCGTGCGTGCGTGCGCGCGCGCGCGCGCCGGCGCGGCGTGTGTGTGTTTTTTTTTTGTTTTTTTTTAAAGTATAATTGTTAAGCTCGGTTTGGAGACAACAAACTTGTCACTTTATTTTCACTTTTTTGTCTTCTGTTAAACTCGGAACTCAGTAAATGGGCATTGTTTTTGTTTAGTTATCTATCATAAGCCCGAAACGGTGGTTTGGCATCAGTTGTTTTGGATTTCAAGAGGTAGTTTCACTTATTCAAAGCCTTTCAAACCAGTGTACTTAAATACACACTTCGGACTTTGGCGCCATCCCGTTCGGTGGTGGAGGCCCAGGTTCCAAAGTCCGAAAGAAAGTACGATTTTCTTTCTTTTTTTTGCGGGACTGTAACTCCCATTTCATGGCACTTTGGTAGCAATTTTATGGAAGGGTGTGTACTTTTAACCAAGTTTCTATGAAAGCTCGGTTTCTATTTTGCAATGTCTTTATATTACGAAATCGTGGCACAAAATCCTTAAGTGTTCGGACTTTTAGAGACTTTCCCCCTATGTGTGATGGTTTCGGGGATATATCGAGAGACCTACCATGGATTGAACTGAACACTTCATTTGAATGAGCCCATAGTCTAACGTTCCGTGAGTGAACGCATGCATACAATCTGGCACACATGTAAAATCACACTTTCAACATTCGAAAGAGAAGGCCAGATTGGCGGTTGGTATGGATGAGGCGTTATACATGATCTGCACCCTGCAAGGAAAAAAAAAGTAAACACACTCACGAAAGGTGAAAACAAAACAGAAAAAAAAAAAAAAACTGTGTGACTTATACCGTCTGAATGACGCGTGAAACGAATGAATGTAACGCCCCAGACACCTTTTCAGTCTGTCCCGAGCGTCCTTCTACATCCCTGACAATGTATCGAATGGTGGTCAGGCATGGATATCCATACCCCTGTTCCCATGTGCCACCTAAGTGTTGCCAACAATGCAATCATTAAACCCCCAGTCACACGAGGACAAAGACCTATGAATGGAAATATTGTCATTGAATATCAACTCTTTCTAGCGATCCAATCATCGACATTTCAATTTCTTTTCATGTCCCATTTCAAAATCTTAAAAAAGTGCACGGGAAGCAACTCCTTCAATCCTTGTCAGTTATTACTTCCCCTGGCAGAAATAATGGTGTGTTCACCTTCAATCCTTGTCAGTTATTACTTCCTCTGGCAGAAATAATTGTGTGTTCACCTTCAATCCTTGTCAGTTATTACTTCTCCTGGCAGAAATAATTGTGTGTTCACCTTCAATCCTTGTCAGTTATTACTTCTCCTGGTAGAAATAATTGTGTGTTCACGCATAAACAGACTCTATTATGCGGATCACACGTTATTCCACCTTGTTTGAGTTCTGCGCTCTCCCGAGCTTTTGTAATTCCTATACATTCTGACGGCTGTGCAAATAGGGGAACACGATTGAACCGCCTTTCTGAAAGCTAAGCCCTCCCCCCCCCACCCCCCACCCCCCCCGCCCCGCCCCCCTCCCCCCTCTCCCCGCATCCCCACCTTAGACACCAAAGATTACCTTAATACTAATTCCACACGTTAGGGACATTCTCGATTTTATGGCTGATCGAGAAGTCACGACCATTTTCTGCCACTCACGTGACGCAGGCTTGCCTCTCTCTCTCTCTCTCTCTCTCTCTCTCTCTCTCTCTCTCTCTCTCTCTTCTCTCTCTCTTGGGGGTCTGCGCGGGAGAAGTAGGTCCCGAGAGCCAATTGTTCTAGTCTCCTTGAGGTCTGTTCGCTTCTTCAGATCCTAGGCCCTGAGTCGATAAAACTTTCTTACATCTGGGAAGAAGAGGGGAGCGGGAATCCCCTTAGGCGCTCGTAAAATGGACTGTCTCTCTGTTCAGCAGGGGGGCGAAGAATTTCTCTGTCATATGGGAGGTCCTGGGGGAGGTGCCAGCCCCGTCGTGCGTGCATTCATATACTCTGTCTGTCTGTCTGTCTGTCTGTCTGTCTGTCTGTCTGTCTGTCTGTCTCTCTCTCTCTCTCTCTCTCTCCTCTCTCTCTCTCTCTCTCTCTCTCTCTCTCGTTTTACATGTAGATTGATGAAAAACCGAGTTGGATTTAGATCGTACGGATGTGTGTGTGTGTGTGTGTGTGTGTGTGTGTATGTGTGTGAGTGTGTGTGTGTGTGTGTGTGTGTGTGTGTGTGTGTGGTGTGTGTGTGTCCCCGCGCGCGCGCGCGCGCGCGCACACACACACACACACACACACACACACACACACACACACACACACACAGAGTGTATCTCTATGTGTCTCTTCATGTGTGTGTGTGTGTGTGTGTGTGTGTGTGGGAGAGAGAGAGAGAGGAGAGAGAGAGAGAGAGAGAGAGAGAGAGAGAGAGAGAGAGAGGGCACGCGCGTTTCTGCGCACGCTACGCACGAATGTGCGGGTTATGTGTGTGTATGGGAGGTGGGAAGGGTGTGTGTTTGAGGGGGGAAGAGGGAGGGCACTAGGGGCCGGGGATGGGGGAGGGGGGGGGGGGAGTGGGGTGGAGAAGAGGGGAAAAGCGTTGCAAAGAAAATGGAAAGATCATGGCTGAAACTAAGGTTTTCTCAAGAACATGCAGAGAGAGAGAGAGAGAGAGAGAGAGAGAGAGAGAGAGAGAGAGAGAGAGAGACAGACAGACAGACAGACAGACAGACAGACAGACAGACAGACAGACAGACAGACAGAGAGAGAGCTACATGGTTCTACAAATGAAATATGAAATACACCGTACCATAAAATGTATATATTAGCTCTCCCGTCTTTTCCAATGGACAGAGGATGTTTCAGTATGGTGGATCTATTCTGATTCCCCTCAAGCTCCTCAATGGCGCTGAGGTGGAACACGGTACAGATACAGAGCTACACACGGTGCCCCAGAGGAGCAGGCATTTTGGTGATATACCATAAAACCTCTTCGCGGTGGGAAAGTTACCTTGTACTTGTCAAAATCTCCTAGCACACCGACTCTCCTGTACCTGCGTTAATACATTGACAAGAAGGCTTTTACTCAACAAATTACCGGACTGTCTTGCAGTGAACCACTTTTGAGTGAACCAAGGAGTAAATTGTTCTTAACAAATTACTAATCGCCAAGAAGTATGCAGCCCTCAGCAAATAGAGTAGTCCCACACATGGCAATGATAGTGAGAACGTCAAGAACAGACGCAGAGATGAGAAACGACGACGAAATTTAAAGAACGCGTCACTGATGCGGGTGTTGTCTGTTGACAAAAACGAGCTAACTGTCAATGCAAATAGACACATGTTGCGTGTGTTTAAAGACTGCATGTTATAAACGACATCTTCTCTAATCATGTCCCGCCATTATACAGGATAAATAGTAACATCGTGTGGTCGACCACCCGCCAAGGCGCAGTGGTTAGCGCCTGGGAGGTCGCGGGTACGATTCTCATCACAGCCATTCATTTGCTGGATTCTTCGGTCTCCACTGCTCCTATCCAGAGCTGAGTTTGCAATGGGCGCAACAGGGAAGACTGGTACCAGACAGTCGAGTGGCGTTCACCTCACGGATGTGTCTCTGAGTCACCAGACTGTCGAGTGGCATTCACCTCATGGATGTGTCTGAGTCACCAGACAGTCGAGTGGCGTTCACCTCACGGATGCGTCTCTGAGTGTTGCTTTCATTTTCTGACCAACATTGCAGGTATCTGAAAATTTCAGGGTCGGTTGAGTGCAGTTTTAAGGAGTTCAGTATTTCATGTGTAATATTAATTCAGCTTCATCACATTTAGACAATGTTAAAATGTGTGCCGCAACGAGATTTGTAGCGCTCAACATTTCCACCGCTGCGAATTCGGTAGATGCCATAGTGGTAACCATTTCATGAAGTACACATCCTTTTAATAATCAAAATAGAAGATAACGTGCTGACAGCTCAGAATGACAGCTAAGTGTGGTAAACACCACTGAGCATGACGCTCACCTTAAATTGACAGTAACTCATCTCCAGCTTTCATTAAAAAGAAAAAAAAAAAGTCTCTGAAAAGGGCGAACTGGACACTGCTGGGGTGGACTGTGACGATGCGGCTGTATTTTATTCTTTTATTCCATTACCCACATATATACATTGTGTGTGTGTGTGTGTGTGTGTGTGTGTGTGTGTGCGTGCGTGCGTGCGTGCGTGCGTGCGTGCGTGCGTGCGTGCGTGCGTGCGCGCGCGCGCGCGCGCGCGCGCGCGCGTGTATGCGTGCGTTTTGTGCTGTCTCAGTTTGTGGCTTCCCTGCATACATATCATTATGATCCAGGGCGTACAAAGATATCCATCATGCATTATTTTGACTGTTTCCTAAGATAATGGTGAAAGGTATTACCCAACTTGCTATGACAAGTCGGTTATTACCTTGTACTTCGTTTAGGCTTTTGAAAATTTCGCAGATTGCTGTCTCTGTTATATTAATTCAGAAGCTGTTCTAATTGGTGTGGAAAAACAACAGAAGCTGTTCTAATATAGTGTGGAAAAACAACAGAAGCTGTTCTAACCTGGTGTGGAAAAACAACAGAAGCTGTTCTAATATGGTGTGGAAAAACAACAGAAGCTGTTCTAATATGGTGTGGAGAAACAACAGAAGCTGTTCTAATATGGTGTGGAGAAACAACAGAAGCTGTTCTAATATGGTGTGGAAAAACAACAGACAAGCTGTTCTAATATGGTGTAATATGGTGTGGAGAAACAACAGAAGCTGTTCTAATATGGTGTGGAGAAACAACAGAAGCTGTTCTAATATGGTGTGGAGAAACAACAGAAGCTGTTCTAATATGGTGTGGAGAAACAACAGAAGCTGTTCTAATATGGTGTGGAGAAACAACAGAAGCTGTTCTAATATGGTGTGGAGAAACAACAGAAGCTGTTCTAATATGGTGTGGAGAAACAACAGAAGCTGTTCTAATATGGTGTGGAGAAACAACAGAAGCTGTTCTAATATGGTGTGGAAAAACAACAGAAGCTATTCTAACCTGGTATGGAAAAACAACAGAAGCTGTTCTAATATGGTGTGGAGACACAACAGAAGCTGTTCTAATGTGGTGTGGAGAAACAACAGAAGCTGTTCTAATATGGTGTGGAGAAACAACAGAAGCTGTTCTAATATGGTGTAATATGGTGTGGAGAAACAACAGAAGCTATTCTAATATGGTGTAATATGGTGTGGAGAAACAACAGGAGCTGTTCTAATATGGTGTAATATGGTGTGGAGAAACAACAGAAGCTGTTCTAACCTGGTGTGGAGAAACAACAGAAGGTGTTCTAATATGGTGTAATATGGTGTGGAGAAACAACAGAAGCTGTTCTAATATGGTGTAATATGGTGTGGAGAAACAACAGAAGCTGTTCTAATGGTGTGGAGAAACAACAGAAGCTGTTCTAATATGGTGTGGAAAAACAACAGAAGCTGTTCTAATATGGTGTGGAGAAACAACAGAAGCTGTTCTAATATGGTGTGGAGAAACAACAGAAGCTGTTCTAATATGGTGTGGAGAAACAACAGAAGCTGTTCTAATATGGTGTGGAAAAACAACAGAAGCTGTTCTAATATGGTGTGGAGAAACAACAGGAGCTTTTCTAATATGGTGTGGAGAAACAACAGAAGCTGTTCTAATATGGTGTAGTATGGTGTGGAGAAACAACAAGTTAAAATGGAGTCATGTTCTAATATGGTGTAATATGGTGTGGAGAAACAACAGAAGCTGTTCTAATATGGTGTAATATGGTGTGGAGAAACAACAGGAGCTGTTCTAATATGGTGTAATATGGTGTGGAGAAACAACAGGAGCTGTTATAATATAGTGTAATATGGTGTGGAGAAACAACAGAAGCTGTTCTAACCTGGTGTGGAAAAAACAACAGAAGCTGTTCTAATATGGTGTAATATGGTGTGGAGAAACAACAGAAGCTGTTCTAATATGGTGTGGATATGGTGTGATGGGAGAAACAACAACGAAGCTGTTCTAAACTGGTGTGGAGAAACATGTTTGTCTGCGGCGTGTGAAATGACATCCACTGTATAGTTTTTTGTTTTTAGTAAATTTAAGATCTGACGTCAAAGATAGGGCCAAAGACGAACTGTGTATCGTTCATAACACTTTTCATCATGCGACATACACTTGGCATGTGATCATGCATTTTATACCATGTGCATTTGTTACATATATTGAGGGAAGCAGAGGAGGGAACGAGAGAGGGCTGTTACTAGGCCGTATTTTCTGCTTTTAAAGATTAGCCGAAGGTTTGCTAAGACCAACACGTAAAATGGAAAGTACTTACCGATCTTGACAAACAAAAAGCCATTCCCAGTTTCAGCTTTCCATGCATTTATTACCTGAATTGTTTTGCAAATAAGATTTAAAGGGCTAGGAAACAGTAACAGTAAAGACACACTTCTTATCATTCATTGCTTAAAAAGAAGGAAGAAGTCCGCGAGAAATACCAGAAACAATCGGCTCTGGCTCGAGTGATCATGACACGTGCTCTGATCCGTAGATACCTTCTCTTCAGTCCTCATGGGAAACACGCACCAAGCTGTCATTTGCCGAACAGTTCCACTCGTTTGTGTGTCACAACTGCACATGTTGTTTATGAACACTTCCAATGCCACTCTCGTCCTTGACTCTACCACCGTGAAGAGCATTTCCAGCCCAGCAGAAGATGTAAGGTTTCTCTGTACCTGGAGCTGGTGAAGTAGTACACAAAACCATTGACACTGGAGCTCAGGTAGGAAGACAGGTGAGCGACACTGACCACAGTGGTGTACGTGTTCAAATACTGACCGACAGCACTTAATCGAGGGTCAACGATTGGGGAAATTCGCTGAATGATGAAGGGGATAGACAGAACGAAGAATTTCAGGGACAGCCAAATGACCATTTTGGTCGAGCTGATTTCTTTGTCTGACAAGAAGAAAGATGTACGGTCACTCTGTCGAAGGGCTCGCTGTAATTTTACAGCCGTGATGATGATGGTGACGAGAACAATCCCCGGGCAGCCAACAGCAACACATAACCCGTAGAATATTCCATCCAGAACATTCAGCATCTCCTGATTCTGGAAGTAATACTCACTGGCCGTGAGCTGCCATGACTTTCGTCTTGTGCGCAGTTCGTAGAAGCAAACTCCTCGGTACATGGCGGTGACGACAAAACGCACGGACCCTACAACAGTCGTGCTGACAACGATGATGGCTGCTAAGATCTTGGTTGGTGTACATCTTTGGAATGTTGAAGGAAGCCAGACACTCACACACCGCTCTACAGAGACGATCACTGACATCACCATGGACGCGTACCTGGCACCAGTGAGACCTGTGATGTTGTTGTTCGTGATGTAGACGTGTATCACTCCAAGCCTCTCCGTTGCGAAAGGAGTGTGAAAACCATCAGCAAAGAGGATTAAGAGAAAGGTGAGGTAGATGAGATCAACGAGTGCTAGACAAAAGAGACAGAGGTTGGTTCTCTCTCTCAGGCCCTGCCTGTAGAAAACCACCATGTTGATGATGTTGGCAGGAGCTCCGATCAAATACAGGACAGGGAAGAGAACGGCAGTCACGACCTTTTCAATGAGGGTGGCTGTTTCCACACTGAGGAGGTTTCTGGGGTTGTCCCATGGGACACTGGTGTTCCAACCAATGAGGACACAGTTGTCGGCCTCGTGATCGCTGGGGATGGCTGGTGCGTTGGTGTTCGGGGAGTTTGAAGGTGTGGTCATTTTCAGACGCAGTTCGTTATTTCACACTCTTGGTTCTGTTCTGCGTTACAGCATGGACGAGAGAGAGAGAGAGAGAGAGAGAGAGAGAGAGAGAGAGAGAGAGAGAGAGAGGAGAGAGAGAGAGAGAGAGCGTATAAAGTGTTTTAATGATGAAGACATCGACCCATACGAATCCCTTACGTGTGGAAGTTTACGAAATGGAGGTCAGTCCATACAGAGGTGAAGGAGAGTTACTAACCTTGCTTTGTGGACACTTTACAAGTGGAACTCTTTCATCTGAGCCTACGTATTCTGTCCCATGTTAAACAAGACAAGACAGACAGGGAAACCTGGTAATCCGATCTGTTTGCCCCATCCCATTACAAGGATGACACAGTTTGCCAATGGCCAGTGCCCTTCTCAGAAGCAGGCAAGGGGTTAATTGGAATCTGTGTTCATTAATTACGAAGGAAGAATTACAGAATATAACGGTTTGGTTATTATGAGTGTGAAACATTTCGAGGAAAATAAGAACAATACTAAAGAAATGGAAAAAAAAACCGCTGGGTTTTTTGTTTGTTTGTTTTGATCGGACAAAACACTTTTAAAGGCTGGTACTTTTCTTACTTGTCATAATTTACAGATACATAAACTGCATATAGTTACGCTGTTCTCGTTTGCAAAAAGGATAAGAGTACCTGTTTAAATAAATATTCTGTCAAATCCGTATCGTGGCTGGGAATCATGTTTTATAAATAGAGTTCACAGAAATTCTCTGAACAGTTAATTAAACCACCAACCCCTTACTGCTCCCGCCTAACGTGTGGAAACCCCTTCATCTGTACAATGGATGTCATTTGATATTGATTTAAATTGTGATCAGACGGATGTTTGGATGTTTATCTTTTGGATGTTTATCTCTTTTCCCTATTGCATCATACAATGAAACACAGGAGAGACTTCTAATGTCTTCTAGTAAGGACAAGCAAAGCAATCTTGTATTAAACTGCAAATCCCCTCTCTTCCCCTTATCGCAACCATTTCTCGCTGTCTTATATCACTCTCCCAACAGTGGAATTGTGGCCAAGTAAATAACACAATCACATAGACAGCAACAGAATACAGAGTCTGTGGTTCAAATCTTACTTGAGGTTGCCTCCTCCTCCCTCCCCCCCCCCTTCCTTTCCCTTCTCTCCCCGACCCTCTACTACTCTGGGCCCAACCTCTTAGGCCCCTGCACAAGATCTGAAGCAATGGGCCGGGTGCTAGTCTTTCAGATAATACGCTGAACAAAGGTTGTGGGTGCAACATGCACCCAGTGCACTTAGAAGATCCCATGTGGCAACAAGCTTAGTGTTACTGACAAAATTCTGCGGTATTTGAACTGGCATCCGATCTCTGTGACAGAATCAACAATACACTTTCCACACTCTCCCTTGTTGTCATATCTCGATTGTACTATGAAACGGTTTGAATTATTTTACACACACACACACACACACACACACACACACACACACACACACACACACACACACACACGCACGCACCAAAACACACTTTGTAAGCGCCGCTCTCCTTACGACACTTGTCTCTTTGCGAATGATCGATTACAGAGAGCAACAGCGACATGCCTTTCTTTGTTCTTTCCACAGCTGCAGGGAACAAACTACCGATGTTTTTTCCCTTAAGATACTCTAGTGGCTTAAATCACATGTCGTCCAAAAAAGTAACATAAAACATGTCTGAATGGTCTTGTGTGGATTTAGAATGTATGTGTACGGTTACGACTGTATATCATGTTTATGCTCAGTACACATGAGAAATCTATATGTGAATGAAGAAGATCCATGGTGCATTCCGTGTCATGTACCACTCACAATGAAACATATTCTTTTAGAGTGTTGGGACTTGCATGATGTGAGAGAGAAACATTTTACAGCAGACTCCATGGAAACCTTGTTCAGAGATGTTTTACCTGATGTGATCTTCGAACTTCTGAAAACATTTTTCATCTAAGATTTTACAGTAGAAAGATTTTCAACAAAATTTTTGGTGTGTTTTTAGAAGGTGTATTTGAAAGGATTGTGTGAATGAATGACTTGTGAGTTGACTTCAACGTGGTGACAGCGCTGATATGGCCCTTTGCGGTGAGCTGGGCTTTTAGCCACATTACCTTACCTTACCATACGTGAATGAACAAGTACAAGGTTGTCATCAGCGGTAATCAGCGTGACGTGCTCCCCAGACTGCGCTGAACAATTGTTCGACATTATCAGTATAATAACTATACTTTCATTTTGAAACGAACTCTGATTCATATTGACTGCTACCCTTTGTTGTTTTGTATGTCACGTCATGTCTTCGATTTTCTATGTGTGCTTGTGAGCGCTGTCTGCTACTCTTCACCGTCCCTCATTTCATTTTGCCTCGTTTTCGTTCAACACTCATCTTGTGCCGAATATGAGAAGACAAGTGGTTGCTCGTTCTTCGTTTTCATTGTCCTAAATGTTTGTTTTTGCCTGAACAAGACCCAAGAGGTCGAAATGCATCGACTTGTCTGTTGGTCTGTATTCTCTTTTTAAATTTTACTTTCACTGATAAACAAAACATACGTAAACAACAACACTGGAAGGAAGAGATGGGTGGTACCTGTCGTGGCAAAACGCACTGTTCTGGAAGAGCGAAGCAAAATGCACACAGGCTTTCGGGAGTTACGTTGAAGTTCTACCACACAAGGTTTTCATCCGGAGTCGTGCTGGGTTACTTAGGCTTAATATGTGCTGTGGTATTGATATAACGATTCCACTCTTGCATTGTGAAAGCATGAGTCTATGTGTGTGGTGGTGGTGGTGGTGGTGGTGGTGGTGGTGGGTGTGTGTGTGTGTGTGTGTGTGTGTGTGTGTGTGTGTGTGTGTGTGTGTGTGTGTGTGTGTGCAGATGCTTATGAATTAGTGTAGCTGTGTGTTTTGTGTATTTGCGAGGGAAAGGGAATTAAAAAGCACGCACACGCAAGCGTACAGAGAGAGAATTTCAGATATTCATGTGCACACGTTTCCGCGCGCGCGCGCGCGCGCGCGCGCGCGTGTGTGTTGTGTGTGTGTGTGTGTGTGTGTGTGTGCTCGCGCGCGCTTGTAGTAGCGTGTGTGTGCCCGGATGCGTGTTTCCGTGTGTGTGTGTGTGTGTGTGTGTGTGTGTGTGTGTGTGTGTGTGTGTGTGTGTGTGTAAATGTATATGTGTGTGCGTGCGTGTGTGTGTGCGTGCGTGTGTGCGTGCGTGTGTGCGTGCGTGTGTGTGCGTGTGTGTGTGTGTGTGTGTGTGTGTGTGTGTGTGTGTGTGGTGGTGTGTGTGTGTGTGTTTGTGTCTGTCGTTTTGTCTGTGTATGTGTGTGTGAGTGTGCATGTGTGTGCGAGTGTGTGTGTGTGTGTGTGTGTGTGTGTGTGTGTGTGTGTGTGTGTGTGCGTGCGTGCGTGCGTGCGTGCGTGCGTGCGTGCGAACGTACGTGAGTGCGTGCGTGCGCGCGCGAGGTTGTGTGTGTGTGTGTGTGTGTGTGTGTGTGTGTGTGTGTGTGTGTGTGTGTACGTGAATGCGTGCGTGCGTGTGTTCATATGTAGGTTGGCGCGAGCATGTGCGCGCGCGCGCGCGCGCGCACGTGTGTGTGTGTGTGTGTGTGTGTGTGTGTGTGTGTGTGTGTGTGTGTGTGTGTGTGTGAGTGTGTGTTCCCCCTAGGCTCTGTCTCTCTGTGTGTCTCTCTGTCTCTGTCACTGTCTGTCTCTTTCTCTACCTTTCGTTCTGTTTTTATTTCTCTCTGTCTCTGTCTCTGTCTCTTCTCTCTCTCTCTCTCTCTCTCTCTCTCTCTCTCTCTCTCTCTCTCTCTCTCTCTCATCTCCTCCCTGTCTTTCTGAATCTGTGTGTGCGTGCATGTTGTGCACACGCGCATGCGTCCATGTGTCTGTGCATGTATGAGTTGAGTGTTGTTTTTTTTGTTTTTTATTTTCAACTCTACACCAATCTACATCAATTAACGGTTGGTACAGCCGAAGAAAAGGTTACTGTGACAATAGACAAGAGGAAAACAGTGCAAACGAGTTACCAGAAGAGCCTTTAAAATATCTTTACCTAAAATACATCGAATCATGATAATGTAATATCTCTAATCAACACGAGTTCTTGAATCTTTTATAAGAAGGGGGACAGGAAAAGACAGACCTATAGTTTGGAATGGTGGAAAGGTACGGTCATATTCTTCTTCTAATATCAATACAGTAAAACACCAAGACAGTTCCAGTGGGCTTTTCACCACACATTTACATCTGTGTTCTTTAACGTTAATCCTGTATACGTTATTTCTATTCAGATGAATATAGACTTATGTAGATATATACTTCGAACATAGTATGCTACTTCCTACCTATGTAGAATATACTAGTGCGACTTGAGAGCCGATATTGTTACGGAGCATGAATAGGAATCTCTGAAATAGTCACTAGCATTTTTTTTTCTTTTCCATATCGTAACAGTTTCGACTTTATCTTTATAGTAAAACGTATCAGTAAGCAATGGGTCCAGCAGAATGAAATAGCAGCACCCACATGAAATTGAGAACCTATAGACAGACGAACAGAGAGATCCTGAGTCACTTTGAAAATGCGAGTAATATTCCACTGGGACAGTGGCAAAAAAAAAAAAAAAAAAAAAAAAAAAAAAAAAATTTAAGCAGCGATATTGACATAGAGGTCTAGCAGAAGCTTCTTGTTTTGAGGCAAATTTGTTTTTACGGATGACATATCTGCTACCGCACCTGTCTTTTACTTTTCCAGTTAAGGTCTGTCTCTAAAGATCTTGGAGATGGTAGAAACTTTATATTGAACGCGTTAGTTAGTTGGCAAAGGCGCGTTCATTTCCACCTTTTCTCGGCAGGGTAAAAAATTGATTGGCTGCGAGGTCTGGTCCAGGATGACTGAAGAATGGATGTGCAGATGATGGATTCTGAAGAATATTCACCGCCATGAAATAAAAAAAGAAATGGCTGTCACCACAGTGATATCTGCATTTTGATCGTTTGCCTTGCGGTTTTTTTTTTTTTTTTTAAATATGAAATACGCTTTGTGTTTGTTTACCATGTGCTTGTCGTTTTCATTGAACTGATCCGGATGTACATTTTTCAGAAGTTGTATACAATTTTTAGCAAAGGTAAGCTGCCGATGTGGTTTCATCCAATGACGCGGAGAACAAGCAGAGCAACGACATCATCATCAACAACAACAAAACACACACACACACACACACACACACACACACACACACACACACACACACACACACACACACACACGTTTCAGGTGATCAGGATCAACGTCATTGGCGTCTTCATATGATTCGTCATGATTTGAAACAGCACTGTCCCTAATACGATCTGATACAGGGGAAAGAAAAACTCCGGAGATCAGAAAAAAAAACTGTATTATCACTCTTGATCTCCACTGAAATATCACTTTGTAACAGGCTGGGTTGATGTAACAAATCCATACAACCATCCATAATTCGTGAAGAGACAGAATCGTGGAATATCGTTTTTCTCTCATAGAAAGATTTACATTCCTGGATCAGTATAAGACACAGATGAGACCACGTTTGGAGTGTCTTCACTTGATTAGAGATGCAACTGTTTCCATATGACAGTATATTATCTTTAAACAAAATGTCTCTTGCCTTGAAAGGAAAAAGGGTTTCGCATAACTCAGTCACCGGAAATTAACATGTATTTTAGACGAATGTCACATGATCTCATTCACTTACGTCAGAAAAAAATCTGTTGATTTAGAGCCTCATTAACGGTGACTTCTGAAATGAATAATGACGGAATTTGTGATGACATTCAAGTCAAATTGTAGGCTATGACAGTATCGCATTCTCTCTCTCTCTCTCTCTCTCTCTCTCTCTCTCTCTCTTCTCTCTCTCTCTCTTCTCTCTCTCTCTCTCTCTCTCTCTCTCTCTCTCTCTCTCTGTATTTGTCTGTCTGTCGGTGTGACGAATGAACAAAGGGAGTTTCATATTCTCATCACTACAGCCTATCCGACCACACAGAGCGTTTTCAGGGCTGTCAAAGGCACTTAGGAGGGTATGTCACATGACAAAACAAGTTAGATAATCCAAATATAAACGCAACCCGAAAAAATAAATAATAAAAGTGGTTATGACATGATAACCAGCCTATCGTTATCTTGTTGCATACGAAATCAGGCTGTCTGAGAGCACGACGCATTTCCCCTGATTGACCGCTCCCAGATTGTCAAACATCGTGCATAATTTCAAGGAAAACACTGAAATACCACCAAAAAAAAAGCCTTTCAGGCAAAGAGTAGCGCTGTATAAAGGACAGCCAGTGTCCACACTGGACAGTGTGTACTACCTTCATCTACGGAGCTGCAAGATTACAACACAACCGCTGGCATGTCATAAACTGCTACCACAGGTTGAAAACAATGTCTGAGTTTCCAGAACAAAGACAGATGATGGTCCACAATGGCAGATAAACAGTTAAGATGACAGTGACAAAAACGAAAACAGGCCTTTAAAAAAAAAACCGATAGAGTGACAGAAAAGAGGAATATGCAAGCACAGAACTCCCAGCAGATGGAAGAGCTCAAGAGCTCTTTGACTGATAGACCCCCCCCC
Organism: Conus canariensis; assembly: GCA_033310375.1. NCBI lineage: Eukaryota > Metazoa > Mollusca > Gastropoda > Neogastropoda > Conidae > Conus > Conus canariensis. The sequence goes on from CM065742.1 coordinate 35,549,321, forward strand.
CCCCCCTCCCCCCCCCCCCCCCCCCCCCCCCCCAACTGCGAGCTTGCTATGAGTGCACAGACAGGGACGTGTTTTTTTTTGCTTGTGTTGATGTACATGAAGCTGCGGATGTCATCTCTGATTATATTACCTTTTTGTGAAAACATGTTGATACCAAAGAAACCTGTTACATTTGTTTCCGAACAATAAGCCTTTGGTTTTCAAATCTTTGAAAGAAAACACTGAATGAATAGAAAATCGCATTTCAGTCGAAGGATGATTTTGTAAAGAAAATAGTTCAAAGAAAATTAAGACATAAAATATAGGACGCAGAGATGGCATACAGAGAACTCGTAGAAAAGCAGTTTGAGTCGGGAAACATGCAAAATGCATGGGATGGCTAAAAACTCTCACTGGACAGAATAAACCACGAAGGGAATGTAATCTATCAGCAAAGGAATGTGAATTTGCTAACAAACTAAATGGGTTTTTTTTTTTATTGCCGTTTTGAAATGAAACATGCTGATAAAAATTTGGAACAGATTGTGCTGGAGTTGTGATGGAGTTTTACATATTGATGATTCTGCTGTTCGAGGTTTGTTCGAAAAGATAAAGATAACTAAAGCTGCAGGCCCAGACAATATTTGTGGAAATCTTTTAAAATCATGTTCAGAACAATTTTCGTATATTTTCTGTAGGCTTGTCATATGTTTTCTCTAGGCTGTTCTCATGGTCTTTGAATTGTGGAGTTGTGCCTCCTGTCTGGAAAAAAAAAAATCAACAGTTTGTCCTGTACCAAAAAAACAAAAAAAAAAAAAAAAAAAAAAAAACGAGTGTTTTGAATGTTTATGGAACTCTTGCTTTGACATCTCTTGTAAAGAAATATTTTGAACGCCTTGTCTTCAGATTCTTCTTCCCCAAGTCAAACAGCTTTGTGATCCATACCAATTTGCATACAAACAGAACAGAAGTACACATGCTGCAATAATCGCTCTTTCAAGCAATGCATACACACATCTTGAAAACAAAGATTTTTTCGCATCCTGTTTATTGATTTCTCACCAGGTTTTAATACTATTCAACCACACATTATGGCAAAGAAATTCCAAACTTTACAGGTCAACCCAAAATTGATTTTATGGATTATGAACTTTTTAGTCAACAGGTTACAGTGCGTACACTTTGAGGGAAAATATTCATCAGCTAGAACCACATTTACTGGTGCACCTCAAGGCATCGTACTCTTTACTCTTTATACGAATGATTGTATTGGCTCTTATGTTACTCCTGTGATAAAGTACTCAGATGATTCTGCTTTAGAAGACCTGTCAAATTCAGATACCATTTATTTTCAAGAGGTGGAGCGTTTTTGTACATGGTGCAAAGAGAACTGTCTAGACTTGAATGTCAGTAAGACGAAGGAGATTGCAATTGATTTTCGCAGAAACCCAGCTCCTGTCCTTCACTTGTATATCGAAAATACCAAAGTGGAACGTTTAAGTGAATATAAGTATCTGGGTACTATTTTAAATGATAAGCAGAATTTCAATGCAAATACTCAATTTATCTTCAAAAATGTCAATCTAGAATATACCGTCTTCAGAAACTTCGGTCTCTTGCTGTTTGAAAGGACATCTTAAATACGTTTTATCATTGTTTTGTAGAATCAGTGTTGTCCTTTGGCTTTTTATGCTGATTTGAAAATCTTAGCGTGAAAAACAAAAACATTTTAAACAGAGTGGTGAATACATGTGGAAAGATTATTGACAAAAATCAAGAACAGTTAGATAAATTGTATAAATGTCAAGTCACACAAAAAGCTGTGAACATTACTGCCGACACTTCTCATGTTCTATCAAAAAAACTACAACGTTCTACTCTCTGGACGAAGATTCCAAATTCCAAAATTCAAGACAAATAGAACCAAAAACAGTTTTGTTCCCAGTTCCACCAAATTCCTGAATCGTAACTAAACTTTCAGTAAGATCCGGTTCAGAAAGCTTGTTTGTGTGTGTGTGTGTATATATATATATATATATATATATATATATATATATGTGTGTGTGTGTGTTGTGTGTGTGTGTGTGTGTGTGTGTGTGTGTGTTTATTTAATAATGCTCAACAATGAAGTAATGGGGGAAAACAAGTGCAGGCTAACAATTCTTCCGTCATTATAGTAATGGCTTGACATAGATTTGAACTTTCAAAACAAAACAAACAAAAAAGGGGTAGGGGTGGGGGTTGAAGATGAAGAAAATAGGAACATAAGATTAAGAAAATATGTTATCAATATGAAAACCCTTCACTGGCTGCATGAGGGAACCCTCGTAATCTCTCTCGAAGGCAGATCTATTTATATTGCCTGGCCTAAGGTTTTTGTCCGCTGGATCGGACTCATTAGGGAGACACGGCTGATTGTGCTCTTGGCGTCAAATAGAGACACACCACAGTCCATAATTCTGTGGTGTTCTCACCACCAAGGGTTCAAAAAAGAATCCAACAGCACCCCAAAGCAGCCAGCGAAGGGTAGTAAATGAAACAAAACGAAAGTGTGGAGAGGAAAAAACGTTGCTTAAAAAAGTAAAAACGTTATGCAAACAGTATAAAATGTAGAGGACAATCTTTGAGCCTATGCTTGAGGATCCATTCAAGAATGCAAGGGATATATATATATATATATATATATATATATATATGTGTGTGTGTGTGTGTGTGTGTGTGTGTGTGTGTGTGTGTGTGTGTGTGTGTTATTCTATGTGTGCGAGTGGGTGGGTATGACGCGTGATTTGTGATTTGTTGATTTTATGGCCACTCTTAATTTCTCTTTGGAGATAATAAAGTGTTCTTGACTTGACTTGACTTTACTTGACTTGGTGCTTGTCTGCACAGCAGTCCTGAAAGATCTGCCTTTTGCCGCACAACGTGATCAAGGTGAAGGAAAATGGTTATCTGACTACAATACAATTTAATACTTCAAAGAGAAGATGCATTTGTCGTGAAGACAATTTAGAACGACATCTGATAATACTGGTACTATGGAGAACGAAGCGATTAATGGTCCATTTCCTGACATCTGCCTGTACGGTTTAGTGACAGTACACAGGGCTACGTCATTGATCATCAGTCCATCACTCCCTCATCACTGTACTGAGTGTGAGTAAAGTAGGTCAAGCGCCAATCACGTGGGGTTGAATAAACTTTTATGAACCGCTTTTATTGCTGGGCAAATCTAACGTGGGGAGAGAGAGAGAGAGAGAGAGAGAGAGGAGAGAGAGGAGGAGAGAGAGAGAGAGAGAGCAAGCTACACTGACTGCATGTGTGTATTGTTGCAGGTTCTTCTCCTGCTCACTGTGACTGCAGTGTGAATCAGTGGAGGTCACAGTGTGAATCAGTGGAGGTCACAGTGTGAATCAGTGGAGGTCACAGTGTGAATCAGTGGAGGTCACAGTGTGAATCAGTGGAGGTCACATAAGCAGCAGACTTTTGGGGTCTGAAAATACACTCCTTGTGAACCCTGTTGTACACGGTACAATGCAGACAATGGTGGACAGCGCAACTCCAGTTTCCCTGGGAGACGTCACCACCCAGTTCCATTCTTCCAATCAGACACCCCACCACACCACCGCCATTCCCTTCAACATCGAGGACTACTTAGAAAGCAAGAAACATTCAGTTTGTGGCAGCTCTGGTCCCGACGCTATGCTACATCGCCCTCAGCGTGCCGTTTGGCCTGACGGGTAACACCCTGGTGTTCATGGTGTATTACAAGAGGTTCAAACCCAGCGTGACCAGGACGTACATTCTGGCTATGAGTGTCTGTGACCTGATGCACAACGTGCTGACCCTGCCCGCGGACATCGTGGAGATCCGCTTCATCAACACGTTCGAGGACCGCTGGCTGTGCAAGTTCTTCCGCACAGTGAAGAGCCTTATCAGCTCCCTGTCGGCGCTCCTTCTGGTGGCCGTGGCTTTTGACCGTCAGAGGGCCATCTGCAACCCGGAGTCCAACCCCACCACCGTCAAACACGCCATTGTCGTTCTGGTGGAGTGCTCGGTGGTGGCTTTGCTCTACACTGCGCCCTACGTCGTCCTCACTGGGCCCGGCATAGTGCACTACGTGGACAGCAACGTCACCGGTCTGGAATGTTCCATCGACGACCAATACGCCTCATCTCTTTTCCTCTTCATTTACAATGTCATCAGCAACGTCTTAACGGCCCTATGCTTTGTGCTGATGCTGGTGTCCTATGTGAGGATAGCGCGGGAACTGTGGTTGCACAAGAAGAATACGGCCATCATCATGAACACTGCTGCCGGCAAACACAAAACGAAGGTGGGTGTTCGGCTTTCACATGCCTTGGCCATTGAAGACGGTTCTTCAGGGGGCACACACAGCTCTTCTGTCAATAGTCAACAGTCTACCAAAGTCAGAAATGACGCATCTAAAACGGACTCCGCGGTAATTAGTCAAAATGCTCCTGTCCATGAAGAGACGTTAAAGGATTCACGAACAAAACCAACACAAAATCACGTTGAGGACATGACTCGGATTTGTTCTTCACCCAGCTACGACTTGGTGTACAATATATCCTCTCGGACAACAAACTCTGACACTGAGATCTCTTACTGCGATCACATCGTGACTAACACTGAGAACAGACACCGAAGAAATGATCTTCACCCAACCAGCGTGAATAACAGGGCTGTCTCTGGTGGTGTCAAAGTTCACAACAATGGCGGAATAAGCTCAGAGCAAGAGCAGCGTGCAGGATGCGTCATCGGGGTCACGTGCAGGTCTGTCACAGACCAGACAGGCGACCCATAACGCCAAAGGCTTTGTCAGCCGTGACAAGTCCACCGCGAAACCACACGGCTCTGTGAGGAAGATCCCTAACCGAACCACCTTCATGATGTTCGTGCTCACGGTCGTGTTCATCGTCAACTATCTTCCTTACATCGCTTTGGTGACGGTGCGCTCTCGGCAGGGGGAACCTGCTCTTATTGAGGCTTTGGGTATCAATGGCTACTGCATTGGACTGCGATCTTACTTCATCAACAGTGTCATAAACCCTTTGGTCTACAGCTTTTGTTCCATCAGATTTCGACAGGAATGCATACAACTTTTCAAATGCAACTCGAAATAGCGATCTGAGATGAAAGAGTGAAAAAAAGAAATAGGAAAAAACGTAAGCAATTCAATGGCGTGTATGGTTATGTTCCTTGCATGAGGAAAGGGGAAGCTGTGAGGAAGAGGGACGAGCAGCTGAGAATTGAGGGAAGGGTGTCTCCTGTTTTCTGTTGGTTCCCTTAGGACATCCACATTCAGCGCGTTGTACTTTAAATGAAGACCATTTTCATGGATTGGCCGTTTGTAGCCCAGACATGCACCAACTGTCCGACGTCAGTTGAGCACTGTTATCACTGATGACATTTATTTTCTTTGACATTTTCTTTTCTGATGCCCTCAAATCTATTTTTCCTAGTATATGTTTATTCCAGTCACAAAGACAAGTTGGTGTTGTAGTGGTTTACCTTCGGAACAATCATTGCAGAAACGTGTGAGACTGTTTGGTTTGGTGCTTCCATTGGACTTCAGTTGTTTGATTCACCACAGAATGAGGAAGACTTTCGTTGCCATGTTTGGCAAGAGACACCTTTATGTGACGTATCTCTGTTCTAGTCTAGTAACAGTTTTATTTGTGATTACTCATTTGCTCGATAGAAATGACATAAATGTTCTGATTTGATAGAATGTAAACTAATATTTGTTGCAAGATTTGCACATCATTTAACATATCTCTGATGAACGTGTAAAGCAATGGTGGCAAGTCATTACAGTCTTACTTATTGAAAACAGTGCTGAAAACGTTAATAGCAGCTTTACTGTCCTTCTAAGTAGGTGACATCTTCGTTAAGGGGACAGCTGGAAAGGTCTTCACAATATTTTACACTGTGCAAAGTTTGGTTTACTGGCGTTTGACATTGCTGAGAAAAAGTCAATGGTAAAGTTTTCCACAAATTAGACTAAATACAGTGGAAGGATTACTACATGTGATTTATTCTGAATTGTTACCATTTTGCACATAGCCTTTCCAATCTTGCCACTTACAAAAAAGTTTGAACACTTGCAATGAAAATAAGTAGCTCCTTGAACACTTTAATTCAAATAAATGAAAGCTAAACAAAGGAGGTAATTTGCTATTTCAATTGACAACAGGGGATGAGGTGGGTATGAAGGGTACTGAGTGCAGGGGAGACTACCCACAGAAAGCTTTTAGTTTTCTCTTAGAGGTGAAAAGCACATGTGTACTGCAAGCGGTGTTGTTGCGGATGGTGTGGTGCTGTGTGTATGACTGTCTGACTCTCACTTTTAAATGTTTGGATGCGTGTAACGATTTTTCCTTACACACACCCACATTACACGAACATGAACAACCAAGCACTCACAAGTTAAGTTTATTTCTTTTATATGCTTCCTGAACCAACTAAACATAAACACATATCAGTATAAATCGGCATGAAATCAATACACGCCACCGCCAGCAAGGACATTCAACAAACACAGGGAGCTTCAACCGTCACTCTCAAAACTGACACATTGAATATTTCTTTTCTAACACAGTTCTCACAGGCACCGTCAGTAGTGTCCCAACAGACATAGTCCATACAGCTGGCTGCAACGAGCCCAAGTCACAGTCTTCACACGGCAAGCACAGCCGCTCACGAATACAGTTCAAAGACTCACAGGGTACATCCACACAGAAGATCACGTCGGACAACCGACCTGGCGGTCAGCCTCTCCACGTCGTCTTGACAGAGAATCCTGACGCCCTTTACTATACAATTCCACTACCGACCTGGCGGTCAGCCTCTCCACGTCGTCTTGACGGAGAATCCTGACGCCCTTTACTATACAATTCCACTACCGACCTGGCGGTCAGCCTCTCCACGTCGTCGTGACGGAGACAGCGGCTGGGGCACGGGCTGTACCCCCACACCCGGTGATAATCAGTTCCAGGCTGGACTCAGGGGCTTCATCGTTTTTTTTTCATTCTCTCGCCTCATTGTTCTTTCATTTACGTCATGTTGGTATGTAATTTTACTTTGACGTCATAATTTACGTCGACGTCATAATACTCCCCCTCCTAAAATTAAAACAATGAACGAATTTTTTTTGAAGATGAAGTAAAACAAACAGCAGAATGCAAAACCCTAGAAATCACACATCAAAACAGCATCAGCAAACTACAGTTCACATAAGACAAGTCACTTCCTAAGGGATCAACTAATTATCACATGAACGGGAGAGAAGATTCGCGAAAAATTCGCTGAACCAGGAAGTGGCTGGACTTCAAACGAGAACTCCTGCAACGACAACGCCCATTACATAATTCTTGAGTTCTTGAAGTTTGACGTTCGTAGGTACGTCAAGGGACGATGATCCGTCTGCAGGATAAACCTGACTCCCCAAAGGAACCTAACAAACTTCTGCACAACCCAGACAATGGCTAAACATTCCCGCTCAATAGTACTGTACGCCTTCTCACGATCCAGCAACTTTCGACTAGCAAACATGATTGGGTGAAGAACATCATCACTCTCCTGAAGCAATACAGCACCCAAACCAACAGAACTAGCATCAGTCTTGAGAACAAAAGGATTACCCAACCTAGGTAACAACAACACAGGTGCAGAAGACAAGATTCCCTGAATCTTCCTCAAAGCTTCAGCACACTCAAGAGTCAAAAAAATAGACCTTCCAGCACGACCAGCATTCTTGATCAAATCAGACAGTGGAGCACTCAAAGTAGCAAACCCAGGAACATATCCCCTGTAAAAACTGAGCAACCCCAACAAAGACCTGACCTGCTTTCTGGTCGTAGGAGTGGATATCTTCAAAATCGTATCAACCTTCTTCCCTTCAGGACGCATAGTACCACCTCCAACAACATGACCAAGAAACTCAAGTGAACGAAAGCCTGCCTGGATCTTTGAAGGACGAGCTGTGAGGTTGAAAGACCTCAGTAAAGAGAGCACCCCCTTCACATGACTAAGAACATCATCCCATGACACACTGTGCACAAGAATCCACCAAAGACGTTGACAGCAGAAAACTGATCTAATGCCTGCATACGCATCATACGTGCAAACGCTGCAGGAGCCAACACAAGTCCAAAAGGCATCCTGACAAACCGGAATAGACCCATATGTGTTGTAAAAGCCACCTACGGACGATCCTCCGGCTGAACCACAATTTGCCAGTACCCTTTTGCCGGATCTATCTTTGTGAAAAACTGAGCATCAGCTAACTTTGCAGAAAGACTCTCAACGTCAGGAATAGGGTCAGCATCAAAGATGGTTATCTTATTCGAAGACCTGAAATCAATGTAAAAGCGACGCGTGCCATCTTTCTTCCTGACCAACACAACTGGAGATGGACTATTCGAAGGCTCAATGATACCAAGATCCAACATAATACCAATCTCTCTCTCAGCAACCTCTTTCGCGGAAAAGGTGATATCGGAACACTTCTTTCTAACAGGGACATCTGTTGTAAGGATATGTAAGAGTGCATCACCTGAGAAAGAACTTGGTTTAGAAGTCGAAATGTCCTGAAAATCATCAAACACTGCACGCAACTCCCTGGAACTGCTGTCAGACAAAGCACAATCAAACTGTACAGAACGAACATCTTCATCTGGCATAGAAGACGTCATCTGATCAGTGAAAGTGGGAATGGGTGAAGCGTCATCACAGTCCTGGACGACATCAACTGTACAAAACACTTCAGGAACAACAGACTGGAGAGGGATCCTGTGTAACGACAGAAAGACCAGCTCCTGGAGAACACTCCGAAGAACCCTGTTCTTGCTCACAAGCCAACGGTGCTATCTCTGACCAAGGCACTGAAGTACCCTATGAAAGAACAACTATAGGTAAAACAACATCAGAAGTAGACGCAACAGCACGACGAATACACTTTTTGAGCGTATTCGCATGGAAGATCTTTTCCTTGCCCTTGACAAGAACATTGTAATCTGGAATCAAGACTTTGACCGCTGGGAGCGGCTCTGACCAACTGGCTAACAACTTGCTAGAGTCAGTCGGTAACAAAACTAAGACTTCATCATCAACTTCGAAACGATGTTCCCTGGCCTTCTTGTCAAAGTACCTTTTGCCCTTCAAGGCAGAATCAGCAGAATTCCCCATGGCTAACTTACATGAGTCAGCAATGACATTCTTGAGTTCAAACAGGTAAGAATAGAGAGGCTTGACCTCATCATCCTGAACATCTGACTGAGTCCATGACTCCTGTAACAAGGCAATAGGACCACGAACCTGCCGACCAAACAACAGCTGAAAGGGAGGGAAACCTGTACTCTCAGAGGGCAACTCCCTGCATGCAAAGAACACGCAAATAACGATACCACGCCTTTGGTTGAGTACGGACAATCTGTTTCAACATGGACTTCAAAGTCCCATGGAATCTCTCAACATGACCATTCGCCTGCGGGTGATACGGCGATGTACGCATTCCCTTTGCACCACACAAAGCATGAAACTGCTGCATGAGATCAGAGTTGAACTGCGTACCCTGATCAGACAGAATCTCCTTGGGGAAACCCAAACGAGAAAAGGCACAGATATGGAAAGGAAATTGAATCTGATTCACTATGGCAGCCGGGCATGAAGAGCCACAGAATGTGGACATTTGAAGCTGACAGATGTGGACGAGGATGATTAAGATGATGCTATGGCTTTCCATTCTGGACTCAGACTGCATGATAGAGTGGTGCTCTATGCTTACTTTCATAATATTTCCTGGTGTCAGCCAGGCCCGAGAGAAACAGACACCTGCAGTATTGGTCAGGAACTTTGAGCAACAGTCTCAGAGACGCGTCAACTATGTGCATCAAACTCACCAGTATGGCCCCAGTCATTCCAGTTGAGCTCATAGCAAACTCCACTCTGCACAGGGGCCGGTCAGGACGCATTTAACATTTTTGCAGATGGAGATGTCACGGTCGCTAAACCGGACAGACTCCTCACCACTGTCACATCAAAAAATCTAACAGGCAGTATTGCAAATAAACACAAAAATATAGCACTGAACACAAAGACAAATTTATTCATGGAAACAACACTCTGTCATACACACCATAGCCTTTCCATCAGTTAGCTTGTGGTTAATTTCAGTCCAGGAATTTCACAGCTGAGTGAATCGAATGATAACTGTAACTCACACAAAGTATCCGGTATCAACAATGCACATTATGGCATCACTTGTCCAGACCAAAGTCTCTCTCCCCAGCATTCTGATACACTGCAAGATACGGGAAAAAATGTACAGAAAAAAAGACAAAGCGTCTTAAACTCAAGTTTACAAAATGAATGCGAGTGTAGATGACACATCATTAGTGACAGCCAGACTCACAGGTAAACAAATAGATGCAGTTTAAGCACTTCTCTTGAAGTAACAGTGGAACTCGTATGTAAACAAAAAAATCCCGCTAAACACTCCTCTGCCAAGCTTCACTGGCAAATTTGGAAACAACTGCCAGACTCACATGTGAATAAATGAATCCCATTAACTGGCATATTAGGATACAACAGCTAGGGTCACGTGTGAATAAGATAAGATAAGATAATGTTGCTTATAGCCCAGCCGACCGCAAGGGGCCACATCAGGGCTGTCACCACGTTAAAATCAACTCACAAGTCATTTAAAAAAAAAAAAAAAAAAAAAAAAAAACACCTTTCACACATCTCTTTAAAAGACATCTTCTAGAAACGCCCCAGAAACTTCGTTAAAAATCTTTCATCCGTAAAATCTTAAATCAGATGAAAAACGTTAATCTCTCTCAAAAACTCAAAGATCACGTCAGGCGGGACATCCCTGAACAGGATTTTCATGGACTCGGCTGTAAAATGTTTGTGTCTCACATCGTGCAAGTCCCAACACTCTAAAAGAATATGTTTCATTGTGAGTGGCACATGACATGGAATGCACCACGGAGCTTCTTCACTCTTTAAAAGGTACGAATGGGTAAAATACGAATGGCCGGTGTGCAGCCGGCACAGAACTGTTTCTTCTTTACGACCACCAGACGCAGATGGGAGGAACTCCTTAAGGTTTGGACGGATCTGAAAGAGTTTGTTATCCGTCTGTGTATTCCAATCCTCCTGCCAGAGGTCTCTCACATAATCGTTAATTTTGGGTTTCAGATCTGAGCAGGGGATATATATGTTGGACAGTTTCTCTCTTGTGGCATTCTTGGCTAAACGATCAACCATTTCGTTCCCTCCAATGCCAACATGACCAGGAATCCAAGCCAAAATAATGTTGTAACCATCCGCTTTCAACTTGGTCAAAAGTTCAAAAAAGTGTTAAAAGTTCTGGGTGCTGAAGGTTGCGGCCAGCTATGGCCTCCAACGCTGACAGTGAATCTGCCAGAACCAGAAAGTCCCTCTTCTTAGATTGTGAGATTATCTTCAATGCCAGAACCAGAGCAGTAAGTTCAGCGGAATAGACAGAAGCATCTGGAGGTATATGTTCTAACAGTATCTGAGAAGGAGCCCCAGGGCAGTAGGCTGCACAGGCCACTCCATCCTCAGACTTGGAACCGTCAGTGAAAATTTTCTGATAAGATGGAAATTTTGAACAGAGGTCAGAATACAATGCCTTGTATGCCAGAGAGCTGGTAGACTCTTTACGAAAAGCTGCAAGATCAAAACAAATCTCTGGTGTGAAAAAGGTCCACGGAGGCTCATCTGGAAACTTGGAAAAATCGGACACAACTCCTAAGTCTAGACCTGCATTCCGCACGTGAGGCTGCATACGAAGACCAAACGGCGGAATACAGTTAGGGTTGTTTTCAAATTTACTTTGGAACGGAGGGTCAAAAACACAGTCATAGGCAGGGTTTTCTGGTTCCGAGAACAGTCTGATATAATAATTCAGAGACAGTTTCAGCCTGCGGTTGGACAGTGAGGGTTCACCTGCCTCTGCATACAGGCTGTACACAGGAGTGGTGCGGAATGCTCCAAGAGAGAGACGAAGCCCTTGATGGTGGATAGGGTCCAAGAGTTTTCGGTAAGACGGTCTTGCAGAGCCGTACACAGCATAACCATAGTCCAGTTTGGAACGGACCAAGGCTCTGTAGAGGTGCAGCAAAGTTTTCTTATCAGCGCCCCAGTCAGTGTGTGCTACGACCCGCAGAATATTCAAAGCTTTCTGGCAAGAAGTTCTGAGGTTTTTAATGTGGCTGAGAAAGTTGAGTTTCTGGTCAAAAATAACTCCTAAGAATTTGGCCTCTTTGACAGCTGGAATGGGAGATTTCCCTATTTGAATTACAGGATCTGGAAAAAACTGACGGAAATTATGGAAGTGAATGCACTGTGTCTTTGTAGGAGAAAAAGCGAAGCCGTTTTCATCCGCCCACTGATGAATTTTATCTACACAAAGCTGGAGCCTGCGCTGGACACTCGGGTACAGGCTTCCAGTTGCGTAAACAGCAAAATCATCCACAAACAATGAGCAGTCTGAACCCTGTTGAACAGATTTAACAATGTTGTTGATCTTGATGCTAAAGAGGGCAGGAGACAGTATGCTTCCTTGCGGAACACCCAACTCCTGCTCATGAACATCAGAGAGAGTGGTGCCAACCCGGACCTGAAACTGTCGTTCTGCCAAAAAATTTTGAATGAAAAGTGGAAGATGACCCCGAAAACCAAGATCATGGAGATCATGAAGTATCCCAGATTTCCAGGTGGTATCGTAGGCCTTCTCCAAGTCAAAGAAAATAGCCACTGCGTGTTGTTTGTTCAGAAAGGCGTTCCGAAGCGTAGATTCCAGACGGATCAAATGGTCAACTGTGGTTCGATGTTTGCGGAAACCACACTGTTCTTTCGCCAAAAGGCCATCGGTTTCGAGTTTCCACATGAGTCTAGCATTGACCATTTTCTCCATCAGCTTGCAGACACAGCTGGTCAAAGCTATGGGACGGTAGTTTGATGGGTTACAAAGATCTTTTCCAGGTTTGGGAATGGGAATGATGAGGGCTTTTCGCCAAGAAGGTGGAAAGAAACCAGTAGTCCATACATGGTTGTAGACATGTAGCAGGATGTGCAGACCTTTTTGCGGAAGATGTTTCAAAAGTTTGTAATGGATTTCATCTATACCCGGAGAGGAATCGCTGCAAGAAAGTAAGGCAGATTTCAATTCGTTTAAAGTGAAAGGAAGATTGTAGTCTTCCATGTTATCTGATGAAAAGTTGCATGGCGATTTTTCTTTGAGGGCTTTGATTTTGACAAAACTGGCTGATTTGTTAGAAGAGGAGGAATTCTTTTCAATGGTTGAAGCAAGCAGATTAGCAACTGCTTTTTTCTCTGTTATTAAAGAGTCAGAAAACTTGAGATGGTTCACAGTGGGCTACAGGTGTTCTTCCCTTTGATTTTCTTGATGATTTTCCACACTTTTTTCTTCGATGTCTTGGATGTGAGACTCGAGCAAAACTGTTTCCAAGATAAACGTTTACTGGTCTTATATATGTGTTTGGATTTGGCCCTCAGTTTCTGATGCGCTCGAACGTTGGGCATCGAAGGTCTGCAAGAGACCCGACGTTGAGCTCTTTTGCGGGTTCTGTTAATTTCCTTGCATTCAGAGTTGAACCAAGGAACTTTTGGTATTAGGGGCTTCTTGGAAGATGTGTGGATGGTTGACTTTGCGCAATTCAGTATGAAATCTGAAAGACTTCCTGCCGGATCTTCACTTTGCAGGATCTTGTCCTCTTCCAGATCCATAAGAAACTTAGTGGCAAAGAGGTCCCAATCTGCTTTGTTGAAATTGAGGCGTTCTGGTAAAGACTCACTCTCTGCATTCGTATACCGAAGCAACACAGGAAAGTGGTCGTCTACCATGCAGGTCCTCATCAACCTCCCAAACAAAATCCAAAAACAAAGATGGGTCACAGACAGAAAGATCCAGACAAGATGTGGTGCCATTAGCGGAGTGAAAGTAAGTTGGCGATTTCCCATTCAAGACACACAGATCAAGCTCCGAAAACACTTCCTCTAAAAGCAGACCCCTTGGTGATGTTCTCTCACTTCCCCATAGAGGAGAGTGGCCATTCAGATCCCCCAACAGCAGGAAGGGTCTGGGAAGCTGCTCCAAGAGCGAAATGAGGCCCCGTTTAGTGACGCAGATATTTGGAGATAGATACAAACTACAGACAGTAACTGTTTTGTGAAGAGTAACCCGAGCTGCCACTGCCTGCAGCGGAGTCTGCAGAGCAACTGGGCTGTACAGAACAGAGTTGTGAATGAACAAAGCTACTCCGCCAGAAACGCCATGTTCAACAGATTGTGCAGGTAGGTTTAGAGAGCTGTAGCCAGAAAGTGAAAAAGTTTTGTCAGACTTTAGAAGAGTTTCTTGCAGTGAAACTAGCATGGGCCTAGCCTCACGGCACAACAGCTGCAATTCTTCAAAATTGGAAGACAGTCCCCTAATATTCCATTGCAAGACTGTATCCATTGTGGATGAGGATCTTAATCATCCATGTCTATGTCCTCTTCCTCTTCGTCATATAGAGCATCAAATGTATTTTGTAATTTCAGCTCCGCTTTTTTCAGTCTGTCCGGTGGAATTTGATGTTTCTTCTTCCCTGGAGGGGAAGAACTCAATGGTTTTGATGGCGTTGGTGGAGGCTTTCCCCTGCACTCCACCAACGCCACTTTGCCCGACGCCACTGTCGGGGCTCCTCCCTTGGGAGGTGGTCTCGGCTTGGGGGCCGTCTCGGGGCGACCCCCTTGCTGGGCAGCCCGCACAGCTGCAGGCTTAGAGGATGCACTGGAAGTGCATCCTCTGGTGGGTTTATGGCCCCCACCAACGGCCGCTTTCTCTTGCGATGTTCTTGAAGTCGGAATACATTTCAGAGGTTCAAGACCACATGGGTCTGTCTGAACGCCTACTTCTACCTGAGGTACTCTGAGCGATTTTTTGACTACTGTCGAGAAAAGAAGCGGGGTTCCCCTCTGCTCCTGCACCAGCTTTTTTGCTTCGAAGAACAAAATCTTTTTTTCTGTTTTAACTCGCTGGATTTCGCTTTCGATTCGCCAGACAGGGCAGTCTCTTGAAAAGGAAGGGTGGTCACCATCGCAGTTCACGCATTTCGCGGATTCGCATCCACCACCATGAACTGCTTTGCTGCAGGTGGCACACACCTCCTCTCCCGGGCATCTCTCTTTGACATGTCCAAAGCGTTGACATTTGAAGCACCTCAGTGGGGACGGCACATACAGGGCTACTTTCACTCTCAGGTACCCCACCTTTATGGACTCTGGAAGAGTCGGTTTAGCAAAGGTGAGGAACAGAGTGTTGGTAGGTTTCCTCTCCGCACCTTTCCGAAAAGTCGCCCTCCTGACCTCGACCACTCCCTGATCAGCCAACTCAGCCTTTATCTCTCCCTCAGATATCCCGAACAACTCTCGGCAACGGATGACGCCTTTCGAGGAGTTGAGACTTTTGTGAGGGGACACCCGGATGGGGTAATTTACAAGGCTTTCGGATCTCAATAATTGTCCGAGTGGACTTTTCGGTCGACCTGCACCAGCAAGGAACCATCCCTCAACCTCTTGACTGATTTCGGCTCTGCGCCTGCAAGACCTTTCAGCCCCTTTGCAACAGCAAAAGGACTCAACTTAGTAATGGGTCGCTCGCTATCTGCCGACTGGATAATCAGCCAAGACGGCCATGCACCTATCCTATTCCGAACTTCAGTGTCGGAATCCGAGTCCGTATCCCTGGAAGGGTCGGAACCCAGTTTTCTTCTTTTTCCTGTTTTTATGTTTATTGAGGCCATGAAGGTTTTAAATACCGGCAGAGATAAACGGTCACCCCAGGAGAGCTGCCGTGCTGGGGAAGGGACAATGGATGGCCATAGAATGGTGTCCGTAGCCTGGTACCGTCCCGCATGAAAACCAGACAGTGCACCTTAGCGACTGAATTGGGATCAGCCACTCAGCCCCTCGCCAGGTAACTGTAACTTGGGCTTCCCCGCTGCTTACGGCAGCGACTCAAGTATCAGAGAAAAAAAGAGTGTGGAACAGAAGGCTTGAAGGGGAGACGAAGAGAGAAAAGATCCGTTAAGAAAGGCAGAAGATAGAATAGGAAAAAGGTGGGTTACTATTTGTCTGGGCCCTCACTCCTAACCTTTCTGACATGGGACACCCTACCAGGAGCATCAATTCCTACCACGTAATGCTTGGCCAGTCAGCAACTTGGCTATACAGGCCTAGAAGCGTTCACGACAACTAACCATCTAGTCGACTATCGATGCCCCCGTCAGCAAAGCCTAGAAGATCACTGGACCACGCAAGCCCTCCGACCACGGCAAGGTTGCAACCCCCGGAGGGCACGTGTGAATAAATGAATCCCATTAACTGGCATACTAGAATACAATAGCCAGGCTCACATGTGAACAGATCAATCTCATTGAATGCTCCACTTCCAAACTTCGCTAGCGCACTTGCAGACGACCGCCAGATTCACGTGTGAAGAAAAACATCCCGTTAACCACTCCTCTTCCAAACTTTGCTGGCACGTTGGTAGGAAGTGACGTTAGGCTCACTTGTGAAAACACCTGGTTTAACTACTCCCCTTTCCAACCTCGCAGGCATGTCATTGAATGGTGACAACAGGGCTGTGAATAACATCCAGTTCAACCTGCCCTCTTCCAAACGTCACTGGTCCATCACCAGGAGGTACCAACAGGGCTCACTAGAAAACAAGAACTACATTTACTATCATTTCATTATTATATCATCAGAGTTGGACGTTGTCTGTCCACATCCCTTTGTGGGTTCAAACACAAATTGAATTCAGCCCAGGGACTGTGTTCCCTTCTGGAAGAGAATTAGTGTTGAAACAGTATAAAGCAGAGATAATCAAATATAGTCATGGCTTCCTTCTGTCACAACTTTCAAGATCAACTGAAAGGATTTAAGCGATACTTACTCCACCTTCAGCCAACAAACTTTAACACTTTTCCCGAGTAACTTACGATCCTCTACCCCTCACCCTCTCTCCCTCTACCCCCTCCACTACCTGGTGTTCATACTGAATCATTCACAGTTAAATTCACGCCTTTGCATACGCATAATCTCATCAAATACAAAAATACAAATTTAACATAAGTCAACAAAACGCTGCTTGCGGTCACGATAATGACACAGGCGCTCGACGACAACGATGACAACAATGGCCACGTAACAAGATCTTGTGTCATTGCTAAAACACTCATCCAGGACAGGACACTTTTGGAAGAGGGAGATGAAGGGGAAGACATAAAAGATGACAACTTTGCAAAATGGACCGGACAACATTGGCGGAGACACAAGCCTTGCCCCCAACTGAAAGAACCGGAGGAACTAAGTGAATCATTCTTCAGCGTGGTCCTCCTGTGACTTTCCAGTGGAGGTAACCTTTACTACATTCAGGGGCTGACTTTTCACCCAGACATGCATTCAGACCTTTACTGCTTGCACATTTATTGTACTTCAGTGAAATTGCATACCTTATATTTTTATCATTACGTCCATAAGCTCTCTAAAAGATATATACTTTAAAAGACAAAGAAATAAACAAAGAAATAACATGAGTGTTATCCCCTTCTGTGTGATGTGGGTGTGAGGACACCAGTATTTGATTAGGAGCAATCTATCACAAAATGTGTGAGTGAGCATGCCCACGATATAAAGAAACAAAAACGTTTTTCTTCTTTAAATGAAAATGGTGTATATACTCCCTCCAGAAATCAACAGTCTCTATGTATCCTATATTTCAAAGCATGGGTGTACACACACTGAGGTGGTGAGAGATGCAAATGTTTTCGCCTCACCACATGAAAGAAGTTAAAGAGGAGGAAGAAAATAATAACTTTAGAGCTATATTTCATGGATGCTTAACCAACGGGAGAGCGCTTGCTCTTAATCTCGATTGCTGTTGTAGTCTCTTACTTTATCAAGGATTCTGTTGGTGGTGGTGGTTTTTGTTTGTTTGTTTGTTTGTTTTTTTTTTTTTTTTTTTTTTGGGGGGGGGATGGTGGTTGCTGTCTGTTTGTTCGCTTTGCTTTTTGTCATGCGCGTACGGTTGTCCTCTTTGTCACATTGTCTTTTATCACTGCTGCAACACGAGCAGCTATGGTGCTGGACACACAAGTGTGGTGTAATCATCAGCTATGGTGCTGGACACACAAGTGCGGTGTAACCATCAGCTATGGTGCTGGACACACAAGTATGGTGTAACCATCAGCTATGGTGCTGGACACACAGGTGCGGTGTAACCATCAGCTATGGTGCTGGACACACAAGTGCGGTGTAACCATCAGCTATGGTGCTGGACACACAAGTATGGTGTAACCATCAGCTATGGTGCTGGACACACAAGTGCGGTGTAACCATCAGCTATGGTGCTGGACACACAAGTGCGGTGTAACCATGCGTCATGCTTCCTCCACACTAATACGTGCCCACTTTTTTTAACATGTATCAGAGACCGCGACAGTAATGCCGTCTATAACATTTTTTTCTTCTGAAGAAATGAAGTCTCTGAGATGGCCTGTGTCTCAGCAATGTTGCCAGAGCATCCGTAGTGCTGGTGTACATGTGGTACGGACAGATGTTTTGAAATTCACTCACAAATACACCATAACCTGTTGGCACTGACTCTCTCTCTCTCTCTTTCAACCAGTCAACCACCATTCATTGATTTTAACAATGCTGGATGACGCACATTGTTTCAGTTTCTGTAATCAACACGTGGCCACTCAACAATGCAGTGAAATAGGTGTTCTGTGGGACACTCCCTTCCAAAATCTTTCTAGGGATACAGACCATAATATACATGACATAATAATGAAAGGATCAGTAAACATTTCTTAATACAGAACAGCAATATATATATACATAGATAGATAGAAAAAGAGACAGACAGACAGACGGGCAGACAGACAGACATATATATATATATATTCAATTATAAACAAAGCTTGCTCTTATGTCTTAGATTGAAGAAATAGGGGGAAGATAAGCATTCATATCTGCAGTGGTAGATCATTCTGCCTAACTAACAGTATGTGCTTGAGTGGGTGAATGGGGAAAAATAAAATAAATGCTTCTCAAAATGAGCCTTCAGCAAGCTTATAGTCTCCAAGTAGAAGACGGTCTCCAATGGGGAGGAAACCCACTGACATATAACTCCTGGTCAGATACCGATATTTCGAAACCTGATTGTTTCTCCTCAGTGACCGCGGAAAGTGGTAATTTGACTCCTCTGCCTTTTCGGTTTTAAGAAGAATGCTATCCCAGAAAAGGCTGGTGTGCAATACCGTAGTATGTTTGTTGAGTTTTCAAAAAACCAACCAAAGGTGCCACCTAAGAAGCAAAAGAAAATCATGAAAGAGCAAAACAAGCTACATTTTCTTGTGAAAAGTAGAAAATATAAAAAGATAACCTCTTAAGACACAAGTGCTGAGGGCCAGTTCTTGGAATGAATCCGCAAGGGACTAAATTACAATAAACTAATAAATTCCAAGGATAAGTACCGAGCACCATTCCAGCAACTTACAGATATATATATATATATATATATATATATATATTATATATATATATATATATCATGGCGAGTACCACCAGCCATTGAAGAAATGAAAACATTTGAAGAAAAAATGAGAAGAATGTTAGCCAACATAGAATTTTAAAAAATCTAATAACAAATTCCAATCAGCGTTAGAAAAGGAAATTAAACAAATTCAAAATGACAACAAAATATTTGTGAAGGCGGATAAAACCAATAACTTTTACAAAATAGAACCTGAAGAGTACTCAAAACTCCTTGACAAAAATATCCAAAAAAATTACAGAAAGACTGACAAGGCTACATATGATCACATCAGAAAGAAAGAAAAGGAACTTGTACACCAAATGGACCTAAGTGACAGAGTAGAGATCACAGCAGCTAGAGAAGCCTTTATTACACTCAAAGACCACAAACCCAATTTCTTGAACAACCCAACATGTAGATTGATAAACCCTTCCAAATCTGAACTAGGGAAAATTAGTTAAAAAAAAAATCTTAGAGAAAACCATAAAAAACATAAAAGAAAACACTGAACTCAGTCTCTGGAAAAACACATATGAAGTAATACAATGGTTCAAAAAACTCAATAAACAAGAAAATACAGTTTTTATAACATTTGACATAGTAGATTTCTACCCATCTATAGATGAAAAGCTACTAACTAAAGCTATAAAAATTTGCCAACAAGTACACAGAAATATCAGGGTCAAAAATGGAAATCATTTTCCACACAAAGAAAACTTTACTGCACAGTAAAAATGAAACCTGGATTAAGAACACAAGCAGGAATTCAACTTTCGATGTCACAATGGGATCATATGATGGTGCCGAAACTTGCGAACTTGTCGGACTATTCATGTTATCCAATATTCAAAAAAAAACTTGGAAAACAAACTGGACTGTACAGGGATGACGGCCTTGCCGCTCTGAATGACAACCCTAGGAATATTGAAAATTAAAAAAAAGAATTGTGTAAAATTTTCCACAACCAAAACTTAAAAATCACAATAGAAGCAAACAAAAAGATAGTGAACTATTTAGACATAACGTTAGACCTCAACCAACACACATATAAACCATACAAGAAACCAAATGACACGCCTGTTTATGTAAACATCAAAAGCAATCACCCACCCTCCATACTGAAAACAATACCCAAAAGCATAAATAAAAGACTATCCAATTTGTCATGTAACGAAACAGTATTCAACAATGCTACAGCTGAATACCAAGAGGCGTTACATAAAAGTGGCTACAATTACAAACTACGATACGATCCAGACAATGATACAAAAAGATGCAGAAAGAACAGGAAAAGGAATACCATATGGTACAATTCCCCCATATGATGCAAGAGTTAAAACAAATGTAGGGAAAGAATTCTTTAAAATCTTGACATCATCTTTCCCAAAAGACCATAAATTATTTAAGATATTCAACAAAAACAACATCAAATTATCATATTCATGTATGCCGAATCTTAAAAATGCCATCGATTCAGCAAACAAAATGAAAAGCAGCACAGAGAAAAAGGAGGGTAACGAAAGGAAATCTTGTAACTGTACCAAAAAAGAACAGTGCCCCCTAAGCAACAAATGCCTTTACAACAACATTGTGTATCAAGCCACTGTAACATCAGAGAACGCAAAAGAAACATATGTAGGTATCACTGAAAACCAATTCAAAACTAGATATGCAAACCATAAACCATCATTCAACAAAGAAAGATACAAAAACCAAACAGAATTGAGTAAATACATTTGGAAACTTACAGATAAAAACATAGACTACAGCATATCTTGGAAAATCTTAAAAAGAGCAGCACCATACAACAATATTTAAAAAAAAATGTAATCTATGCCTTACAGAGAAATACATTATACTATGTAAACCACAGTTGGCAACTCTAAATGTTAGAACAGAAATGGTTAACAATTGCAGACACAGATGGAAGTTCCTATCAGCGAATAAAACCAACACCTGAGAAACACATGTAGCACGGAAACAACAACAGCAAACCATCTAGCTATATATATACGTGGCACTGGCAATACAAGCTCATCACATCCTGACGACCGCACAGCGTGAAACAAATTTGTAGATGTTTTTAGCAGCTTGATTTTAACTTGCTTTTAATATAACAATATATATAGAGAGAATAATGACAGGGCGAAAGGGAACCTATCCACTTGTTCTGTGATAACTCTCTCCAATCGGTTCTTCAAACTGTTTTTCAGTGAGTTTCTTATAAGCTTTCTCTTTGTTTTTCAATGTCTCTCTCGACTCGAGTTTTCTCTCTCCGAACTATTTGTCGATGCTTCGTAGACCTATAGACATTGTGGAAATTACAAACGTTCCAGTTGAGTAAATCA
>CM065742.1:35573810-35598810 GCA_033310375.1 Conus canariensis
TCTGCCGCCGCTGCTGCTACAATTACCACTGTTACTGTTGTTAACTATTCCTGTTACTTCTGCCGCCGCTGCTGCTACAATTACCACTGTTACTGTTGTTAACTATTCCTGTTACTTCTGCCGCCGCTGCTGCTACAATTACCACTGTTACTTCTGCTACTACTATCACTTCTACTGCCGCTGCTGCCACTATTGCAACTGTTACTGCTGCTACTACTTCTAATATTGCCCCGCTGCTACAACTGCTGATGCTACTGCCGTTCCAACTGCTGCTGCTGCTACTACTGATTCTGCCACTGCTACTACTACTTCTGCTGCTTCTGCTGCTGCTACTACTACTATTGTTGCTGTTGCTACTGTGGATGCTGCTACTGCTATTGTTGCTGCCACTACTTTCACAGCTGTCGCTGCTACTGCTTCTACTACTATTACTCAGTATTATGACTAGCTCTTATGCTGCTGCTGCTGCTGCTGCTTCCACACTACTGCTGCAACTACTGCCGCTGCTGCTGCTACTACAACTACTGGTACTACTACTATTACTACCACCACCACCACCACTACTACTATTACTATTACTATCACCACCACCACCACCACTACTGCTACTGTTACCATTACTAGTACAACTACTACTACTGCTTCTACTGCTATCACTGCTGCTGCTGTTGTTTTTAGATGTTGCTGTTACTGTTTCCAATGCTGCTGTTGCTACTTACAGATGTTGCTGTTACTGTTTCCAGATGCTGCTGTTGCTACTTACAGATGTTGCTGTTACTGTTTCCAGATGCTGCTGTTGCTACTTACAGATGTTGCTGTTACTGTTTCCAGATGCTGCTGTTGCTACTTACAGATGTTGCTGTTACTGTTTCCAGATGCTGCTGTTGCTACTTACAGATGTTGCTGTTACTGTTTCCAGATGCTGCTGTTGCTACTTACAGATGTTGCTGTTACTGTTTCCAGATGCTGCTGTTGCTGCTTACAGATGTTGCTGTTACTGTTTCCAGATGCTGCTGTTGCTACTTACAGATGTTGCTGTTACTGTTTCCAGATGCTGCTGTTGCTACTTACAGATGTTGCTGTTACTGTTTCCAGATGCTGCTGTTGCTACTTACAGATGTTGCTGTTACTGTTTCCAGATGCTGCTGTTGCTACTTACAGATGTGGCTGTTACCAGCACTACAACGGTTGTTGCTGATGCTAGTGCTAGTGCTACTGTTGCTGCTGCTTCTACTGCAGCTTCTACCGTCAGTACCACTGTTACTACTGCAGCAATCATTGTTGCTAGTTCTGTTGTTGCTACTACTGCAGCACTGTTACTACATCTGCTGCTGCTGTTGCTTCTACTGCTGTTGCTGCTGAGGCCTAGAGGAAGGAGAATGTGTTTGAGGGGGAAGGGAGGGACTCGGGGGGGGGGGGATCAATCGGACATCACACAGGCACCACATGAACGGACAGCGCATTGCGTTGAGAAGCCAATGTCTCTTCGACTTCGGGGCTCTGTTGAATAAGGCAGACACAGAGCAGGCCCAGATTTTTCTAGGTAATGCGCAGATAAATGGATCATCATCATCATCATCATCATCATCATCATCATCATCATCAACATCATCATCATCATCATCATCATCATCATCATTCCAAAGAGGGTATGTTATCTGCGCCTTTTTTATTCATTTATGTATTTGTTTGTTGTCAGCAAAAGTATGCAACAACTGCTGAACTGATTTTCTTTTTTTGTTGTTGTTTTTGTTGTTGTTGTTGTTTTAATGTCGGTGACAAGATAAGACAATGAAGTCATTAATTATGATAAGACAATGAAGTCATTAATTATGATAAGACAATGAAGTCATTAATTATGATAAGACAATGAAGTCATTAATTATGATTGTGTTGCCAATCCAGATCAGAGGGAGCCTGCAACATTTGTCGCCACTCTCATGAACATCGGCACACAGGGCATTACAGAACATTTGTCGCCATTCTCTTGAACATCGGCACACAGGGCATTACAGAACATTTGTCGCCACTCTCTTGAACATCGGCACACAGGGCATTACAGAACATTTGTCGCCACTCTCTTGAACATCGGCACACAGGGCATTACAGAACATTTGTCGCCACTCTCTTGAACATCTGCACACAGGGCATTACAGAACATACTGTGCTACATTTCCCGAGGACTAAGGCACGGATTTCAATGAACAAAACTAAACAAAACTCAGCCGTATATTAATAGATCGATATTTACAAAATCGACAGTAAAATTTGAAGCGGATTCGGACATATGCATCGGGTCCAGTGAGCTAAATACTGGTAACATTCATAGGACAGGAGTGCGGAAGAGGGGTGTGGGGGTGGGGGCGGGGGGAGGAGAGGAGGAACGAAGGGGGTGTTTTATTCAGCCTCTACAAAGAAACAAACGAAACACCCTAACTACGGCACAAGTGTATGAGGGTTCTGGCAAGGTTTGGATGAATTTGAGAGGACTGTTCGACCCTGGCAGAGTTCTCAATTTGCCTTATCATCATCATCATCATCTTCTTCTTCTCTTCTTCTTCTTTTTCATCATATTCATCACCATCATTATTCATGTTATCAATATTATTACTATTCTTATTGTCGTCACTATTGTTATTATGGCATCATTATCATTATTATTATCATCATTACTATTATTATTATCACTATTATCATTGTTATTATCATTATTTTTATTAACTCTTAAATAAATGTTAGCGAACCGCCCCCCAAAAAAAAAGTGGGCAAACGAATCACAAGACAAAACGCAACGCGTTTCGACCTCTTTCAGGCAAGATACAAAACAATGAGGACAACGAAAATGAACGAGCAATCACTTATCTTCAGTCACTTCGGTGTCCTTTTTCGTTATCCTAATTGTTTCGTATCTTGCCTGAAGAAGACCTAAGAGGTCGAAACGCGTCGTGTTTTCTCTTGTGATTCGTTTGTCCACGTTTTTTTTTTTTTTTTTTTTTTTTGCGGTTTGCTAACATCTATTTAAGATTGTTTAGATTTTCGCACAGTCGTCTCACTCTGCAACTAGATCATTATTATTGCTATTACCATTATCATTTTAATCCTTATTATTACTATTATTATCATCATCATTATAATTATTACTATTTGTCAGGCACTCTCTGTCTGGTTGAGTGACTGCGTGTGGGATAAGGCAATCTCATGAGCAAGAGGAGAGAATACAAACATAATGTCCACACTGCACCGCTCGCCCAATAGACACCACATCGCAACACAAAATTCGACGGCACCTATTCCACATACAAAGTAAATCAACAGGTCTGTTCTCAAACACGCACAAACTGGGGACTCAGAGGACAAAACACCCCGAATCGAAAAAGGATGGGCTTGGGTAGCGGAAGGCATAAACGGAAACGCTGTCGAAAAGCTCCACCATTACTCTTTGAGGATCACGCCGCCCAGTGTGCAGGGGAACTTTCAACTGCACGCCTCAAAGTAGAACTCAATCATAAATCACCAAAGACTTTTCCAGAAGAAGAAGAAGAAGAAGAAGTAGAAGAAGAAAAAGAAAACTTCCAAAGTAATGGAAAATAGTTTATGTTCAAAACTCCACAATTAATCTCAGAACTCACCTTCTCAAGAGGAGTCATGAAGGATGAAGTAGGAGGATTCTTTTACAATCGCAGAAAAAAAACTTCTTGGGTACACGTCCAGCTTCCAGCTGTCCAAGCGAACTTCACAGTGGAAAACCACGGGTCAGAGTCCTGGCCTAAAAATACACAATGAGAAATGCTTTCGTTCCACAGTCACACCAGATGTTTCTCCTCGCTTCACGGTTTTGGGGAAACTCTGCAAGGTCTGTTCCAAAGTTGTGTGTTAAAGACTGATTCACACCCCCAGTCCACTCAGAGCATACAGAGATCCTGCTGCTCCCCATTCACTAGGCATTCACCATACCATGACGTGAAAGCAAGTCAGCCACTCAGAGCTCCAGCCACTGCAGGTCAGCGGGCCCTACAGGAAGGGGGAGGGGATGGGCGGAACTCTTCCTGCAGAGGAGGGGAGAATCAAGGTGTCACGCCTGCTGGACTAGAGGGCACAGCTGAAAAAAAAGCACAGTTCCGGTCTAACTCCCTTTTCATAATCATCATTCATACCCCCTCTCCTTTGTTTTGAGGGGGTGGGAGGGGCAGGGCGACGGCCGGAGGAAAAGAGGGGAATCAGAATCGGTTGTTTGAAAGATGTAATAACAGATTTCCCTCAACCGAGACCGGGGTGACATAACCTACCAGCAGCCTACACTTCCCTTATTCGGTCTCGTGACTCGAGTTCATCCCGAGATCGCGGGCACCGAACACAACTCACTCAGCGAGACATTCGGCGCTGACGAAGGCCTCTGGATGGAGGCCGAAAGCTTCGCTTCGGCTAAACTTTCCTGTGTGAAAAGGTAAAAGACTGTGTTTAATCAACAGATTTGTGTGTATGTGTGATAAATAATTTTGACATACTGGAAAAGAAAATTTAAAGAATACAAAGCAGCACGGACTTCTGAATTAAAAACAAATCTACAGGCTATTCCCCATACATCGGCAAGTCACCTTGACCCGCTTGACAGGTCAGAGGTGACGGCTGGGGAGGTGCGAGAACTAGGCCCTCGTGCAGCGCGCACATCACTGTGCCAGAGCTGAGAGTCGCCAATCGTGGTGTGTGACCCACTGAACCCTTCTCACGGGTCAGCAGGGCTCACAGCCCAATCGATATGACTCAAAGAAGAATTCCTTGCAAAAATAAACAATAAACCGAAAAGAGGAACAACCGATGCCCGACATGATGATGATGATGATGATGATGATGATGATGATGATGATTTATTAGATTTAGTTGCAAAGTGAGGCGACTGCAGACGGAAATCTAAACAAATTTTAGATGTAATTAATAGCGAAGAAAACGCCAAGAAAACGTAGACAAACGAATCACAGACAAAACACGACGCGTTTCGACCTGTTAGATCTTCTTCAGGCAAGATACAAAACACTCAGGACAACGAAATGAACGAGCAACCACTTATCTTCATTCACTTCAGCGCAAAATGGGCGTTGATGATTCATTGTTAGATACAAAATTATCGGTACCATTATCATAATTTTAATTGTTGTTATTTTATCATTAGTTTTGTTGTTGCTGTTGTTGTCCTTTTTCTTCTTCTTCTTTGTCTTCGTCTTCGTAGTAGTAGTCGTAGCAGTAGTAGTGTCGTCAATTCATCTTCATCATTATTATTTTTACTATCATCAATAAAAGCATCATCGTTTTTTTTTCTTTTTTTTTCTTTTTTTTTTTTTTTGGGGGGGGGGGGGGGGGGCCTTATTATCATTATGATGATGATCGTAGTGGTGTGGTGATGATGACGACTACTACGACGATGATGATGATGATGGTTGTTGTTGTTGCTGTTGTTGTTGTTGTTAGATTATAACTGTCACACCCAGCCTTGTTGTCCACCCTTTCCCTGTGTTGGTTCCATTCAGTTTAACTTCCCAACCACCTCAGCTGAAGTAACAGACGGGAGAGCCACGCATTCTAGATCAGCGGCAAGGGGAGTGGGGAGGGGAGGGAAAGAGGTCAGAGAGTTGGGGGAGGGTGGAATTCGCAAGGCGGTATGTTTACCACCCCTTCTCCAAGAAGGTCGGCAGTTCTGTCGTTTCGGGTGTCTGCAGCTCTGTGAAATAATCCACCGTACACCACACACGTTTTACCGACGTGCTGTCATTTGTGGGCATGAAAAACAACCCACTGTTTTAGCTATACAGTTCTTTATTTTCACTTATGATAGATGACTCGCTCGACGATCGCTGGTAGATCTAAGGTCATGTGATCTGTAAAGAGTAGTTGGGAAAATTAGTAAATGTCCATTTTTGCAACCATTAGTTAGCTTCGGCATCACTACTAATGTACACATTAGTCATTGTGAAATAGACATATCGCTTGTCGAAATACTTTGTTTAGCAGGTTGTACAAATGACAAGGGAACACACACACACACACACACACACACACACACACACACACACACACACACACA
The DNA here is from genome assembly GCA_033310375.1 of Conus canariensis. Taxonomy (NCBI): domain Eukaryota; kingdom Metazoa; phylum Mollusca; class Gastropoda; order Neogastropoda; family Conidae; genus Conus; species Conus canariensis. Next base: position 35,579,887 of record CM065742.1, read on the forward strand.
CACCACAAGCCAGTTTATAAACACGTATTTTACAAAGATGTGCACCATTCTAGGATGCAGTTTTCATTCTGAAAATGTCGATCGTTACTGACAATGAGTGTTACGTATTTGATATACGAACTTAGACTGGACGACCCTCCAGCACCGAAATGCATGACTTTAATCCTAACCCTAGCTAGTCCCTAACTCTAACATTAATCTAATCTAACCCTAACCTACACCTGGTCCTAACCGTTTAAAACGGAGCGAAAACCGGCATCCGAAAACCTTCATTAATAATCTGCTGTACTTGCAGTGTGTAGAGTTGTCGTCTCCTTTCGCCATGGACACAAAGAAAGAACATACGTGGTGTTGCTGGTAGGAACCGCGGTTACCAAGGGCTCAAAATGTTAACTGCACAAATCTGACGTCAAATCCATTACGAATTAATTCGAAACTAATTGGCATGTTCTTTATCAAATCAAAGTTCAGTCGGGATAGCTGTCACTTCAGTACTTGCGTTTTGGTTCGCTTCCGGTTGACGACACCATAGACCTCCGCCGACCGTAGCAACGTCTGACGTGCGAACATGGTTCTCTATCATTGTGCCAACACCACGCGTACCCGATTACCCTTCACCTCCACCATTCCCACTACATCCCCAACCTCCACCCCACCTCTCACCCCTTCTTCTTCAGGCTCTCAGAACACAGTCGTGAGGTACAAGCGTTGACACATGTATGTGTGTGTACGACACGTACGTGACACGCTGCTGGCCACTTTTGCGTGAAACATCTGGAACCACTTGACCAACTTCGTGCTAAACCAACAGTTACCTGGTAGATATGACTGACTGATTGACTGACTGACCTGTCCACCTTGACCCTCGCTCTCCCGGCCCCTGCCAAGGTTTGACCTTTTCTCGATCTATATCCATTTCCTGATCTCATCGATCACCTGGGTGGTCATTGTGATCAGTGATGATCAATCATCGTCACGGTCAATGAGTAAGTAGCTCTCCTCCTCTGCCAAGAAGTGGGGCGAGAATGTACTTGTGGCCAGAGTGTACTTGTAGTGAGCTGTTGAATTTCCCCCGTCTGCAAATATTGGCGTCTCCGCAGTAATTGTGTGTGTGTATGGACAGATTAGATAATTGGTTACTCTCTCTCTCTCTCTCTCTCTCTCTCTCTCTCTCTCTCTCTCTCTCTCTCTCTTGTTAACACGTCCCTTTATCAACGGTCGGTCAAACGTTGCGCTTTCATTAAAAAAAAAAAAAAAAAAAAAAAAATTGCAGCATCCACTGCCCTATATTGTCATTGTGGTAACGGAATTGTAGTAACACCTATCCACATCTTTGACCACCACCCTCCCCTTCCGCCCCCTTTCGCCCTCCCCCCATCCCGAATGCTCCTCGTATGGCTGTCTTCCTCTATCACATTGCCTTCAGGAACTCCCCGGGTTACTACGCTGAGTGGCGTGTTCATATCCACCTTCCACATAGTGACGGTGCCAGGTGTCACTGACTGCATGACGTCACTCCTGCCGGCATGTTTGTGGAATCTTCAATCTACAAGACGACGGTCCCCCTGTCACGTCTAACTAAGTGTCCGCGCTGGGGTGGACGCTCTTTCCTTTATGGATAGTGAAAGGCAAAGATAACTCCATTGCCCCCACTCACACCCACCCCCTTCACTGCAAGCACTGTATCATTTATTATATATAAGGTTTAAAACAGTTATGGTTCGGTTAGGATTCGGATTAGAGTTGGGGTTAGATTGTTGTTGGGTTTGGGTTAGGGTTAGGGCCTGGTTTGAGCCAGCGTCCGGGTAAGGGGCCGTGCATGCAGTTACGGAGCTGACTATAGAGACTTCCGGTTTTCTGTTCAAAGTTCTCGTCTGTGACGTAAACTCGTGGGTGACAGTGCTCCACAACCACGATGACGCAACAGTCAGTGTCACGTCTGACGATTCAGTGAACTTAGGGGAGGGAAGCGGGAGTGGATGAGAGGGGAGTGGGAGGGGAGAGTGGGACGGAGTAGATGTACACTCCACCCTGACAGTATCAGCTCGTGTGGTTTCACTGCAAACTGTTAGTCCCGCTACGGCCAGACCAGCCATGACGTTTGTAGCCCGCCATCACTGCCATCACACCAGACCAGCCATGACGTTTGTAGCCCGCCATCACTGCCGTCACACCAGACCAGCCATGACGTTTGTAGCCCGCCATCACTGCCGTCACACCAGACCAGCCATGACGTTTGTAGCCCGCCATCACTGCCATCACACCAGGCCTGTCATGACGTTTGTAGCCCGCCATCACTGCCATCACACCAGGCCTGTCATGACGTTTGTAGCCCGCCATCACTGCCGTCACACCAGACCAGCCATGACGTTTGTAGCCCGCCATCACTGCCATCACACCAGGCCTGTCATGACGTTTGTAGCCCGCCATCACTGCCGTCACACCAGACCTGTCATGACGTTTGTAGCCCGCCATCACTGCCGTCACACCAGGCCTGTCATGACGTTTGTAGCCCGCCATCACTGCCATCACACCAGGCCTGTCATGACGTTTGTAGCCCGCCATCACTGCCATCACACCAGGCCTGTCATGACATTTGTAGCCCGCCATCACTGCCATCACACCAGGCCTGTCATGACGTTTGTAGCCCGCCATCACTGCCATCACACCAGGCCTGTCATGACGTTTGTAGCCCACTGCCATCACACCAGGCCTGTCATGACGTTTGTAGCCCGCCATTACTGCCGTCACATCAGACCTGTCAGCAAGCGGAAGAAAAAACAAATATATAAAAAGACCTGTATGGTACAAGTGAAAATGCCAGAATAACATGTGACAAACTATGTGACCAGCCACGCATAATTCGGATCAAAACAAACAAACAAACAAACAAACAAAACCCCCTAAAACAAGAACCAACCAAACAACCAAAGTCGGACGTCTTTTTTTCGGAGTTAAATTCGCCGTTTGTGTATACATAAAGATGAAGATTGTACTGTGCATTGTTCCGTTTTACATTCTATTGTATGGTATTGCATTGTATTGTGTGTGTCGATATAAATCTGGAATTTGTACTGTGTTGTGTTGTGTCGTCTTGCATTCCATTGTATTGTATCGCACTGTATTATATTGCATCGTATTGTATGTGTCAATATAAAGATGAAGTTTGTACTGTGTGTTGCACCGTCTTACATTCCATTGTATTGTATTGCATTGTACTGTGTGTGTCGATTTACAGATAAAGTTTGTACAGTGTTTTGTTGTGTCGTCTTGCATTCAATTATATTATATTGCATTGTACTGTGTGTGTCTATGAAGATGAAGTTTGAACTGTGTTGTGTTGTGTCGCCTTACATTCCATTGTATTGTATTGCATTGCACTGCGTGTGTCGATATAAAGATGAAGTTTGTACTGTGTTGTGTTGTGTCGTCTTACATTCCATTGTCTTGTATTGTGTTGTGTGTGTAGATATAAAGATGAAGTTTGTACTGTGTTGTGTAGTCATGCATTTCGTTGTATCGTATTGTGTTGTTTTGTAATCTATTGTACTGTAATGTATCGTATCCAATCATATCATTTACCTACTTAATGGTCCAAACCGAATTCTGCACTACTGTTTACGTCGTGGTAGTAGGTATCCACGCTTCCCTCCCCCCACCCCCCCCCACCCCATCCCCGACCCCCACCCTCTGTTCTGTTCTTTCTTTTCTTATATTTTTTCTTTCATCTTCTGTTTCTTTTTGGAGTGTCAAAGTGGATTTGCCAGCTCCCTTGTTGCCGTGAGTTCTTTAACATGCGTTGATGAGTATGCAGCAAGCGGTGTCTCAGTTTAGCCCCTCATCCAAAAAGAATTATCGCTCGAACCACCACATCAGGTTCAGTTTTCACACAAACACACACACACACACACACACACACAACACACACACACACACACACACACACACACACACGCGGGCGCGCGCGCGCGCGCTCACTTCCATATACGCGCACTTACATAGACACACACAACCGCGCGCACACACACGCACACGCAAGCACAGACACAGACACAGGCACACAGACACAGACACAGACGCACACATAGGCGCATAAACAAACAGACAGACACAGACACACAGGCACGCGCGCGCGCGCACACACACACACACAACACACACACACACACACACACACACACACACACACACACACACACACACCAGAGAGTTACCCCGACGAAATTCGAACCGAACGTGTGTCCCCTGCTTCTCAATCATGACATGTCTTCCAAAGCAGTTTGTCTGTCCAACGGTGCTGATTTCTCCCTGTTCACATCTTTCTTGTGGGCATGTACAACACTGCCTTCTGCGGCTTCCCAGTAGCGAGACATGCTTGTGAACCATCAGTTAAAGAAGTGTCCTACTTTGCGGCTTCGTCCAGCTCATTCCCACAACTGAGGAAGAAAAAGATACACGAAGGTGTCAGTGGGACCCAGAGGAATACTGTCGTCAAATGCTGAACCACCGGGGACAATCCTGCATCCCATTTCGCAGTCTGCGTTATGTTGGCATAGGGTGCAGGCACTCTCAGCACTCCAGTAAGACGCTAAGGGACATAACTGCTCCCTTGCAGATGCCATTTAGTGGTAGCCACTAGACACAACACAAAAGAACGTGCACGGAACGCCCCTAAGGGTAAACCCGCCCGTATGTCACCACTGCACACCCCACCGGTAAAAGACGCCGTCAGCTAAAACACTGCTGCGCATATTCCCCAGTTCTTACTCTTTACTGCTTCGTTGACAGGCGAAACCAGTACAACTCCGGACAGAGCCAAACCTACGCCAAACGGCCCGTAGTGACAGAGCCAAACCTACGCCAAACGGCCCGTAGTGACATGCCTTTTGAGGAGGATCAAATGAGAAGGCTGGTACTATACTGTCCAATTATTTCAACCACGTAACGGGTGCATTGCCAAAGAGTATTGCTCAAATTCCCTGATCAACACTGCAGGTGCAGGATCTCACGGGCTTGGTTAACACCGGGATAGATTTTGAAAGAAAGTGTAGAGTATAACTCTGTCATGCAGTCTCAGACCAGATTAAAACTTCATAATTATCATCCTCTTCATCGTCCTTAACCACACTGCTCATCATGAAAAAGTATCTTTTTCCCTTCATACTCTGTCCTCATGCTGACATATTGGGGGTCAGTTTTGAGTTTACCTTCACGATCACGCCGGGGTTGGGCTCATGTTTAAAGCCGCCCGCACCGGAAAGTTTACAGGGATTGTCGTTCATAGACATGGCTGCGGAAAGGGGCTGTTCGTTCATAGACATGGCTGCGGAAAGGGGCTGTTCGTAAATAGACATGGCTACGGAAAGGGGCTGTTCGTTCATGTTGGCTCCACGACCAAGCAGTTATCGTCGGCAGCAAGAGGCCGACATGATGGTGTCCAGCCCAGCAGTTAACGTCGGCAGCAAGAGCCGACATGATGGTGTCCAGCCTTAGGTGAATCAGGATAGGCACCACTCAACACCACCCCAGTGACTCGGGAACAAGGCCGTGTGTCTTCTGTCCCACACTGAACACCACCCCAGTGACTCGGGAACAAGGCCGTGTGTCTTCTGTCCCACACTGAACACCACCCCAGTGACTCGGGAACAAGGCCGTGTGTCTTCTGTCCCACACTGAACACCACCCCAGTGACTTGGGAACAGCGCCGTGTGTCTTCTGTCCCACACTGAACACCACCCCAGTGACTCGGGAACAGCGCCGTGTGTCTTCTGTCCCACACTGAACACCACCCCAGTGACTCGGGAACAAGGCCGTGTGTCTTCTGTCCCACACTGAACACCACCCCATTGACTCGGGACAGGCACCACTGAACACCACCCCAGTGACTCGGGAACAAGGCCGTGCGTCTTCTGACCCACACTGAACACCACCTCAGTGACTCGGGAACAGGGCCGTGTGTCTTCTGTCCCACACTGAACACCACCCCAGTGACTCGGGAACAAGGCCGTGTGTCTTCTGTCCCACACTGAACACCACCCCAGTGACTCGGGAACAGCGCCGTGTGTCTTCTGTCCCACGCCCACCTCGTATTGACTGTTCCTTGTAATTGGCCGGTGCAAGGACTGCGGCAGGACAACCCTGAATGTAGCTCTAAAGCACGGTCCAGAATGAGCGGTATGAGAATGATGCCATTGAGAGAGCATTGAAGATGAAAAAAAAAACAACAACCCCCCCCCCCCCCCCCCCCCAAAAAAAAAAACCCCAGAAAACCTGTCTGAAAATAAAACTCTAACAATAAAACATACTGGTTCTATTGAAAGCTGTTAATACCTTTTCACTGAGACAGTCCAACATGCGCTCACATTTTTGCATGATTTACATTATTCATCAATTAAGAATGCATCTGGTTAAAACACGGTTGCTTGGCTTAATCTACAGAAAATGCACAGAGATGTCTCACATCTCTCTTTACACACAGTGGTGTTACGGTTTGTTTGTTTTCTGGTCATTGCTTTTGTTGTTTGTTTGAGCGTTCGTTTGTTGTATTTTCGTTATTTATTCCCTGTGTACCGTTCCCCCTGCTTCAATTGATATCGTCAGTTATGAGGTTTGAGTACGTTCTGCACGCGGTGTAGCCATGTTATGTCCCCAGTCTGTATTGTCACTGTATTATTCTGACGGTTACGTTCCGTTTGATTCATACGCAGCTTCAAATTGACAACAAACTAGGTCACTTTGCACGTCAGCTAGAAATAACCCTCAAAGAGGAAAACAAGTCCAAAAAAAAGTCAATCGATCACAGAATGCAAGGTTAAGACATGACATTTTGAAAAGAAAAAACATCATTAAAGAGAAACAAGAATGTCCTACGATAACTTTTAAAAAAAAAAACAACTTTTCTTTCTGACATTAAAGAAAATGATTTTTGTTTAATAAATCTGTTTGTAGCTGAATTTTATCTTATAAATCAACTATTCAGAAAGTTTCGATTATTTCAAAAACGTTTCCGACAGTGAAACTATACTGGGATATGTGCGAAAACAAGTTCCGACAGTGAAACTATACTGGGATATGTGCGAAAACAAGTTCCGACAGTGAAACTATACTGGGATATGTGCGAAAACAAGTTCCGACAGTGAAACTATGCTGGGATATGTGCGAAAACAAATTCCGACAGTGAAACTATACTGGGATATGTGCGAAAACAGATTCCGACAGTGAAACTATGCTGGGATATGTGCGAAAACAAGTTCCGACAGTGAAACTGTACTGGGATATGTGCGAAAACAAGTTCCGACAGTGAAACTGTACTGGGATATGTGCGAAAACAAGTTCCGACAGTGAAACTGTACTGGGATATGTGCGAAAACAAATCGGGTTCAGGGAAATAGTGGGTAAGGAAAAAAAACCCTCACTTTCCGGGTTTTTAATAAACCCACTCTATACGTCGGGAAAACACACACACACACACACACACACACACACACACACACACACACACACACACACACACACACACACATATATATATATATATATATATATCGTGGCTCGCGCACGCCCACACGCACGCACACGCACACACACACACACACACACACACACACACACACACACACACACACACACACACACACACACACACACACACACACACACACATATGGTGGCTCGCAAGCGCGCGCGCGCAAACACACATACACATAGTAATCCCCATCTTACCCTCACCCCCCCCCTTTACACACACACACACACACACACACACACACACACACACACACACACACACACACACACACACACACACACACACACACACACAAGAAAGCAAAAGTGTAGGCCATACGAGGGAAATCAGTCTATAATCTTTAAAAAAAAAAAAAAAAAAAAAAAGAGGAATGACACCAGCAGAACAACAACAGAACAGAAAAGGAAAAAACCCAGAGAAAAACTAAAGAAAGATAGATGATAGTGAAAACGGTGGAGACATTCCTATCGTCTCTGTGCCAAAACTAACACTGCTAGAATCTGAAGGTGGACAGTTTCATCACTTCTCGATTGTTTGCGTGCTGGTATCGTCTTCTTAGCTCTCTCTCTCTCTCTCTCTCTCTCTCTCCTCTCTCTCTCTCTCTCTCTCTCTCTCTCTCTCCTCTCTCTCTCTCTCTTCTGTATGTGTGTGTGACTGCCCCACCACCACCACCCCCCTCTCTCAACTTAGGTCAATACTTTATCTGTTGTAAAATAAACAATGATTGTCATTGTAATTGTTATCCCCCCTCTCTCGCTGCGCGCGCGCGCGTGCACGCACGCACACACACACACACACACACACACACACACACACACACACACACACACACACACACACACACACACACAGGCACGCCAAAAGCTCGATCAATCCATCAATGACGGACGACCTACACACAAAACCCTCACACTCAATGGTATACCACAGAGTAAGACGTCCATGGTATACAACAGAGTAGGACGTCCATGGTATACAACAGAGTAAGACGTCCATAGTATACCACAATTTAAGACGCTGATGGTAGACAACAGAGTAGGACGTCCATGGTATAAAACAGAGTAAGACGTCATGGTATACTACAGAGTAGGAGGTCGATGGTATACAACAGAGTAGGACGTCCATGGTATACCACAGAGTAAGACGTCATGGTACACAACAGAGTAGGACGTCCATGGTATACCACAGAGTAAGACGTCATGGTATACAACAGAGTAGGACGTCCATGTGTATACCACAGAGTAAGACGTCATAGTATACAACAGAGTAAGACGTCATGGTATACAACAGAGTAGGACGTCATGGCATACAACAGAGTAGGACGTCATGGTATACAACAGAGTAAGATGTCCATGGTTTACAACAGAGTAAGACGTCATGGTATACAACAGAGTAAGACGTCCATGGTATACAACAGAGTAAGACGTCCATGGTATATAACAGAGTAAGACGTCATGGTATACAACAGAGTAAGACGCCATGGTATACAACAGAGTAGGACGTCATGGTATACAACAGAGTAGGACGTCACGGCATACAACAGAGTAGGACGTCATGGTATACAACAGAGTAAGACGTCATGGTATACAACAGAGTAAGACGTCATGGTATACAACAGAGTAGGACGTCACGGCATACAACAGAGTAGGACCTCATGGTATACAACAGAGTAAGACGTCCATGGTATACAACAGAGTAGGAGGTCATAGTATACAACAGAGTAAGACGTCATGGTATACAACAGAGTAGGACGTCATGGTATACAACAGAGTAAGACGTCCATGGTATACAACATAGTAGGACGTCATGGTATACAACAGAGTAAGACGTCATGGCATACAACAGAGTAGGACGTCATGGTATACAACAGAGTAAGACGTCATGGTATACAACAGAGTAGGACGTCATGGTATACAATAGAGTAAGACGTCCATGGTATACAACAGAGTAGGACGTCAATGGTATACAACAGAGTAAGACGTCATGGTATACAACAGAGTAAGACGTCCATGGTATACCACAGAGTAGGACGTCTATGGAATACAATAGAGTAGGACGTCCATGGTATAGAACAGAGTAGAACGTCATGGTATACTAAAGAGTAGGACGTCATGGTATACCAAAGAGTAGGACGTCATGGTATACAACAGAGTAGGAGGTCCATGATATACCAGAGAGTAAGACGTCCATGGTATACCACAGAGTAAGATGTCCATGGTATACCACAGAGTAAGATGTCCATGGTATACTACAGAGTAAGACGTCCATGGTACACCACAGAGTAAGACGTCCATGGTATATAACATGAGTAAGCCGTCCATGATATACCACAGAGTAAGATGTCCATGGTATACAACAGAGTAAGACGTCCATGGTACACCACAGAGTAAGACGTCCATGGTATATAACAGAGTAAGACGTCCATGGTACACCACAGAGTAAGACATCCATGGTATACCACAGAGTAAGACGTCCATGGTATACCACAGAGTAACACGTCCATGGTATACAACAGAGTAAGACGTCCATGGCATACCACAGAGTAAGACGTCATGATATACCACAGAGTAAGACGTCCATGGTATATAACAGAGTAAGACGTCCATTGCATACCACAGAGTAAGACGTCATGGTATATAACAGAGTAAGACGTCCATGGTATATAACAAAGTAAGACGTCCATGGCATACCACAGAGTAAGACGCCCACACGGCAGTAACGGATTGTTCATCACCTGACCTGGAAACTCCTGAATATACGCGGGGGGAGGAGGGGGGAACGTCCGAGAGAGAGAGAGAGAGAGAGAGAGAGAGAGAGAGAGAGAGAGGGGGGGGGAGCAGGGAGGAAATGTACACAAAACCTGTACGCTTAATCCATTCCCTGCACCACAGATAAACTGCGTCCCCTCTCGAAAAACTAATCGGATATTTTTACCGTTTAGCAATCTGACCCCAGTATGTTGTAGATTCGCATTGACCAGCTCGACGTGCTGTTGTACCGTCATATAATAAACGAAATTCTTCGACTTGTCCATATACATTGTTGTTGTTGTTGTTGTTGTTGTTGTGTTGTTGTGTTGTGTTGTTGTTGTTGTGTTGCTTTTGTTGTTGTTGTTGTTTGACTTCCTTTGCTGTTGTTGATAGCTTGTTTTCTCCCAATGTTCGATCGCTGGTGGTGAAGTGAGAGGCCATCAACCTGGGGTCTGCTGTAGACGTTTTGTCCTTACAGCCACACTGTGGACCATTAGAGAAGCATCTGTCCACTTTCCTGTCTGTCTGTCTGTCTCTGTCTCTCTCTGTCTGCCTGTCTGTCTGTCTCTCTCTCACACATACATTGCTTCTCTCTCTCTCTCTCTCTCCTCTCTCTCTCTCTCTCTCTTTCACACACACACGCTCGCATGCACGCACACGTACACGCGTGTGCGCATGTGCCAACATACGCGCGCGCGCGCGCGCGCGCGCGCGCGCACAACACACACACACACACACACACACACACACACACACACACACACACACAGCCAGAGAGGGACAGTCAGTAAGAGAGAGAGAGAGAGAGAGAGAGAGAGAGAGAGAGAGACAGACAGACAGACAGACAGACAGACAGACAGAGAGAGACGTGGCGGTGAGGGTGGGGGCGCCGGTAACAATGCCCTGCCTAGATGCAGTTCCCCAACGCGCAGGTTAACAATCAGGGGACCTAACCCTAAAGGCGTGAATGGACAGCAACGACGCATTGCTCGAATCAGGTGTCACAGATCGAGGCAGGTGCCCTGTAAAGGGGTATGAACGGTAACTGTAGATTTCCTTGGTCTCTGCCCCTCAAGTTCATGTCTGGCACTAAGTAGCCTGCTACACTGAAGTGGAGTGCCATCTCATGTCGCCAGTCAGTCGTCCCTTTCAGAACACACACCGTGACACACAAACACGCACACCACCTCAGTCCTACCTCCTTCAAGAGGTCGATAGAGACTGGGTTGGGTTTTTCCCTTCAATTGTTTGAGCGCTTCCCCCCCCCCCCCCCCCCCCCCCTACGCTGGAACAGAATGGATTGGGGTCACTATGAATAGTTCTTTTCTTCTTGATACTGTATGTTTGTTTTGTCTTTTTGTGGTCCTTTCCTAGTGTTTTTATTTCTGGATGTGTTCTTTCTCGTCTTGCTTCTCTTCTTTCTTTATTTTCTTTTATTTTTTCTTTCATCCTTGTTTTTTTTTTTTTTTTTTTCCTTTCTTACTCTCATTTCTTCCCGTTTTCATCATCTTTTGTCCATTCTATCTTTCTTTCTTTTTCTTTCTAGATTTCTGTGTGTCTTTCATTCTTCTTTCCTTCATGCTTGTTCTTCTTTTTATTCCTTTCTTTCTCTGCATTTCCCCCATCCTTCTTTTTTCACATATATTTTTGTTTGCTGCTTCCTTTTTTCTATCTTTCTTTCCTTCTTTATTGCTCTGATTATTTCTTTATTCCCTCCCTTCTCTCTTTCCTTCTTTTCTTTCAGAAAAAAAAACCTTTGGTCTTTTTTGTGTTGTCGTTTCTATCCTTCTTTCTTTCCTTCTTCTTTTCCCTTCTGTTCCCCCCTCCCTCCCATGTCTGTGTTTATTTATTTCCATATCTCTTTCCTTTTTTTCAGATTTTCGTTCTTTTCTTTTCTGTCATACATTTTTTTTCTGTCTTTCTCTTATTCATTCATTCTGTAGTTGTTGTCTTTTGTCTCTGCTGTTCTTTCTTTCTTTCTTTCCTTCCTTCCTTCCTTCTTTCTTCCTTTCGTTCATTGCTTACTCCTGTTTCTTCTTTCTTACTTCATTTTTCCCTTTACTTTTCTCCGTTCCATTTTTTTCCCTCCCTTTCCTTCTTTTCCCCTCTGAAAATAGGTGGAAATATTTTGTTCCTATTTTGTCCCTTTCCTGCTTTCGTTTCTTTTCCTTTCTCCTATTCCTCCTTTCCTTCTTTGTTTCTTTCATTCTTTCTATTTCTGTTTCTTTATCTCTTTCCTTCTGTCTGTTCTTCTTCCCCCTTATTGGTTCATACTTCTTAGAATTATGTACGGTGACAGCAGTGGTGTCAGCAGCAGCAACAACATCAGCACAGAGCAGCAGCGATATTAGGACAAGTCACGTCTGGCTCAAGAGCATTGGTGCAAAATTCTTTTTTTTTTTTTACTGTGGACTCAGCAAGGATAGTTTGTTTCAAACCTGTCCATCGGTTTGTTTTTCTGTCCGTCAGTGAGAACACGCCATAACTAGGACACTGGGTGCAAACATGAAGTATGGTTCAGTGACCAACACGTTGTGAATCCGGATGAAAGGGAAGTTCCCGGGTGTGACTAAAGTGAAGGGCATTGTTTACAGGGTGTGACTGAAGTGAAGGGCATTGTTTACAGGGTGTGACTAAAGTGAAGGGCATTGTTTACAGGGTGTGACTGAAGTGAAGGGCATTGTTTACAGGGTGTGACTGAAGTGAAGGGCATTGTTTACAGGGTGTGACTGAAGTGAAGGGCATTGTTTACAGGGTGTGACTAAAGTGAAGGGCATTGTTTACAGGGTGTGACTGAAGTGAAGGGCATTGTTTACAGGTGTGTGACTGAAGTGAAGGACATTGTTTACAGGGTGTGACTGAAGTGAAGGGCATTGTTTACATGGTGTGACTGAAGTGAAGGCATTGTTTACAGGGTGTGACTAAAGTGAAGGGCATTGTTTACAGGGTGTGACTGAAGTGAAGGACATTGTTTACAGGGTGTGACTGAAGTGAAGGGCATTGTTTACATGGTGTGACTGAAGTGAAGGGCATTTTTTACAGGGTGTGACTGAAGTGAAGGGCATTGTTACAGGGTGTGACTGAAGTGAAGGGCATTGTTTACAGGGTGTGACTAAGTGAAGGGCATTGTCTACATGGTGTGACTGAAGTGAAGGGCATTGTCTACATGGTTTGACTGAAGTGAAGGGCATTGTCTACATGGTATGACTGAAGTGAGGACATTTTACAGGGTGACTGAAGTGAAGGGCATTGTCTACATGGTATGACTGAAGTGAAGGGCATTGTCTACATGGTGTGACTAAACTGAAGGGCATTGTCTACATGGGTGACTAAACTGAAGGGCATTGTCTACATGGTGTGACTGAAGTGAAGGGCATTGCTACAGGTGTGACTAAACTGAAGGGCATTGTCTACATGGTGTGACTAAAGTGAAGGGCATTGTCTACATGGTATGACTGAAGTGAAGGGCATTGTTTACCGGGTGTGACTGAAGTGAAGGGAATTGTTTACATGGTGTGACTAAAGTGAAGCGCATTGTTTACAGGGTGTGACTAAACTGAAGGGCATTGTTTACATGATGTGACTGAAGTGAAGGGTATTGTTTACAGGGTGTGACTAAACTGAAGGGCATTGTTTACATGATGTGACTGAAGTGAAGGCATTGTTTACAGGGTGTGACTAAACTGAAGGGTATTGTTTACATGATGTGACTGAAGTGAAGGGCATTGTTTGCAGGGTGTGACTGAAGTGAAGGGCATTGTTTACATGATGTGACTAAGTGAAGGGGATTGTCTACAGGTGTGACTAAACTGAAGGGCATTGTTTACATGATGTGACTGAAGTGAAGGGCATTGTTTGCAGGGTGTAACTGAAAAGAAGGGCATTGTTTACATGATGTGACTGAAGTGAAGGACATTGTTTACAGGGTGTGACTAAACTGAAGGCATTGTTTACATGATGTGACTGAAGTGAAGGGCATTGTTTACAGGGTGTGACTAAAGTGAAGGGCATTGTTTACTGGTGTGACTGAAGTGAAGGGCATTGTCTACAGGTGTGACTGAAGTGAAGGGCATCTTTACGTGGTGTGACTGAAGTGAAGGGCATTGTCTACAGGTGTGACTGAAGTCAAGGGCATTCTTTACGTGGTGTGACTGAAGTGAAGGGCATTGTCTACAGGTGTGCCTGAAGTGAAGGGCATTGTTTACAGTGTGACTGAAGTGAAGGGCATTGTTTACAGGTGTGACTGAAGTAAGGGCATTGTTTACAGGGTGTGACTGAAGTGAACGGCATTGTTTGCAGGTGTGACTAAAGTCAAGGGCATTGTTTACAGGGTGTAACTGAAGTGAAGGGCATTGTTTACAGGGTGTGACTAAAGTGAAGGGCATTGTTTACAGGTGTGACTGAAGTGAAGGGCATTGTTTACAGGTGTGACTGAAGTGAAGGGCATTGTTTACAGGTGTGACTGAAGTGAAGGGCATTGTTTACAGGTGTGAATGAAGTGAAGGGCATTGTTTACAGGTGTGACTGAAGTGAAGGGCATTGTTTACAGGTGTGACTGAAGTGAAGGGATTGTCTACAGGTGTGACTGAAGTGAAGGGCATTGTTTACAGGTGTGACTGAAGTGAAGGGCATTGTTTACAGGTGTGACTGAAGTGAAGGGCATTGTTACAGGTGTGACTGAAATGAAGGGTATTGTCTACAGGTGTGACTGAAGTGAAGGGCATTGTAGTACAGGATGTGACTGAAGTGAAGGGCATTGTTTACAGTGTGTGACTGAAGTGAAGGGCATTCTTTACAGGGTTTGACTAAAGTGAAGGGCATTATTGACAGGATATGACTAAAGTGAAGGGCATTGTCTACAGGGTGTGACTGAAGTGAAGGGTATTGTTTACAGGGTGTGACTGAAGTGAGGGGCATTGTTTACAGGTGTAACTGAAGTGAAGGGCATTGTTTACAGGTGTAACTGAAGTGAAGGGCATTGTTTACAGGGTGTGACTGAAGTGAAGGGCATTGTTTACATGATGTAACTGAAGTGAAGGGTATTGTTTACAGGTTTGACTGAAGTGAAGGGCATTGTTTACATGTGTAACTGAAGTGAAGGGCATTGTTTACAGGTGTGACTAAAGTGAAGGGCATTGTTTACAGGTGTGACTGAAGTGAAGGGCATTGTCTACAGGTGTGACTGAAGTGAAGAGCATTGTCTACAGGTGTGACCAAAGTCGAGGGCATTGTTTATAGGTATAACTGAAGTGAAGGGCATTGTTTACAGGTGCGACTGAAGTGAAGGGCATCCTTTACAGGTGTGACTGAAGTGAAGGGCATTGTTTACAGGTGTCACTGAAGTGAAGGGCATTGTTTACAGGTGTGTACTGAAGTGAAGGACATTGTTTAAAGGGTGTGCCTGAAGTGAAGGGCATCCTTTACAGGTGTCACTGAAGTGAAGGGCATCCTTTGCAGGTGTCACTGAAGTGAAGGGCATTGTTTACAGGTGTCACTGAAGTGAAGGGCATTGTTTACAGGTGTCACTGAAGTGAAGGGCATCCTTTACAGGTGTCACTGAAGTGAAGGGCATCCTTTACAGGTGTCACTGAAGTGAAGGGCATTGTTTACAGGTGTAACTGAAGTGAAGGGCATTGTTTACAGGTGTAACTGAAGTGAAGGGCATTGTTTGAAGGGTGTGCCTGAAGTGAAGGGCATTGTTTACACGTGTGCCTGAAGTGTTTGCAGGGCGTGATTGAAGTGAAGGGCATTGTTTACAGGTGTGCCTGAAGTGTTTGTAGGGCGTGACTGAAGTGAAGGGCATTGTTTACAGGTGTGCCTGAAGTGTTTGCAGGGCGTGACTGAAGTGAAGGGCATTGTCTACAGGGTGTCACTGAAATGAAGGGCATTGTTTACAGGTGTGCCTGAAGTGTTTGCAGGGTGTGACTGAAGTGAAGGGCATTGTTTACAGATGTGACTGAAGTGAAGGGCATTGTTCACAGGTTATGACTGAAGTGAAGGGCATTGTTTACAGGGTGTGACTGATGTGAAGAAGTGAGAATATTCAATTCCAACGTAAAATCAGTGCTACTCTACGGGTCAGAGACTTGGCGAGTCACCACCAATACCTCCACGAAGATCCAAACCTTCATCAATAAATGTCTCCGGCAGATCCTCCACTTGCGATGGTTCGACAGAGTGCCAGACACCGACCTGTGGACGAGGGCCAACCAACAGCCAATGGAAGTCCAGGTCAGGAAGAGAAAGTGGCGATGGGTCGGCCACACACTGCGGAAGGAGCCCTCTAACATCACCAGGCAGGCGCTCGAGTAGAACCCGCAGGGCAAGAGGAAGCGAGGACCCCCAAAGCAGACCTGGAGGAGGAGCTTGCTAAACGAGCTGAGAGCCTCCAGCCTGACCTGGGAGGAGATCAGAACCTGTGCCAGGGACAGACGGAGGTGGAATGTTGCTGTTGAGGCCGTTTACCACAGGCAGTAGACCCTAGCATCAGTAGAAGTAATAACAGCAGCCAATAGCAGCAATAGTAGAAGTAACAGCAGCCACCATCAGCAGTAGTAGTAACATCAGTTAAAGTAATCAGTAAGCATCAACAGTAGTAGTATCGTCAGAAGTAACTGAGATAACCAGCAGTAGCAGCAAAGGTGGCAGCAGCAGCAGCAGCAGCAGGAGCAGCAGGAGTTGCAGTTTGTAGAAGCGAGAGCACTGATTAGCAGCCCCAGCAGCGATAGCAGCATCAGGAACAGCAAGAGCAGCAGCAGGACAGGCAACATCAGTACAAATAATAGGAGTTCAGGGCAGAACTCGAAACATCAACACAAGAGCAGCAGTAACAGCATCAAAGGCAGCAACAGTGGCAGCAGCAACAGTGGCAGCAGCAAATGCAGCAACAGTGGTAGCAGCAACAGTGGCAGCAACAGTGGCAGCAGCGCAGCAACAGTGGCAGCACCAACAGTAACAGCAACAGCAGCAGCAGCAACAGTGGCAGCAGCAGCAGCCAACAGCAACAGTGGCAACAGCAACAGTGGCAGCAGCAACAGTGGCAGCAACGGTGACAGCAGCAACAGTAACAGCAACAGTGGCAGCAACAGTGGCAGCAGCATCAGTAACAGCAACAGTGGCAGCAGCAGCAACAGTGGCAGCAGCAACAGTGGCAGCAGCAACAGTAACAGCAACAGTGGCAGCAGCAACAGTGCAGCACAGTGCGCGCAACAGTAACAGCAACAGTCGGCAACAGTAACAGCACATGCGCAGCAACAGTAACAGCAACAGTGGCAGCAGCAACAGTGGCAGCAGCAACAGTAACAGCGACAGTGGCAGCAGCAACAGTGGCAGCAGCAACAGTGGCAGCAGCAACAGTAACAGTAACAGTGGCAGCAGCAGTGGCAACAACAGTGAAAGCAGCAACAGTGGCAGCAGCAGTGGCAGTGGCAGCAAAGTGGCAGCAACAGTGGCAACAACAGTGGCAGCAGCAACAGTAACAGCGACAGTGGCAGCGACAGTGCACAACAGTGGCAGCAGCAACAGTAACAGTAACAGTGGCAGCAGCAGTGGCAACAACAATGAAAGCAGCAACAGTGGCAGCAACAGTGGCAGTGCAGCAACAGTGGCAGCAACAGTGGCAACAACAGTGGCAGCAGCAACAGTGGCAGCAACAGTGGCAGCAGCAACAATGGCAGCAACAATGGTAGCAGTAGCAGCAACAGTGACAGCAGTAACAGTGGCAGTAACAGTGGCAGCACAATAGTAGCAGCAACAGTAGCAGCAATAGTGGCAACAGTAACAGCAACAGTGGCAGCAGCAACAGTGGCAGCAGTAACAGTGGCAGCAGCAACAGTGACAGTGACAGCAGCAACAGCAACATCCACAGTGGCAGCAGCAACAGCAACTGTGACAGCAGCAACAGTGACAGCAGTAACAGTGGCAGCAGTAACAGTGGCAGCAACAGTGGCAGCAGTAACAGCTGGCAGCAGTAACAGTGGCAGCAGCAACAGTGGAAGCAGCAACAGCAACAGTGACAGTAGCAGCAACAACAACCACAGTGGCAGCAGCAACTGCAACTGTGACAGCAGCAACAGTGACAGCAGTAACAGTGGCAGCACTGCAGCAGTAACAGTGGCAGCAACAGTGGCAGCAGTAAACAGTGGTAGCATACAGTGGCACAGACAGCAACAGTGGCAACAACAGTGAAAGCAGCAACAGTGGCAGCAGCAGTGGCAGTGGCAGCAACAGTGGCAGCAACAGTGGCAACAACAGTGACAGCAGCAACAGTGGCAGCAGTAGTGACAGTGGCAGTGGCAGCAACAGTGACAGCAGCAATAGTGGCAGCAACAGTGGCAGCAGCAACAATGGCAGCAACAATGGTAGCAGTAGCAACAACAGTGGCAGCAGCAACAGTGGCAGCAACAGTAGCAGCAACAGTGGCAGCAGCAACAGTAGCAGCAACAGTAACAGCAACAGTGGCAGCAGAAACAGTAACAGCAACAGTGGCAGCAGCAACAGTAACAGTGACAGCAGCAACAGTAGCAACAACAGTGGCAGCAGTAACAGCAACAGTAGCAGCAGCAGCAGCAGCAACAGTAGCAGCAACAGTGGCAGCATGGACACTTTTGTCCTTCCAGAGACTTACAACTGTATTGAGGTTGATAC
>CM065742.1:35603810-35631310 GCA_033310375.1 Conus canariensis
ACATGGGAACTGTACGAGACTCAAACAAAAATAGAAAAGGCACACATGTTTGCCATGAAGGATATCTGGGAGTGGCCAGAAGAACTCTAAACGAGATGATCTATGGGAAGATGGGACGATATCCTTTATATATTAATAATGTTGTCAAGTACATTCGATACTGGTTAAAAAAAAACAAAAAACAGAATAGATCTCTACAGACTGTCATATAGCTGTCATATTATGCTACGTAGCCTAGACGTACAAGATATGCGAGCATCTGATATAGGATTAACTTATATCAAAATTCGGTTTCAATTTTGTTTGACGAAACCATTGAGTCGAATCTATCAGTGACTTCTGACAGTGCTTCAAAGAAATTTTCATAGGCAATCAGAAACTAAATCGGAGAAGCCACAATACAGAAAGTGATAGACTAGAAATATATGCTAATTATAAACTGTCACTTGAATTGAAATCATATATGAATTCAGACAAATAAGTTCATCAGCGTGCTCCGACACGCTTTAGAATTGGTGTATCAGACATCAAAGTTCATTGCACAAGATACAGTGATTAGTCAGATACTGAGATCGAGTGTCGATTTTGTCATAGTGTTACTGAGAATGAACGAAATACATTTCCTACTTTGCTGTCCTGCCTATGATGATTTGAGAAGAATTCATACCTGATGAGTATGCCATCCCTGTTCCGATTATCAAACTTTCTAATGCCAAAAAAACGTAATTTGTTACAAAATGTTGCGCTTTCAGTATAAACAACTTTTAAGAGACGGACACGTTTACTACATGGGTGAAGAAAAGTAACTCTAAAATCTATATCGTGTTACACTTCTCAGATTCTACTGTTTATCATTTGTACTAAGAACTTACCTGTGGCATAACAGTGAAAAACGTATTGTCATTCTCTCTCTCTCTCTCTTCTCCTCTCTCTCTCTCTCCTCTCTCTCTCTCTCTCTCTCTCTCTTCTCCTCTCTCCACGTAGATATAGTCCTGATAAGGCTTCCCCTTCCTCCTCATCACCTGTGGTCAATGCCGAATACAGAAAACAATTGATTAAGAAAAGTTCTGCTGCTGCGGCTTCTACTACTACTACTACTACTGCTGCTGCTACTACCTCCACTGCCATCACCACCACCATCACTACCACCACTACGACTACTACTACTACTGCTGCTGCTGCTGTTACTACTATTACTGCTGTTACTACTACCATCAACACCACCAACACCACTGCTGCTGCAGCTACTACTACTTCTACTATTACCACTACTGCTACGACGGTACTATCAGTACCACTACTACTACTTCCATCACCGTCACCACTGCAACAAATACTGCTACTACTACTACTACTACTACTACTACTACCATCACCATCACCATGACGACTACTACACTGCACTGCTGTTACTACTAGTACTGCTATTACCACACCACCAACACCGCTGCTGCTGCTTTTACTGCTTCTATTACTACTACTGCTATGACTGCTGCTACCAGTAGCACTACTACAACTTCCACCACCATCATCACTGCTACTGTTGCTGCTATTACTACAACAACACTAATATCATTACTACTACTACTACTACTACTACTACTACTACTACTACTACTACAGCGACTGCTGCTGCTGCTACTACTACTACTACTACTTCTACTACTACTTCTACAACAAAAGCGATAAATGGAGGATGCTAAAGAAGCAAATTGTGTTGGCGCTATGCTGCAGATTATGAGATTACGAGGTGCAGTAGCTACATGATCATACAAATAAGTCGTTCACGGGCCAAACTCTGTTATGGGGCCATAGGCTGTGTGTCTTTACAGTTTATGAAACTGTGATAATGTGCTGTTGCTCGATTTTTGTCGGTAGTGGTTGTGTTGAGAGAGAGAGAGAGAGAGAGAGAGAGAGAGAGAGAGAGAGAGAGAGAGAGAGAGAGAGAGAGAGAGCGTGCCTGCGCGCGCGCGTGTGTGTATGTTTAGTCGTGATGATGAAGATGGCGACGATGACAACGACGACGACGACGACGACAACGATGACGACGACGGTGATAAAGGTTTTTTTTTTGCCTCTTGCTTATGAATTCTTTTTCCTTTCTTTTTCTTTGTCCCCCCCCCCCCCCCCCCCCCTCACACACACACAAGAAACCCAGGAACCTAGTCATTATCCGCTATCAATTTGGGTATTCCTGTGTAAACGCGAAACTTGACCACTAACGTCTGCGGGGCCCTCCACGGACTATTTCCTTCTTTCAACCCCACCCGGCCAGTCATAAATTTTCTGGCAAGCAAGGACTACCGTACACGCTGATGACTGCCTTTATATCACCCCCCGTCTTCCTCCCCTGCGACAGCCTAGAGAGGCACATCGAGTGTCACCTTCACCTTCAAAGGCGACGACTGGCGGACGTTGGAGGGCTCTGAGGCAATAACCCAACGCTCGCGAACTTCTTTTACCTGCAGATCAAAAAGTGGCTCCTGAAACACTGCCCGCGGGACGGTGAGTTACGGCTCCTGGTTGTCCGTTGTCCTTGTGGCTGAGGTTCGGTGAGGTTGATTGATTCCTTGGGGACGCTTTTGGAAGATGACCTGAAGTTTCTGCCACAAAAGAAAAGTGAAGTATAGAAAGTACAGACAGTGCAATGTGTAGTATACAGAGTACAGACAGTGCAATGTGTAGTATGGAGAGTACAGACAGTGCTATGTGTAGTATGGGGAGTACAGACAGTGCAATGTGTAGTATGGAGAGTACAGACAGTGCTATGTGTAGTATGGGGAGTACAGACAGTGCAATGTGTAGTATGGGGAGTACAGACAGTGCAATGTGTAGTATGGGGAGTACAGACAGTGCAATGTGTAGTATGGAGAGTACAGACAGTGCTATGTGTAGTATACAGAGTACAGACAGTGCAATGTGTAGTATGGAGAGTACAGACAGTGCTATGTGTAGTATGGGGAGTACAGACAGTGCAATGTGTAGTATGGAGAGTACAGACAGTGCTATGTGTAGTATGGGGAGTACAGACAGTGCAATGTGTAGTATGGGGAGTACAGACAGTGCAATGTGTAGTATGGGGAGTACAGACAGTGCAATGTGTAGTATGGAGAGTACAGACAGTGCTATGTGTAGTATGGGGAGTACATACAGTGCAATGTGTAGTATGGAGAGTACAGACAGTGCTATGTGTAGTATGGGGAGTACAGACAGTGCAATGTGTAGTATGGGGAGTACAGACAATGCAATGTGTAGTATGGAGAGTACAGACAGTGCAAGGTGTAGTATGGGAGTACAGACAGTGCAAGGTGTAGTATGGGGAGTACATACAGTGCTATGTGTAGTATGGAGAGTACAGACAGTGCAAGGTGTAGTATGGGGAGTACAGACAGTGCAATGTGTAGTATGGAGAGTACAGACAGTGCAAGGTGTAGTATGGGGAGTACAGACAGTGCAATGTGTAGTATGGAGAGTACAGACAGTGCTATGTGTAGTATGGGGAGTACAGACAGTGCAAGGTGTAGTATGGGGAGTACAGACAGTGCAATGTGTAGTATGGAGAGTACAGACAGTGCTATGTGTAGTATGGGGAGTACAGACAGTGCTATGTGTAGTATGGGGAGTACAGACAGTGCAATGTGTAGTATGGAGAGTACAGACAGTGCAAGGTGTAGTATGGGGAGTACAGACAGTGCAAGGTGTAGTATGGGGAGTACAGACAGTGCAAGGTGCAGTATCGGGAGTACAGACAGTGCTATGTGTAGTATGGGGAGTACAGACAGTGCACAGAAGATGAGGAAATTTGAAAACTGGAATTTGAGGAAAATAGTTCATTTTCTAGTGTCGAGGCAAGCGCTCATTTAACAAAGAAACTGACATCAGAGCTCCCGGTGCCCGGTCTGTGGTGAGAGAAGGCTGGGCCTCTGTGGTGAGAGGCTGGGCCTCTGTGGTGAGAGGAGGCTGGGCCTCTGTGGTGAGAGAAGGCTGGGCCTCTGTGGTGAGAGGCTGGGCCTCTGTGGTGAGAGAAGGCTGGGCCTCTGTGGTGAGAGGAGGCTCGCCTCTGTGGTGAGAGAAGGCTGGGCCTCTGTGGTGAGAGGCTGGGCCTCTGTGGTGAGAGAAGGCTGGGCCTCTGTGGTGAGAGGAGGCTGGGCCTCTGTGGTGAGAGAAGGCTGGGCCTCTGTGGTGAGAGGAGGCTGGGCCTCTGTGGTGGAGAGGCTGGGCCTCTGTGGTGAGAGAAGGCTGGGCCTCTGTGGTGAGAGAAGGCTGGGCCTCTGTGGTGAGAGAAGGCTGGGCCTCTGTGGTGAGAGGAGGCTGGGCCTCTGTGGTGAGAGAAGGCTGGGCCTCTGTGGTGAGAGAAGGCTGGGCCTCTGTGGTGAGAGGAGGCTGGGCCTCTGTGGTGAGAGAAGACTGGGCCTCTGTGGGAGAGAAGTGCAGGGCCTTGTGGAGAAGAAGGCTGGGCCTCTGTGGTGAGAGACAGGCTGGGCCTCTTGGATGAGTAGAAGGCATAGGGCCTCTGTGGTGAGAGAAGGCTGGGCCTCTGTGGTGAGAGAAGAGCTGGGCCTCTGTGGTGAGAGGCTGGGCCTCTGTGGTGAGAGAAGGCTGGGCCTCTGTGGTGAGAGAAGGCTGGGCCTCTGTGGTGAGAGAAGGCTGGGCCTCTGTGGTGAGAGAAGGCTGGGCCTCTGTGGTGAGAAGGCTGGGCCTCTGGGTGAGAGAAGGCTGGGCCTCTGTGGTGAGAGAAGGCTGGGCCTCTGTGGTGAGAGAAGGCTGGACCTCTGTGGTGAGAGAAGGCTGGGCCTCTGTGGTGAGAGGAGGCTGGGCCTCTGTGGTGAGAGGAGGGGACACAAAGTTCCTAGTGCTTTAAAGGGTCCACCCGGGATGGGTCCCATCGGCGTGTTCTTTTTGTTGTTGTTTTTTTCTACTGTCTATAAGTGCACATGGCAAGAATGATGCCACAAAGGACGCGTGTCTGTTGTGGACCGAGTAGAGCACACTCATAAAATGGAAAGGCAGACCGTCAATGTTACAACAGTGTGACATGTGAGTGGTGACTATCCCCCATTGAAGTTATTACTCCTTAATCATCAGGTTGATGGATCAAATACGAGCTCATCCCCTCCCGCTTCAAACTCTCTCCTCTCTCTCTCTCTCTCCTCTCTCCTCACACACACACACACACACACCACACAACACAACACACACACACACACACACACCACACTCACACACACAGCGGACATATTTTGAAAGTACTATCGGCAAATATTTGTGCATTCATGTCACCCAGCAGTTCCTAGTCTGATCGCGTTGCGAACATGAAATCATGAAGAAGACAGCATCAACTAGACCTGCGCTGACTACAAAATAAAAAGAGTTCACGGGTAAGGGTGAACACAGCTTCACCCGCGAATGCTTATTACCATACAACATGTGCGCGCTTTCGGGCAGGAAAACACGCCCTTCTTGACTTTCAAAACGCGCGCTTTCAGGCGGGCGTTCGTCAGCGGTATTCTTTTTTTTGACCGCTCTTTCCCTTTGTGACTCCATCCACCTTGAACATGAGCTCCAAACTTCACTGCACGAGTGTTCAGCGTTACGTCACGACCACAATATGTCAGTGCAGTACTGTCCACGTATCAGTTCAGTCCTGTTCTAGGAAATAACAACATACTGGGTGTCCCAGTCTTAGTGCCACTGCCGGATTTCACGCTGCTCGTAACGATTTGCGACATAGTCCCTAAGACGCAGAAGAAGGGAAATGTGCTCTTTGTCTGGACTGCATGTGCATGCGAAGTGGCTTCCATCCCAACGCTCTGCGCCGTTTATCATTTAAACTCAGGGGGTCATTCCAGAGGTCCACTGCAATCGTTGAGGACGTCAAGAGGTCGACAGACGAGAAGCTAAGTGTTTGTCAGTTTTACTTCCAGAGATCGTGAAAAGAAATGTATAGTGAATTTTACTGATGAGGCCCTGTGTGTGTGTGTGTGTGTGTGTGTGTGTGTGTGTGTGTGTGTGTGTGTGTGTGTGTGCGTGTGTGTCTGTGTGTGTGTGTGAGTGAGTGTGTGTGCGTCGTGTGTTGTGTGTGTGTGTGTGTGTGTGGTGTGTGTGGTGTGTGTGTGTGTGAATGTGAGTGTGTGTGTGTGTGTGCGTGCGTGCGTGCGTGCGCGCGGTGTGTGTGTGTGTGTATGTGAGTGTGCGTGCGTTCGTGCGTGTGTGCATGCGGGTGTGCGTGCGTGCCTGCCGCGCGCGCGGGCGCGCGCGCGCGCGTGTGTGTGTGTGTGTGTAATCTAATCTTACGGATTAGAGAGATTAGAGAGAGAAGGAGACAGACAGACAAACAGACAGAGTGCCGGGCACAGAGAGAGAAATGAAATGAAATGAAATGAAATTTATTCAGATAGGCCACCGCCCCTTCTGAAGGGGGATTACATTCAAAACTCAGCATGATAAGTGTGACAACAACATCAACACAAAGTTTTACTAGAATGTATGGGGAAAAAAAACAGCAATAAAATGATACTCAAATGGATGAATTACAATCTACTACACATGTGCATGAAGTCTAATCTACTGACCCATAATTAATACCACACTAGGATATCCATATCCATATAATATTGGCGTGTCAATACATTTGTCAGCTAACCATAACATCTCGCCTCTTAAAGGCTTTATATAAATACATGCATAAATTCCTCACAATAATTTTATTTTCATTCGTCATTAATAGAGTCACACAGAACTGACATGGATTTGCATAATATTTACATGGAATATATTCCTGCCGTAGGTCACTGAAAGCAGAGCAGACGAACAGAAAGTGTATTTCATTATCATTTGCCTTTCCACATAGCGGGCATGTCAGATTGCGGTCAGAAACTACATTATACCGTTGACGATGCATTGCTATATCTGAGACACCAAATCTGAACTTCGTCATATAATTTTGTATATGTCTGTCAGTATCAAGTGAAAGATATGTTTCGCAATTATTAAATGATTTAAACGATCTGTACCATGTAAATCTATCACTTTCCAGAACATGTTCATGCCAGTTTTGCCATCTGTTATCAATAAGTCTTTGACGAAACAATTGCAAAAAATATTTCACATTTTCCACACCCTGGTTTAGCCACACAAATCCAAAACCATTTAGAAATAGGGTCTTACGAACATTTGACGCCCATGTGGTTTTGCCTTGTGAATCCAACCAGAGTAACATTTTATAAGCTTTTAAAGGTAATCTGTTATCATTCATCTGTGATATCTTTAGCCAGTACCTGACACACTGTACACTTGATTTATGTAAATAGGGTGACGTCCAGTATCTCCATAAACAAGATCATTAGGTGTTTTAATGTGGACTCCTAAAAATTTCTTTAGAGCATACAAATGAACCTTTTTAACATGAACGGCGGCAGTATCCAGTCCCCACAGTTCAGCACCATAGAGAGCAATTGGCTGCACCCGAGTATCAAAAATTTTTAACAATACTCTCAGCGAATTATTATTAAGTACGAACAATCGTTGCAGAATTGATAACAAAGCATTTCTCGCTCTGCTTGCGAGATCTGTGCATGCAGCCACAAAACTAAGTGGGGTAGAAAAATGAATACCAAGATATTTATAACAGTTAACGACAGCCATTTGCTCACCATTAATTAAAAGACCATCTCTCTCGTGCTACAAGGTGCCCTCCTTTTCTAAATACCACGACATTGCTCTTTTTCATATTTACTTTAAGTTGGAGTCTAGAAGCTGCATTACATAAATTGTTCAACTGGGTCTGAAGGCCAACTGGTGTTTCTGACAACAAAGCTATATCATCTGCCAATAACAAAATAAACAATTCAACTGTATCTGGAGACAGTGTTGCACCATGTCTTCCCTTCTCTATGATTTCTTGTGCTAATTCGTTGATAAACAAGGAAAATAAAACAGGACTACATGCATCTCCTTGCTTTACACCTTTTGTACAAACTATGTAATCTGTAAATTCACCACCACACCTGACCCTTGCTTTTACACAATTATACATGCTCTTGATACATCGGTACATTTTATCCTTTATTCCATTCTTTTGAAGTACTGGCCAAAGTAATTTTCTAGATATGGAATCAAATGCCTTTTCGAAGTCAATGAAGGCCACATATAATTTGCGATTCCATGAAAACTGTTTCTGTACAATAGCCAAAAGGGTAAACATCTGATGGATAGTTGAATAACCCTTCTTAGAACCCGCTTGCCACTCACCCGTGTTATTATTAAATTCCACCCACTTTTGCAGTCTACAGTTAATTATAGAGCTATATAATTTACTACTTATATCACTAAGTGATATGCCCCTGTAATTACAGAGAGAGACAGAGACAGAGAAGAGAGAGAGAGAGAGAGAGAGAGAGAGAGAGAGAAGACAGACAGACAGACAGCAGACAGAGAGGACAGATAGAGAGACAGGCAGACAGACAGACAAGCAGATAGATGGATGGACGGACGCACACACAGACTGAAAAGAGAGAGAGAAGAGAGAGAGAGAGAGAGAGAGAGAGAGAGAGAGAGGAGAGAGAGAGAGAGAGAGAGAGAGCGAAGTTTAATGCTATTAAACTGTAAAGCCCATTTAGCAAATCGGCGCGATGTACAATGACAAAACGCGACTCGATTTCGATTTCATTGACATGTAAACCACAGCAATGTCTGTTTCTTTCACTCTACATGACAAACTGTGAACGAGAAAATGTCACTGGTCTACATTCACTGTCAGTTCGGTAGATGACGGTCACCACAGGTTGAACTGGATCAATCCGTGGAGAGCGTGCAGCCGCCGTAGAGCACGTGCTTGGGTCTCTGCACGTTCTGTGTTGCCAGTGCCTCCGAAGGCTGGCCAGTTTTATCCATTCCTCCGATGACACGTGTCTTTCTTCCTGCTTTATGAACCAGAATAAACAATCGTCCTCCCAGCACGGATCGCAGGAATATTCCAGAACGACATCGTCTGACCCACACTGCAGCACACCCACCTCATCTGTTCCATGAAACACGACCTTCCGAAATGCATTATTTCTGTCGCAGTCGTCTCTGCCCTGTCGGTCTGTCTAGTGCAGCGACATAACCCTTAACAACTCTCGTGTCAAAACCGGCGACTATTTTGTCTATAGCTTGTTCCAGACTTATGTCAATGTCCGATGGGTGGATTTCTAGGTCCCTGATGTTACACTCCGACAGATCGGAATGCAAAGACAGAAGCGTATCCTGAATATGCGACGTGTCACTATCATCGTGAGTAGGCTTGATGTGTTCTGTACTGTACTGCGTACTGTGTTCGTCCGATCCGGTGTTAAGCACGGCCAGTTCATTCGCGTCACTAGAGGTACCGAGACCAACACCAACCTGTTCAGGTCGTCTGTTCTGCTGATTTGCTCTTTCATGATCTCTTCGCACCTGGCTGGGAGATTTCTTCCTGTAATACTGCGCTTGCGTTCTCGGGTTCAGGACAGGATCCGCCATTGTTGACACTGGACTGATTGGCTTCAGTCATAGGACGACCATCGTGTTGCTGCTTTCTCCAGTAATTTTCCAGCTTGACACAGTTTTCAGTCAGCAGGGCGTTCAGGGCTGTCTCCGCAGTCGCTGGAAATCCAGTAACTGACGTTATCACAGAAAGATAGTCAACAATTGCCGCAGCTGAAATGAATGCCGCCCTGTCGCTTTGTGTCAAACCACGTGACCCCCAAAGAGAGAGAGAGAGAGAGAGAAAGAGAGAGAGACAGACAGACAGGCAGACAGACAGACGGACAGAGTGCCAGGCTGTGGGGCACCCTGCGCCAATGACTGTGACTACAGAGGCTTGTTAGGGACTGACTACAGAGGTTTGTTAGGGACTGTGACTACAGAGGCTTGTTAGGGACTGTGACTACTGAGGCTTGTTAGGAACTGTGACTACAGAGGCTTGTTAGGGACTGTGACTACAGAGGCTTGTTAGGGACTGTGACTACAGAGGCTTGTAAGCGACTGTGACTACTGAGGCTTGTTAGGGATGTGACTACAGAGGTTTGTTACAGAGGCTTGTTAGGGACTGACTACAGAGGTTTGTTAGGGACTGTGACTACAGAGGCTTGTTAGGGACTGACTACAGAGGCTTGTTAGGGACTGTGACTACAGAGGCTTGTTAGGGACTGTGACTACAGAGGTTTGTTACGTACAATGCGATGCGTCTGTTACTTTATCTGTTAATTTCTTGATAATTTGAAGTTGAAACTATATTGTCTGCACAAAAGCATCGTCGCCATTGAAAGTGTGTGTCGTGAAAAACAGGTTTGTTACACGATGTCTGTGAATGAATGACACGCCACAAAGCCTCCACCTTTGTTGGTAACAGCGCTCCACGCCTGCTGACAGGGTTCAGAGATGAATCCTACTGACAGGGTCGGCTTATTACTAGTAACTGGTTGCAAAGTGAGGTGACTGCAGGCGGGAATCTAAACAAACCTAGTGTTTTGTCTTGTGATTCATTTCTTCGTGTTTGGCGGATTTACATCACAAACTTTCTAATATTTACTAGTAACTGCCGTTTAGCGAAATTTAACACATATGCAAAAGCTCATTTCATATTAATTATTGGAGTCTCTCGCATAAGAGCGCTTGCTTTTTGGCTCTTGGTAATGTGACTACCAAGGTAGGCGAAAACAAGAACAAAGATTCGCCCAGTTTGGAAAGTTGGACTTGTTAACTTCTTAGACGAGACACTCGGGCGGTGAAGGTGATCATCCTGCCAGAGTAATAAAGCGGAACTCACTGTGTCCTACAATCCACCATCTTGTCTGGGCATTATTTTTCCGTCGATTTGTGTGTGTGTGTGTGTGTGTGTGTGTGTGTGTGTGTGTGTGTGTGTGTGTGTGTGTGTGTGTACGTGCGTGCGTGCGTGCGTGCGTGCGTGTGTGTGTGTGTGTGTGTGTGTGTGTGTGTGTGTGTGTGTGTGTGTGTGTGTTCTTTTTCGCCAAGATCGAGAATTCGTTGTCGCTTTTAGATTCCGTGTGAAATGTACTTGTAATTTTCTACCTTTTCACTGAAATGAGTCACGACGCCTGGGCAAGCGTTAAAGCGTTAATGGAGTGAACCGCCGAATGAAGGATGAATTCACAGTCCG
Organism: Conus canariensis; assembly: GCA_033310375.1. Taxonomy (NCBI): domain Eukaryota; kingdom Metazoa; phylum Mollusca; class Gastropoda; order Neogastropoda; family Conidae; genus Conus; species Conus canariensis. The sequence goes on from CM065742.1 coordinate 35,614,951, forward strand.
AGTCACATGACCAGTCAGTCTGCATATTGGTTCCTGGCGAACTCGTCATGTGTGACCACACAATGGCGAGAGGGGATGCGAGATTGAATTATTTTTTCCTGCACTTTAGTGAAAAACTGGCCCAGTATGGCTATGACTTAAGCAAAGATGTAAGAGGGGAAGGGTCGCTTAATCTCTTCGCTTTGTCACTATTCGCCTCTGTCTGAGTCCCATTAGCACATGCAAGTAAACTGACCTTTTCTGGGCGACAGAATTGATGAAGTGAGCGGGCTGCCCTGTCAAGTCTTCATGTAGCCAGGTTCTTGTTGTCTGCTCTTCAGTGAGGTCGGTCCGCTGCTGCACATAGTGTCTGCCTGCATGCCAACCAACGAGTGTGTGCTTCAAACTTGGTAGTTTGACGCTATGAGGTGTGAAGCGATGTGGACAGGTAGCCAAACCGTGGACAGGAGGCAAACTGAGGACCAGTTAAAACGATGAAAAGTGGACAATGCCTTCAACGCGCGCCATATGACTCAAGCTAGCAAAAGGCGAAGATACTGATCCTGTGCCGTATACATCTTTGGCTCTAGTTATAGGAAGGGTTTAGACAGCCTGATATGCTGACATGGGTTGTAGAGTTACAGCTGTGTGTGTGTGTGTGTGTGTGTGTGTGTGTGTGTGTGTGTGTGTGTGTGTGTGTGTGTGTGTGTTTTGTGTGTTTGTGTGTGTGTGTGTGTGTGTGTGTGTGTGTGTGTGTGTGTGTCCGTGTGTCTGTGTGCGCTTAACACAAATGCGCTCATATAATGTCTCAGTGAACTCACACATATACATGTCTCTGCCTGCGGTGAACACGTGAACGTGCGAGCGCGTCTCCACGTGGTTCTATATCGGTTCGTTCATCACTAGCCGCGTGTGGCCCCGCGAAATGAGTGGCCTGAGCGGCCGTAGATAACCGGCAGAAACGAACCAGACGGTGCCACGAGATCCACGAACCAGACGGTGCCACGAGATCCACGAACCAGACGGTGCCACGAGATCCACTAACCAGACGGTGCCACGAGATCCACTAACCAGACGGTGCCACGAGATCCACTAACCAGACGGTGCCACGAGATCCACGAACCAGACGGTGCCACGAGATCCACGAACCAGACGGTGCCACGAGATCCACGAACCAGACGGTGCCACGAGATCCACTAACCAGACGGTGCCACGAGATCCACTAACCAGACGGTGCCACGAGATCCACGAACCAGACGGTGCCACGAGATCCACGAACCAGACGGTGCCACGAGATCCACGAACCAGACGGTGCCACGAGATCCGACAAACTCTCTCTGTGGAATTAAATCATAAACGAAAGAAAGAAAGAAAAACTCTCTCTGTGTCTCTGTCACTGTCTCTGTCATTGTCTCTGTCTCTCTGTCACTGTCTCTGTCATCACTTTCTCTGTCTCTCTGTCACTGTCTCTGTCTCTCTCTGTCTCTCTTACTCTCTCTGTCTCATTCTCTCTCTCTCTCTCTCTCTCTCTCTCTCTCTCTCTCTCTCTCTCTCTCCTTCTCTCTGTGTCTGTCACTGTCTCTGTCTTTCTGTCTGTCTCTCTCTCTGTCTCTGTCTCTCTCTGTCTCTGTCTGTCTGTCTGTCTCTCCCTCCCTCCCTCCCTCTCTCTCTCTCTCTCGTTATCAGAGAGAGAGCCATTACTCAAACGGGACCTGAGTTCTCTCAGCTACACCTTGTAGACAGATCCAAAGCGTGCCAGATGGCCTAGTCCATCATGCTGAACGAGGCAACTTAATTAACCGAAGCTGGCCCCATTACCATAACCCGATACGCTTCGGTCCGGAAAAGTACAGAGAAATCCTTCATACAAACAACGGGCTGTATCGTTTCCTCCTCCCTGATAAGAAGAGTTGTCGGAATGTTCTCCCCTTTCTGGCCAGGCGCCTCCATGCTTTCTCACGGTCGTGTAATATTCTTCTGTCGCGAGCTGGCGAATATCGTTTTACTTCTGTCTGACCGCGCTTTGGGAAAGGGTATGGGAAACCGCTACGGCCAGCCATCCTCTTTGGTTCATTGTGTGTTAAATAGTCCTGCAAAACAGCTAAGTTCTCCTTTTGCTTTTTCATTTTCTGTGTCCTCCATCTATCTGTGTTGTTGTTGTGTTGTTGTTGTTGTTGTTGTTGTTGTTGTTGTTGTTGTTGTTGTTGTTGTTGTTGTTGTTGTCGTCGTCGTCGTCGTTGTTGTTTCCCTCTCTTAACATTCTAGTGCTAGTCTTTCGGATTAGACAGTGAAGTGAGATCCTATGTGCGGCATGCACTCAGCGCAAGTAAACGAGCCCATGGCAACAAAGGGCGATAGCTCTGGCAACATTCTGCCAGGAAATACACTTCCATAGTCAACAAACCAAACAAAAGCAGGAAGATAAAAAAAGAAAGGGAAATCTGTTGTGACGAAGACGTTATACAATGCAATAGAATACGATACAACACAATACAATGCGACATAACACAATACAATGCACTGCAGTACAATACGATACGATACAATACATTGCAATACAATGCAAAACATTGCATTGTACTACAATGCATTGCAAATTAATACAGTGCAATAGGCTACAATACATTGCAATGTAATGCAATACAATACGATACAATACAATGCAGTGTAACTGAATGCAATAGAATACATACGATACAACACAATACAATCCATTGTAATGTAATACAATATGATTCAATACAATACAACACATTGCCAGGTAATACAACACAATACGACACAATATAATGCAATATAACACAATGCAATAAAATGCAACACGATACAATGTAATGCAATCCATTACAATGTAACACAATACAATACCATGCAATACAATATAACTCAATGCAATAAAATACGCTGCGATACAATAAAATGCAATCCACTGCTATGTAAAACAATACAATACATTGCAATGTAATAAATACAATTCGATACAATACAAATTGACTCAATACTATAAATTGCAATGTGATACAATGCAATACAATATGTTGCAAGGTAAAACAATACAATACCATACAATACAGTACAATATACAGTACACTGTCATAAAATACAGTACGCTACAATACAATGCAAACCATTGCAAGGTAATACAATACAATACATTAAATTGCTGTGTAATACAATACGATACAGTACAACTCCATGCAATAAAATATGATACGATACAATACAAAGTAATCCTTTGCAATGTGATGCAATACAATACAATGTATTGCAATGTAATGCAATACAATACAATACAATACAGCTCAATGCAATAAATACGATACAATACAATACGATATCATTTAATGCAATAAGATACGATACATTACAATACAATATAACGCAATGCAATGAAATACAATACGATAGAATACAATACAATCCATTGCAATGCAATACAATTTTAACACGATGCAATAAAATTTAAAACAGTACAAAACAATGCAATCCTTTGCAATGTAATACAATACAATACGATACGATACAACACAATGCGATGAAATGCAATGCTATACAACGCAATGCAATCCATTGCAATGTAATACAATGCAATGCAATACCATGCAATGCAATGCAATACAATGCAATGCAATGCGATACAATGCAATACAATGCAATACAAGATGATGCAGTCCATCGCAACGTAACAAACACAATATGAAGAAGACGTAGTGGGTGGAGCACACAGAGGACTGGACTTTTCACAACTCTACCCTGTTGCGCATGACTCCAAACAGAATGTTGTACAGACCCTTCATTGACAAGCCAAAAACTGCTAATGCCATGGAAAGAGGAGAACGACGACGACGACAACGACGACGACGATGGTAATTATTAAGATGATGATGATGATGAAGTGGATGATGATGATGATGATGATGATGACGATGATGATATGATGATGATGATGATGATGATGATGATGATGAAGAAGAAGAAGATGCTGCTGCTGCTGCTGCTGCTGCTGCTGCTGCTGCTGTTGCTGCTGCTGCTGCTGCTGATGATGATGTCCTTAATTTGAAATGATTAAAGTAATCTACTTTCGTCCATTGCATGTGAGTTGCGGGCACACGTATTTTCTTGTGACGGTTTTCTGTCGCCATACATAGGGAGCTTTATCTTGTCTTGTACACCGTAGGCCAAAGTGTCACGCGTGCGGATGCGAACAGTGCCGGATGTCACCAAACCTGGCACCGGTGTTCTCTGCATCGCAGAATGGCCTTGAAATATGGTGGCACGGACATGATGTAAGCGGTGTCGCTGTGTTGTCACCATGTGTTCACGTTCACACACACGCACAGACATGATGTAAGCGTGTCGCTGTGTGTCACCATGTGTTCACGTTCACACACCGCACAGACATGATGTAAGCGTGTCGCTGTGTTGTCACCATGTGTTCACGTTCACACACAGCACAGACATGATGTAAGCGTGTCGCTGTGTTCACCATGTGTTCACGTTCACACACACGCACAACATATGTAAGCGTGTCGCTGTGTTTCACCATGTGTTCACGTCACACACAGGCACAGACATGATGTAAGCGTGTCGCTGTGTTGTCACCATGTGTTCACGTTCACACAGACTCCTCACTACATGCAAGGCCATGCACATATGCTAGCAAACGAATACATACGCACGCGTTGACCTATGTATACACTCGCACAATCCTTCCCCCCCTTCCCCTACATATACACACCCATGCGCGGGGTATACGCAGGAGCACACGCCCACGCGCGTGCGCCCGTGCGCGCCCACACACATACACACAAATATGAATAAAAGTACATATAAATGAGAATACTCGTTGAATTAAAGGGCAGTTGATATAAATGAGAATACACGTTGAATTAAAGGGCAGTTGATATAAACGAGAATACTCGTTGAATTAAAGGGCAGTTGATATAAACGAGAATACTCGTTGAATTAAAGGGCAGTTGATATAAATGAAAATACCCGTTGAATTAAAGGGCAGTTGATATAAATGAAAATACCCGTTGAATTAAAGGGCAGTTGATATAAATGAGAATACCCGTTGAATTAAAGGGCAGTTGATATAAATGAGAATACTCGTTGAATTAAAGGGCAGTTGATATAAATGAGAATACTCGTTGAATTAAAGGGCAGTTGCGGGGGTAAGGACCATGCCATGCACATGCAGTTTTTTTTTATGCAGATGTTGTCTCTTGCATAATATAGCCGGCTTGTTTCTTAAAATACTAACACCCCCACCCCCCACCCCCCCCCCCCCCACCCCCACCCCCACACCATGGGTTGGTCTAACCAATAACCACTGACCCAATGTTTGTACATACATATGTGACACTAAGCTGCATTTTAGACAGTAGAATCATCGAGCTGGATGAACAGACAATAGACAGACGAACGAACTGACCAACCAACAGATACTGAACATGTCTTTCTATTCCTCTGGTTATTTGGACTTAATGGGCATTTTCAAAAATGAATGGAAAAGGGAGCTACAGCATTAACATTGACAACGAGAGAGAGAGAGAGAGAGAGAGGAGAGAGAGAGAGAGAGAGAGAGAGAGAGAGAGAGAGAGAGAGAGAGAGAAGAGAAGAAGAAGAAGAAAGAAACGACGACGACGACGACGACGAGACGAACGACGACGACGACGACGACGACGACGACGACGACGAACGACGACGACGAAGAAGAAGAAGAAAGAAGAAGAAGAAGAAGAAGAGACAGACAGACAGATCACTAGACAGACAGACAGACCAGAACAGACAATAAAACATGCAAAGAAAGAAAGATACTGAAAACGTTGATTGGGAAAGGGTTTAGTTTGGGGAGTATCCCTAACTTTCCTTCTCCCTTCACAAAACACTTTTTCCCCCACAACCCACCCACCCCTCTCACCTCTGTAAAAACCTGTCTCTGAATCTGAAATCTTGGTGTTGTGAGCGAACCAGCGCTGCTCCGGCAGAACCTGGGATGAGGGATTGGTTACTGGCTTATCAGGCACTGCTAATTACGTCTCTCTCACATGGTCCACAGTGGTGAACCGACCTCAGAGACCACTCCTTCAGTGTCTCTCATTTGTTTCTCTGTCCGTCTGTCTGTCCGTCCGTCCGTCCTTCCTTTCTTCTCTCTCTCTCTCTCTCTCTCCTCTCTCTCTCTCTCTCTCTCTCTCTGTCTGTCTGTCTGTCTGTGTGTCTCTCCGTCCCTACCTCCCCCTCCCTCTCTCTTCCCCCCCCCTCTCTCTCGGTCGCTATCTCTCTCTAATTCACTTCTCTAAGCTCTCACCCTCCCCTCCCCCACCCTCCACTTTATAGTTTGCTTCCATCGTCTTTCCGATTCTTTGGCGTGTGCAAAAACACTGGTATAAAGCGTGTTCCCCTGCTCTAGACAGGGTCTCGTGGGCCGTGTGTACAGTCTTGTCGTCTGGACCCCAGTGTTCTGGGTTCGATCCGCTCTTCAGTCACGTCACAACACATCTCTTCGGAATCACCGTCTGTACAGACACTGGACCCTCTCCAAGACCTTCCCATCACATCTTGATGCCAGCATCTGTATGTGAACGCATGCATTTAAAAAAAAAAGCGGAAAAAAAGAAAAAAGGAAGGAAAGAAAGAAAAATAGACAAAGAACGGAAGAAAGAGAGAATGAACGAACGAACGAACGAACGAATGAACGAACCCGAACGAACACGAACGAACGAACGAACGAACGAACGAACGAACGAACGAAGGAACGAACGAATTGATGAACGAAATGAAATGCATGAATGAACGGATGAATGAATGAAAAGAACAGAACAGAACTGTATTAAACCCTGTTCCATCCTTTCTAAGAACAGGCTATCGTGCGCTTCTCTCTCTCTCTCTCTCTCTCTCTCTCTCTCTCTCTCTCTCTCTCTCTCTCTCTCTCTCTCTGTCACACACACACACACACACACACACACACACACACACACACACACACACACACACACACACACACACACCACATTCGAAAGAGAGAGAGAGAGATGGGGGGGGGGGGGGGAGGGCAAAGACACCGGCTTGAAAAAAAAAGTAAAATATACCCAACCCCCAAAGGAAAAGAAACACGAATATATGAGTGTAGCTACAAAGACTATTTTTGTGTGCGCGCGCTCGTGTGTGTGTGTGTGTGTGTGTGTGTGTGTGTGTGTGTGAGAGAGAGAGAGAGAGAGAGAGAGAGAGAGAGAGAGACAGAGACAGAGACAGAGAGACAGAGAGAGAGAGACAGAGACAGCATCTCATGAAAGGAAATTATTGCACAATCGTTTTATACTCTAGAGTGCGGTGCACCAGTTATCATGTTAAACACCGTATTTTAAAATGATAGCAACATGTTGCAACTGAAACGTCTTGTAGAAGTAAATGGATCGATTTCTCTCCGTTCTGTCATGTTTAGATACAAGAAGTACACTTCATCGAAGCTGATTTATCTCAATCTCTCTGTTTGTATACGCTTATTGTTGTCTTAAACAATTCACGACTTCACCATATAACTCATCAAGAAACACACACACACACACACACACACACACACACACACACACACACACACACACACACACACACACACAGCGAGAACGAGAACCCGTTATGTCTTTGTTGCCAACGAACATTCCGTGCACAGTCATCGGGCGGATATGCGACGCAAAACATTATCTGATATGGGCGGATGTGTGTGTGTGTGTGTGTGTGTGTGTGTGTGTGTGTGTGTGGTGTTGTGTGTGTGTGTGTGTGTGAGAGGGGGGGGGAAGGGGGGGGGGGAGGGGGGGCATCAAAGCGGTAAAGGGGATGAAGTGCAGGGCGTGTGTGAGTATTGTGTGTGTGTGTGTGTGTGTGTGTGTGTGTGTGTTGTTGTGTGTCTGTCTGTCTGTCTGTCTGTGTTGATGACATCAAAGCAGAAAGGCATGGGGTGGGGGGGGGGGGAGCAGGGCAGAAGGGGAGGGCGGAGGGGGGGGGAGCTAAGAGGGAGAAGGTGAAGTGGAGTGACATGAGGTCAGTAAACGTCAGGGTTCGCCTGCGAGTTTCCCTTCAACCGGAACTCCGATGGTGATGACGTCAACTTCTGTCGATATCTGTGACACAGACAGTTGGCACTGAAATGATGATGTGACCCACCCACGGCTGAGACCTGGGACAGCCGGACACAAACAGGCAGAAGGCACTGGAATGGTGTTCTGACTGATCCACGGCTCAGTGCTTGCCAGACCTGGGACAGCCGGACACAAACAGGCAGAAGGCACTGGAATGGTGTTCTGACTGATCCACGGCTCAGTGCTTGCCAGACCTGGGACACCCGGACACAAACAGAGAGACGGGAAGAAGCAGATCTTGCGGCACCGCATCATAACAGGCACAGCAGCTGGCACATATGGGGGATGCGTAGGCCTATTGTGGTGTGTGTGTGTGTGTGTGTGTGTGTGTGTGTGTGTGTGTGTGTGTGTGTGTGTGTGTGTGCAACGTGGGGGTAGTTAAGGGGGGGGGGGGGGATAGACGCATCCTGGTGGAGCAAAGTCCACCCATCGGTATGAATGTGCACTGTGTTCGGAGATTATCGGATGCGCAAGCATCGCCAGAAGCATTGAAAAGTCGTGCCATCTTTATAGTTGTGGATAAAGCGCGCGCGCGCGCGCGCGCGCAAACACACACACACACACACACACACACACACACACACACACACACACACACACACACCTATCTATCTATCTACACACACACACACACACACACACACACACACACACACACACACACACACATATATATGTTTGGGTGGGTGGGTGGGTGAGTGGGTGGGTGGGTGGGTGTGGGTGTACATACACACATGGATACATACACACATACATAAGTACATACATACAGAGAGAGAGAGAGAGAGAGAAGGCAGACAGACAGACAGACACAGACAGACAGAGAGAGAGAGAGAGAGAGAGAGAGAGAGAGAGAGAGACAGACAGACAGACAGAGAGAGAGAGAGATTTTCTTACTGCACCTCTTTTTCGTTTTACTTTTCTGCCCTTCACTGGCCATTTTACGGTGTTGTACCTGGGTTATGAAACAGTAGAGCTGACCACTGTGACTGTTGACGCCTGTTGACCTTCCTTGCATCCTGAAATGGATCCCCAAGCACAGGCTCAAAGATTTTCCCCTACATTTAATGAATACTGTTGACATAATGATTTTAGTTTTTCAGCAACTTCATTCCTTACCGCACTTTTCTTTTTTTTTTACTTTTCTACCATTCACTGGCTGCTTTCCGGTGCTGTTGGATTCTGTTTCTGAATCCTTGGTGGAGAGAATGCAGCAGAATGTAGACCATGATAGATCTCCGTTGGATGCCAAGGGAGCACAGACACAATCGGCCTGGTCACCGTGACGAGTTCAGATCAGCGGACGACAGACCTGGGTGCAGGCGAGTATGAATGGTTCTGTGTTTAGGGCGGATTACAATGAGCCCCATATTAAAGGATTTCATATTTACAAATTATTTCCCTGATTTTTCATTCCAATCTTCTCTCCCCACCCCCCCCCCCCCCCCCACCCCTCCCTTTATTTCCCCCTCTGTTTCTTTTTAACTCTCTGCCAGACCATCAATGTAATCACAGAGGAATTGTTGGCCGGCACTTGTTCTCCCCCCATTACTGAATTGTTCAAGATATTATTGAACGTTTATTTTTTTTTCTTGTGTTTGTAAGTGTGTAACCAGAAGAGTGGAATGTTGTCTTTCCTGGTCAATTAAGACTAACTGAAGAAATGGGGATGCGATTATCGGATTATCTGTATGTTTACGTTTTTGTAGGATACAGCTAGATGTGTTGTGTAGTGACGGGCGGGGGCTTGAAGTCAAGTTACATAAAAATTTCTTTTTTTTTCTCTCTGTCTATGAAATGTTATTGATTTCCCGTCAACTTCGTGCGGGCCCGATGTGAGTGACAGAGTGCGTGTGCCTATGCGAGAGCACAATTTGGTCGTGAAGATTTGAATGCTTCTGTCCATACCGCCCCCCCCCCCCCCCCCCCCCCCCCCGCATCCTGTATTACACGTCCTAGCTCTCTGACTATTACACGCCCTAGCCGTCTGACTATTACACGTCCCAGCTGTCTGACTATTACACGTCCTAGCTCTCTGACTATTACACGTCCTAGCTGTCTGACTATTACACGCCCTAGCCGTCTGACTATTACACGTCCTAGCTGTCTGACTATTACACGCCCTAGCCGTCTGACTATTACACGTCCTAGCTGTCTGACTATTACACGCCCTAGCCGTCTGACTATTACACGTCCTAGCTGTCTGACTATTACACGTCCTAGCAGTCCGACTATTACACGTCCTAGCTGTCTGACTATTACACGCCCTAGCCGTCTGACTATTACACGTCCTAGCTGTCTGACTATTACACGTCCTAGCCGTCTGACTATTACACGTCCTAGCTGTCTGACTATTACACGCCCTAGCTCTCTGACTATTACACGTCCTAGCTGTCTGACTATTACACGCCCTAGCCGTCTGACTATCACACGTCCCAGCTGTCTGACTATTACACGTCCTAGCCGTCTGACTATTACACATCCTAGCTGTCTGACTATTACACGCCCTAGCTGTCTGACTATTACACATCCTAGCTGTCTGACTATTACGCGTCCTAGCTGTCTGACTATTACGCGTCCTAGCCGTCTGACTATTACACGCCCTAGCTGTCTGACTATTACACGCCCTAGCTGTCTGACTATTACGCGTCCTAGCTGTCTGACTATTACACGCCCTAGCTGTCTGACTATTACACATCCTAGCTGTCTGACTATTACACGTCCTAGCAGTCCGACTATTACACGTCCTAGCTGTCTGACTATTACACATCCTAGCTGTCTATTACACGTCCTAGCCGTCTGACTATTTATTACACGTCCTAGCCGTCTGACTATTTATTACACGTTCTAGCCGTCTGACTATTTATTACACGTTCTAGCCGTTTGACTATTTATTACACGTTCTAGCCGTCTGACTATTTATTACACGTTCTAGCCGTTTGACTATGTATTACACGTTCTAGCCGTCTGACTATTACACGTCCTAGCCGTCTGACTATTTATTACACGTCCTAGCCGTCTGACTATTTATTACACGTTCTAGCCGTCTGACTATGTATTACACGTTCTAGCCGTCTGACTATTTATTACACGTTCTAGCCGTTTGACTATTTATTACACGTTCTAGCCGTCTGACTATTTATTACACGTCCTAGCCGTCTGACTATTTATTACACGTTCTAAGCCGTCTGACTATGTATTACACGTTCTAGCCGTCTGACTATGTATTACACGTCCTAGCCGTCTGACTATGTATTACACGTTCTAGCCGTCTGACTATGTATTACACGTTCTAGCCATCTGACTATGTATTACACGTTCTAGCCGTCTGACTATTTATTACACGTCCTAGCCGTCTGACTATTTATTACACGTTCTAGCCGTCTGACTATTTGTTACACGTTCTAGCCGTCTGACTATTTGTTACACGTCCTAGCCGTCTGACTATTTATTACACGTTCTAGCCGTCAAACTACAGGCACCTCTGGTGATCGTTTAGTTTTAGCCATGGCGAATGACCACACCACGTCCGAACAGTATCTATAATATACTAAATTCCGACTTAATTCTTTATTCATGTATCTATGTCGCTCCAAATAAAGCGCATCTTCAAACATCCACTCTCATCCACTCTTGTCAAACGAAATAAATAAACAAAAAGAATTTCGCCTACAATTTCTCTCCTGTAAAATACTTGGAAGGTTAGGAACATCCCAAGCAAAAATAATGGAGTCTATAACCATAAGCTTTCATAAATTTTACTCTGCAGTTACTTGCACCAAAAGGTTCAGCCTGTGTGTGTGTGTGTGTGTGTGTGTGTGTGTGTGTGTGTGTGTGTGTGTGTGTGTGTGTGTGTAAATATGCCGCCTTGAACATTCCTCGGTTGAAACTAAAAATATTCACAACACAGTTCAAACACATACCCATTCTCTCTCTCTCTCTCTCTCTCTCCCCTTCTCTCTCTCTCTCTCTCTCTCTCTCTCTCTCACACACACACACACACACACACACACACCGCGCGCGCGCGCAGCACCACGCACCACGCACGCACGCCGCACGCACGCACGCACGCACGCACGCACGCACTACACACACACACACCCGTTTCCCTCCCCCCCCCCCCTCCACTACCACCACCCCACCCTTGCCCCGTCCCCATTATTATATCTTCAATTCTGTCTCCGCATTGTTTCTCTGGTTGTACTGTCTCTCCGCATTGTTTCTCTGGTTGTACTGTCTCTCCGCATTGTTTCTCTGGTTGTACTGTCTCTCCGCATTGTTTCTCTGGTGTGTATTCTCTCTCCGCATTGTTTCTCTGGTGTGTATACATGAAGCCAGTTTCTGTATGATATATATTTGATGTGTTTTGAGATGATTTTCTTTTTACATTAGCCTCTTTGCCACATGTGCTGAAAGAGACAGTGAACATTAGCATATCAAATGTAATCAGGTGAATATTGTGTATCAAATGTAATCAGGTGAATATTGTGTATCAAATGTAATCAGGTGAATATTGTGTATCAAATGTAATCAGGTGAATATTGTGTATCAAATGTAATCAGGTGAATATTGTGTAGTTTTCACTTTCTCTTAAAAGGAATAGAAAAAGGACGAGACATCTGTTTTTCTTCTGAGAGATTTTTCTTTCTTTTCCACTACCGACTGAAATGGCGGATCGAGGATTTCCGGAGCCATTTGGGTTAATTATTGATTGTTATGCATAATTATCTAGTCGACATTTGATGGATGCTTATTGTTTTGTTTGTTTGTTTTTTTTTTTTAATGATTTTCCAACATAACAAAAGGGATAATCGACATAACATACAATAAACATCATACAAATTGGTACATTAAATCAAGGGAGGGGATGGGGGTAAAGGGGAAAAAGTATAAACACATGAAAAGAAAACAAAAATCCAATAGTCCATTCAATAATCAACGAAGAATAAAAGAAAAGAAAAAGGTCACAAACGTGCAACCTTGACTCTTTCTCATTCATGAGGCACCCGAGGAATGAATACGTCCAGTATGCCTGTCCAAATAGGGTAAAGTGGTTAGTCAGAATGTTTTCACATGTATACACATATTTTCATAAGTTTCATTAGCTACTTATTACCCCCGACTACTTTTTGCTCGTTCTTTTTCTTTTTCCCTCCTCGTCTAACTCATTCCAATAGACCTAACAATTAGTTTTTCATAAGGGTACCATTTTCTATCAAATTCCATGTATTTCATTTCTGAATAATGCATATATTTTTCAACCCTGTATATATTATTAAGTTCTCTCAAGAAATGATTGACAGTAGGTTTTATTTTATTTATTCTGCTTCTATATATGTAATGTTTAGCCCATAGGATAATGTGTTCAAAAATTTCGTCAGTTTTTGTATGCTCATCATTTCCGAATAGAACCAGCTCCACATTAAACTCTATTCTGCTGCAATGTTCACATCTTTCTTTTAATGTTTTTTCTAGTTCCCCCCAGAAATGTTTCGCAAACTGGCACTGCCACAAGTAGTGTTGAACTAAATCGGTTTCGGATTCACAAAATGTACACAGATCAGTGGTAAGAATTCCCATTTTCTTTAAGATACAATTTGTAACCAAAATATTGTGACAAATTCTTATTTGGAACCATTTTAATTTAATTTCTTTAATTTTTTTCACTTGTTTCATTGTTGTTTCCCAATCTACCAAAATTTTAAATTTATCTTCCCATTTTACAAAGGAGCTTATGTCAAATATTGTTATTTTTTCAACGAGAGTGCTGTAAAAAGGTTTCGATCCCTTTTTAACGCTTGATATTATTTGTAGTGCTTTCGTTCTTAGATTACAGCTATTGTTCGTTACTTTAATATTTCTACTTCTTAAATACCTTTTTATTGATGATATACAGCCCATGAATTCGAGATAATTTACAGTGATATCATATTTTTCAGAAAAAGTTTTATAATCGAGAAAACTTCCATCTTGATTTACAACATCTTTAACTAGGAATATCTGTTTTGCTATCCAGTTTTTAAAGTTAATGACGTCATTACCAACTCTAAACTTATCATTACAGAATAAAGGCTCTGCTAACACCTCATTCGAATTGTTTAAAAATACCTGATCCGCAAAATCAACATACGAAGTGAAAACGTCTTTCCAAAATTTATTGATTTTTTTGCTGAGGAATTTTCTAGGTCCGTAGACGTCAAATGAATCTATTTCTGGGAACGTTGCACTTAATATTGTTTTCCATTTTGAATTTGTCGTGTATATTCTTTTTAACCAGGTCAGTTTTAAAGCTTGTATATATTTGCTTAAATGTGGAACACCTATACCTCCATTTTCAACAGGAAGTACTGCGTATTTCCTTTTGATCTTGTCAGTTTTTTTATTCCATATAAATTCAAAACATGTTTTCTGAAGCTGATTTATTACATCTTCTGGAGGATTAGGCAACAGGATCCATAGGTATATGAGTTTTGAAAGAATCATGGACTTCAGTACTGCAATCCTGCCTAGGGGTGTACATATACGTTTTGACCAAACTTTAAACAATTGTTTGACTTCAATAAATTTATCTGCTGTGTTGATTTCTGTCATTTTTGATAAGTCTCCTGTGAACCAAATACCTAGTATCCTATATTTTGGTGGATTCCATTTCATTTTCTTTTCAGAAAGATACTCACATTTTGAGTTTTTTAGTTTTCCTAGCCATACGTTTACAGTTTTTTCATAATTGAGTTTTAGTCCTGACATTTCTTCAAACTCTTTAAGAGTTTTAAACAGATTTTCATACGAAACCCTATCCCCTTCTAATGTAAACACTGTATCATCTGCAAATTGGCTGATTTTAAACATCGTATTGAGTATTTCAATGCCTTTTATTCTCTCGTCTTCCCTGATTTTACATGCTAAAATTTCTGCACACAAAACAAATAGATATGGTGAAATGGGATCACCCTGACGACAACCTCTTTCTATTTCAAAACTCTTAGATACTTTCCCATTCACAACTACATAGGATCTTATGTTTTTATAAAATGTCGAAACCCAGCAGCATATACCTTCCCCAAACCCAAAAGCTTTAAGTATCTTATTCATATATGTCCAATTTATCGAATCAAACGCCTTCTCATAGTCAATTGATACCAGTAAACCAGGAAGAGAATTTTGTTCCAGATAAAACATTATGTCATACAAGGTTCTTATATTTTCTCCAATGTATCGTCCTGGAACAAAACCCGTCTGGTCTTCATTAATTAATTTATGTAAAACAGTCTTAATTCTATTCGCTGTACAGGTGGCACCTATCTTATACGAAACATTTAACAATGAAATTGGTCTCCAGTTTCTTAAAAACTCTCTTGATTTATCGGCTTTTGGTAGACACGTTATTAATCCTTCTCTTTGAGACACAGACATCTCTTTATTTATAAAGCCTTCATTTAATGATCTTATTACAAACTCTCCTATTTGTTTCCAAAAGAACTTAAAGAAATTAACTGTCATCCCATCTGTACCAGGACTTTTATCATTCTGCATATTTTTCAGGGCTTCTGATGCTTCTTGGATGGTAATCATGCCTTCTAAATGTTCTGCTTCGTCTTCATTTAGTTGTGGCAGATTTGAAATATACCTGCTAATTTCAATATCTTTTACTTCTCTTTCCTTGTACAAATACTCGTAGTATGACCTGGTCTCTTCTAATATTTCATCTGTTTCTAGCAAAACATTTCCTTGATCTGTAACTAATTTCAACATCTGTTTGCTAACAAAATGTCTTTTTTCCAGGTTACAAAAATACTTAGTTACTTTTTCACCCTGTGAAGCCCATCTTGCTCTGGATCTGAGAATGATCCCATCTACTTTTGTTTTACGTAACTGAGCAAGCTCATCTTTCTTTCTTTGTAAATTAATAGTATTAATATGCGTGGGTTTTTCTCTTTCCAAATCTTGTATTTCCTTTTCTAAGCAGTTTTCGGCGTTCATTTGTTCTCTTTTCTTATTGATACTAAACGTAATCGTTTTTGATCTTATTTCCATGATCAGAACTTCTAAAAATAACCTATCACTTATCATAAATTGTATTTCATTATTGGGTATCTTGCTTAAGTTCTGCCTGTCATACGGTGATGTAGCATATTGTTCCTTGACATCATTTATAGTTTGGTTCACTAAATTTACATAATTGGCATCCCTAAGTAGCGAAGCGTTAGATTTCCAGAATGTTTTTCTTTTCTGTTCGGTATTTA
>CM065742.1:35638810-35656310 GCA_033310375.1 Conus canariensis
TGTAAAGACCAAACACAGAGTATGACATTAAAATATGCATTGTAAAGACCAAACACAGAGTATGACATTAAAATATGCATTGTAAAGACCAAACACAGAGTATGACATTAAAATATGCATTGTAAAGACCAAACACAGAGTATTCCATTAAAATATGCATTGTAAAGACCAAGCACAGAGTATGACATTAAAATATGCATTGTAAAGACCAAACACAGAGTATTCCATTAAAATATGCATTGTAAAGACCAAGCACAGAGTATGACATTAAAATATGCATTGTAAAGACCAAACACAGAGTATTCCATCAAAATATGCATTGTAAAGACCAAACACAGAGTATGACATTAAAATATGCATTGTAAAGACCAAACACAGAGTATTACATTAAAATATGCATTGTAAAGACCAAACACAGAGTATGACATTAAAATATGCATTGTAAAGACCAAACACAGAGTATGACATTAAAATATGCATTGTAAAGACCAAGCACAGAGTATTACATTAAAATATGCATTGTAAAGACCAAGCACAAAGATGAAACTAAAATAAACATTTCTGATTCTTCCATGCACTGGGTACAAAACAAAAAAAAAGAGGTTCCTCAAACATGGATTGTAACCCGTCCAAGTACACGATGCCTACCAGCCAAACTTACGAAGGATGACAGAGAGAGAGAGAGAGAGAGAGAGAGAGAGAGAGAGAGAGAGAGAGAGAGAGAGAGAGAGAGAGAGAGAGAGAGAGAGCATGTTTATGTGACATTTAACTCCTCTTTCCCTTTCCCATTCGGATTCGTTTATTTTTAGACATTTCTAAAAAAAAAAAAAGTATATGGTCATGATACTCCCTTCAACAGGGGTCCGAGGCCTTTAAACAAAAATCCGTTTCTCTCTCTCCCCCCTCCCACCCTACCCTTCCCACCCTTGCTTTCTCTTCTCTCCCCTTCTCTCTCTCTCTCTCTCTCTCTCTCTCTCTCTCTCTCTCTCTCTCAAAATACCATCTTGAATTAAAAAAAAAAAACGTTTCCGGATCTTCAAATAATTGAGGCCAATATAGACTTATCGTTCACGCGTCTCGTGTTGCAAAGGCATTTCCTAACATGCACTTGCAAACATAAAAGATAATTTGTACCTCTCTCCACCGCCCTCCCATGAGGTATTTCCATCAGAGAAAGGATCCGTATTTAACTCTCTCTCTCTCTCTCTCTCTCTCTCTCTCTCTCTCTCTCTCTCTCTCTCTCTCTCTCTCTCTCGTGTCATATTCGGTCCTGTTTCCGGTTTTTGATATCGTTTTCGCAGTAATGATTTACTGTGCCTGCTTCAGATCACCCCCCCCCCCCACACACACACACAACACACACACACACATACACACACACACACACACACGTGCACGCACACGCACACACACACACACACACACACATATACACACACACACACGTGCGCGCGCACGCACACACACACACACACACACACACACACACACACACACACACACACACACACACACACACATATAAACATGCAATCTTCTTTAAGTTGCGATGTTATCCTCTGTATCCTCTGACTGATGTTCATTACCACTGTGCCGCTCATTGCCACTTTCTGACTGATGTTCATTACCACTGTGCCGCTCATTGCCACTTTCTGACTGATGTTCATTACCACTGTGCCGCTCATTGCCACTTTCTGACTGATGTTCATTACCACTGTGCCGCTCATTGCCACTTTCTGACTGATGTTCATTACCACTGTGCCGCTCATTGCCACTTTCTGACTGATGTTCATTACCACTGTGCCGCTCATTGCCACTTTCTGACTGATGTTCATTACCACTGTGCCGCTCATTGCCACTTTCTGACTGATGTTCATTACCACTGTGCCGCTCATTGCCACTTTCCTTGCATCGCCACACACAGGTTTGCCCTCGTCACGGTGTCGCCACACGCAGGTTTGCCCTCGTCACGGTGTCGCCACACGCAGGTTTGCCCTCGTCACGGTGTCGCCACACGCAGGTTTGCCCTCGTCACGGTGTCGCCACACGCAGGTTTGCCCTCGTCACGGTGTCGCCACACGCAGGTTTGCCCTCGTCACGGTGTCGCCACACGCAGGTTTGCCCTCGTCACGGTGTCGCCACACGCAGGTTTGCCCTCGTCACGGTGTCGCCACACGCAGGTTTGCCCTCGTCACGGTGTCGGCACACGCAGGTTTGCCCTCGTCACGGTGTCGCCACACGCAGGTTTGCCCTCGTCACCGTGTCGCCACACGCAGGTTTGCCCTCGTCACGGTGTCGCCACACGCAGGTTTGCCCTCGTCATGGTGTCGCCACACGCAGGTTTGCCCTCGTCACGGTGTCGCCACACGCAGGTTTGCCCTCGTCACCGTGTCGGCACACGTAGGTTTGCCCTCGTCACGGTGTCGCCACACGCAGGTTTGCCCTCGTCACGGTGCCGGCACACGCAGGTTTGCCCTCGTCACGGTGTCGGCACTGGCAGTCCACAGGAAGACAACCCGTTGGAGGAGACACTGCACTGCTGCCGTGTAACATCGGTGGTTTTCCATAGTGTCCGATGTGCTCCAACATGCGGAGGACACCACCTACTAAGCCCCTTTACTCATGACAACACTGATCAGCCGCGGATCAGCAGGGGAGTGAGTCTGCATAAGGAGGATGCCACCATGTCCCTCTAACAACAGTGCCCATCAACTTGCCGAGACCGGTGACTTCACCTGAACTCAGCGCTCACGGGGAGAAGAAATCAAACTAAGGTCAGTTCTAGAACAAGACATTAATGGCCACACAGACTGTTTTTTTCAATATATCATCATTTGTGAGCCACATCACACAAAGGGGGGAAGGGGGGAAATGAAAAGAAGAAAGAAAGATTGAAAGAAAGATTAAAAAACGGAAAGAAAAAAGAACGAACAAGAAAGAAGGGGAGGGGGGGGGGAAGGACAACAACAACAACAACAACAACAACAAAAGACAAACTATCCTGCTCCCTTCAAGAAGGGAAAGTGGAGGACGGGGTGGGATGCAGGAAGGGGTGTGAGAGGGATGCCGGACAAAACAAAGAAGGAGGATGTCCATTTTGTCTTCTCTGAAGAAACGGCTGACGTGGAACCAGGACTCACTGCAGAGTTCTTTTACGTGTTCCGTTTATTGACAGCTGATGAACACTTGGCAAAGTAGTCCTGCACCTTTGTGGGCATCTCACACAGACAAAGGAAGGAGACAGGGAGGGTATACGGGGATAAGGAGGTCTGCATAAGATGCGGATGAGCATCAAGAAGAAAGAGACGGATGTAGAATCGTTGGTGGCACCAGTAGTTTCCGGGATCGGTTCCAAACGGACGTGGTAGTCTTGTGGATATTTCCTCACTGTACATCTCTTTGTTGTCCCTCCCTCTCTCCCTCTCTCCCACCCTCCCGTGCTCTCTCTCTCTCTCTCTCTCTCTCTCTCTCTCTCTCTCTCTCTCTCTCTCTCTCTCAAAGCTTTAACCAGGATGTTTGAGGGTATAAAGCCAGGAACAATTTCCGCACACAAGGAGTCAGTTCAACATTTTTAACGACCAGCTTCTTCCGTGTAAAGGGATTTCATGGATTTTTTTCCTCCCGTTTTTTGTGTGATTCCCCCAGGGGGTACGGTGTATAGTAGAGCAAAGTGTTATCGTCTTTGGTCACTGTGGTGAAATGATACAGTTTGACTGATCAACGGAACTCCAAGGTGAAGACTCAATGCAGAGAGAACCAAAGAAACGAACAAAGACAGACAGAAGAGGGAACAAAGGAAAGAAAAAAGATAGGGGAAAACAAAGGAAAGAGTAAAGAAAGAACAATGAAGAAAGGGGAGAGCAAGATTAATGAGGAATGTGGAGAACGAATCTGACACTACCATTACAAAACATTTCAATGTCGCAAACAGCGAAACTGAACTGAAACCAAACTCTGATACCAGCAAAAAGTGAATTTGGATGTGTGGGCTCCTTTTTTTTCTGTATTCTTCTTCTTATTGTAATTACGTTATGTTAGGTATACTTTTGACTGCCGTTTTTGCAGTAAAAAAAAGCTAGTCTTCACATAAGGGACAGTACTTTCCAAACACATTCTCTACTCGCCATGTCCGTGCAATACATTAATGACAAGGGAGAAACATCAGACACGGGTCGGTCGTCTGTCACCAGGTCTCTAATCGACTGCTTTTCAAGTGAGGTTATCGTGCAGACTGTACAGCCAGAGAGTTCAGATCAGCGGACAGGTTTGGTTGTTAACATTGCCACTCGTCTCATTCTGTTGATTGTGTAAACTGGGGTTCCGACGATCCGTCAGATGCAGGTATGCAGGTAAGTGTGTGTTTAATTCTCCGTTCGGTTGTCGGTATACAAGTCTGATATAAGACATTTGGCTGCTTAATTGGAGAGAGAGAGAGAGAGAGAGAGAGAGAGAGAGAGAGAGAGAGAGAGAGAGAGAGAGAGAGAGAGAGAGAGCGTGTGCGCTTATGTTTTATGTGTGTACGTAGTATGCGTATATGAGTCCGTCTCTCTCTCTCTCTCTCTCTCTCTCTCTCTCTCTCTCTCTCTCTCTCTCTCTCTCTCTCCAATTGTGTGCATGCACGTCTGTCCGTCCTTATCATTATTATTACTATGAATACTTACATAGCGCCTATTCTCGGCTAGACACCAAGCTCTAAGCGCTTTACAATCCACACTCGTTTACACAACGGGCTGCCTACCTGGGTAGTGCCGGCTGAATAGCTGCCAGCTGGCGCTTCATTCAGTCGTTTCCCGTCTCACCCAGTCAATTTCGTTCAATATCATTCACTCAATTCCCTTACTTCCTTCATTCTTTCCATTTCTTACACATGGTGCATGCTATGTGTAACGTGTCATCCATACCGACGGCCAAACTGGCCTACTCTTCCGAAAGTTGGTGACGGGATTTTACGTGTGTGCAAGATGTTATGCGTGCGTTCACACAAGGAACCTCGGTTTAAATCTCATTCGAAGGAATGTATGGTAAATGGAGTCAGAGCCAATGTTAACTCCGAGGGAAAAATCCCCCCTGTACCGAAACGGCCCGGCGGAGATTCAAACCCGCAACCCCATGATCACCAAGGTTACGAATCCGGCGCTCTATCACTGAGCTATTCCGGCTCCCTTGTGTCCGTCTTTCTCAGATGATATGCCTCCAAATACACAAAGTGAGCAGGGTTTATCACAAGGCCCCTCAGTCCGTGTTGTAGTTGGGTTTTTTTTTATAAATAATTTGAATTGAGTGCCAGCCGGCATCAACATCCAGATGGCTGCCTGGACTCACCCTGCATCGGAATCACACACACACACACACACACACACACACACACACACACACACACACACACACACACACACACTGATAGATAAGAACATACACACAGGCATACATTCCATACATAAAATATCTTGGTAGATAAATTGATAGAGACAGACAACCAGCCAGCCTGACAGACAGAAAGAGAGACAGACAGAACCAAAGATAGAGCGAAACGGATATGGAATTTATTCAATAAAGTCGATAGCCCTATTTGAAGGGTCTGAATTCACATATGTTGAATAATGAACAAGTCAAAGCACACAAAAAAAAATCAAACAAAATCATATAAACCTGCATGCTGACTAAATTCATGGGCAGGCACACACACACACACACACACACACACACACACACACACACACACACACACACACACAGAGAGAGAGAGAGAGAGAGAGAGAGAGAGAGAGAGAGAGAGAGAGAGAGAGCGAGTGCGAATACTTTAATATATTAGGCTTTGTGCCCATTCACATGGGGACGACGAGGGAAGGGAGCAGTTAGAAAAAGATGATCAAATTTTATCAACAGATGCAATTAATATCACCATGCAGGGTTATCATGACATGGAAGCCAGATCAAGTTCATTATGTGATTAGTCTGCTGCGTGCAGTAAAACAACTCTGCAGTCCCTGGTTCAGAAAATTCTGCAGTCCCTAGTTCAGAAAACTCTGCAGTCCCTGGTTCAGAAAAGCTCCTGCACAGGGATCAGAACATGGTCACAACTAACAACAAACCTTAAAGCTTCTTATCACTTCTACATCAAGATTTCCTTTAAAACCGGAACTGTGGTTGCACGTTTGAATGAGATTAAACTTTATGGCTTTAGGGTCTCAAATTAAGCAAGATTTCCGTTACAAACAGCTCTGAGGTCAAACTTAAACAAAAGGGAAATTTGTGGTTCTTAGGTAGTTTCTGAATTAAGATTTCCATCATAACCAGCCCTGCTGTCACATCTATCTTTTCTGTCTGATCTGAAACTACTTACAAGGCTGTCCATTCGCTATGATGTATCTTCAAAACACTTCGTTACTGCTTTCTAATGATCAGAGACATTCACATGCATTGCGTCAGCCGATTCACAGATGTGTGTGCTGCCGTTGCATGAGTCTTTGCTTTCTGCCTCAGTCTCCTGTGGATGTAAGGGCAGGCTGTCGTTGTAACCGACTGTGGTTCGTTACCGAGTATCTCAACGTTAGCGTCTGTGTATTCATCTGACTCAGTTTGTAAAAGATCACTGGTCATTCATTAACACAGAGTGGGGGTTCATTTCATTCGCAGCTGCAGGTGATAGACAATACTGGTGGATCACACTGGTCTCACAAGCACACATTTCTACACAGGACTGTCGTCGTGCAACATGGCCGACTCAATGTCGTCTGCCATGTTACACAACAAACTCAGAGGTATCGGGAGAACTAAGGCAGAGGAAGATGAGTACGGGAATAGGAAGATGACGAAGGAAGATGACGAAGGAAGATGACGAAGGAAGATGGCGAAGGAAGATGACGAAGGAAGATGAGGACGAAGGAAGATGACGAAGGAAGATGGCGAAGGAAGATGACGAAGGAAGATGGCGAAGGAAGATGACGAAGGAAGATGACGAAGGAAGATGACGAAGGAAGATGGCGAAGGAAGATGACGAAGGAAGATGACGAAGGAAGATGACGAAGGAAGATGGCGAAGGAAGATGGCGAAGGAAGATGGCGAAGGAAGATGACGAAGGAAGATGACGAAGGAAGATGACGAAGGAAGATGGCGAAGGACTTGCCTTCTGTTTTGTCATTGCTCTGTGCACCTGAGCCCGTCTCCTGTCCCCGAAGTCTGTGAAAGACGTTTCCTGCTGTAAACGACAGTGTTGTCTTGTCCAGTGTGCACAGTGTGGGGGTTGACCTGGCGCTCTTTCATACGAAACACTACGATAGTCGGTGCTCCTCTTCCTTCAGTTTTGAAAGATGACAGTTCTTGCAACAAGGTGTTCAGCATACATTCCAAACAGTCCTACAGCAGGCATCGTCAACTGTTTCTTTCAAAAAGAAAATGTTTAGACCTCTGATTAAATGCTTCTTGCTGGTAGCCAAGCTAGGGAGGTCATTCCACAGAGAGAGAGAGAGAGAGAGAGAGAGAGAGAGAGAGAGAGAGAGAGAGAGAGAGAGAGTTCTTCGTGGATTTTGTTTGTTTGTTTGTTTTGTTTTGTTTGTTTGTTTTGCTTTGTTAGTGTTCCTTTTCATGATTGTGATCGAAACGAAATCTGAACAAACGAACTTCACACGTATACAGTCAAAAAGCGATCAGAGTTTGTTTGGAGTGAAATCTTATCGAGAAAGGACAGTGAGGTTTTCACCGACGTACTAGGCTACACTGTTGTCTAAAAAAAATACAATGTCGCAATAATCCGCATACGAATCTTTGCTATAACAACAAAACAAATCTTAAATAAATGTTAGCGAACCGCCCAGAGAACGTGGACAAACGTCTTGTGACTCGTTTGTCCACGTTCTCTGGGCGGTTCGCTAACATTTATTTAAGATTTGTTTAGATTTCCGCCTGCAGTCGTCTCGCTTTGCAACTAGATATAACAACAAAAGTATGTCTTAAACATACATGTTGCATAAGATGGGAGGTGGGAAGGGGGACTGGCGATTACGATCAAGAACAGTTGCAAGCACGTAAACAAAAAACTGTATCCCTACCTTCTGGAGATTCGAAGTTTGTATTGAATTTCATCAGCTGGTACCTGCGTGCGTGTACGTCATTTCAACTACCAGGTCTCCGAACCGAACCAATACTTGAAACAGAAGCTGAAATATCCCCTGAGGAGACAGAAATCTGGACGACACATTGCAATGGAATGACCCAGTGGATTAATCTGTTACTGAGCTGAAGAGAAGCCACTCAGCCCCCAGCCCCATACCTTATCATCCCCACCGCCAACATCCCCTCCCCACCCCTCCATCTCCCTCCTCGCTCCTACAACTGAAGCATTCAAAGGTAAGGACGACTTTTGGAGGGTCAAGTAGGGAACACTCTGACGTTGAAGTGATCGAACAGGCCGCCTATAAAACCACAGGAAGGACACACACACAGACACACACACACCGTTTATTGACTCGATGTTCCCTGGTCACATCTGCTGATCAAATGCTTGTATCCGAAACTCGGTGTAAGTCTTTTCTTTCGCGAAGGGTGGGGGGTGGGGATGGGTTCTTGCTGGTTCCAATATTTTCCATTTCTATCCTGACCCAATTAAAGACAAAAACAAACAAACAAAATTCTAAGCCGCTATAATGAAAGTCTTTAGCTATCCTCCTAAACCAGTTAGAAACGCCGACTGTGGTCGGTCGCCGTCAAAGGAGGATCATTACTATCTGAAACCAGCCATGGTGAATACACAAATTTGGGTTAAGTGGATATTAGATTACAAGTCCTTGCTTCTGACACAGTGCATGTGAAAATACCGCCAACAATCCCCACCTGTCAGAAAACGTTACTATTTTTGGCGAGGAACGGGGGGGGGGGGGGGGGGGGGGGGGGGGGGGGGGGGATAAGGGCCTGTATGTACTCAACAAAAGATTTCCTTTCTGTCCATAGACACAATACTAATCTTCGCATCGAAGATGAAGTGGACTAAAAGAGGAGAGGAGAGGAAGAAGAGACTGGGTTATTTCGAACTTTCTGTTTTTCTTTTCCGTCATCGTCTCTTTTATTCACTTTCTCGCGATCGCGATTGGTAGAGGTTTTGTGCTACGTTTATCTGAAGTTACATCAGATGCTGGTCTGGTAAGCGATTTGTTTTTAACCGGAAGAAGGCAAGACGGGCATTGGGGAGACTTCCTGTGTAGTGTGATCATTTTGTGTTGGAGTAAGAGGCACGCCTGACTGCAGGTAAGAAGTAGATTTTGTTTCTTTACATGTTGTTATTATTTATCTATATTACTGTGTTTGTATGCTTGTTTATTCTGCCGTTTCTTTTTGCGCAAAATTCATGTCTCTCTGTCTCTGTCTTTCTCTTTTTCTTTTTTATTTATTTTTTTCTTTTTTTTAAACTTCTTTTGTCTGTCTGTCTGTCTCCGTCTGTCTGACTGCCTCTCTATCTCTGTCTCTCTGTTTGTATGTATGTATGCATGTATATATGTATGTATGTATATATTTGAGTGAGCATTTATTCCTTGTATTTAATTTTTCCTCTCTCAAATCTGTCATCACCACCCACCCACCCACTCCCACCCCTACCCCTTCCAAACACAGCTACCTAAACCTAAAAGAGAAAAAAAAAACTGTTGTGTTTTGTACATCAAATTCAATGACGATGCTGCTTTCCACTTTGGAAAGTACTCTGCCAAGACGGTTATGTTTTTTTCCTGGGTCTGCTGTCTGCCAGTAAAATGACGCAAAAACGAAAGCAGGACTATCACGAACCTTTGTGGGAACATGGAGGATGATCCACAAACGAAACCAATAATTTTTGGTGCGAATTTGTGGAACGGGTCCGGATCAAAAAACGGATCCAGTTTCCATTCAGCAAGATTATGCCAAACCGATTGTACTGATTTTAATGACACTTGGTGGAAAGAGGGAACGTGGCTAGAGGACGATCCCTCTGAATTGTGGTGGGGATCTGTGGAACGAATTCCTATCAAATGGTGGATCTACAATCCGTTCGACTTTTGCAGATCGAGGTCCGCATGTGCTGTCAATAGTGCCCTCTAACTGCTACATATGACGTTTACCTCGCACAGAACTTTCTTCACATACATTGTTGGGCTCTCATAGAATAACAAACTGACGTACTTTACTTTCTTTTCAGATTCTTTTATTTATCTTAACCTATCAAAGAGAGGCTTTTAAAAGAAAAATTGCCAAGAACAGTTTTCGTCTTGCCGTGGGTAATTTTCCGTCCACAGGGACAACAGCCACCGTTGACCTTTTGGTTGCTAATCAGTAGGAATGTGGACAGCCGCATCTGCAGGTCTTCTGGCCACGAGAATATAACAGTACTTCACGCGCTCCTCTGCCCCTCTAAAGGCAATCCTGATCTGATGGCATCCTCGAGATCCTCTCCCCTGTAGGTACACGTTATCAAAGAGAAGTCTCATTGGTGTTATCATCATCAATAACCCTACTAAGGGACACGTGCCTGCATGTACTATCTTAGTTGGTTTTCGCTTGATTGCTATCGTCGGGGAAAACAGAAGACGCTCGGTTTAATAAGAGGGTGGGGCTGAGTTTCTCCATAGCTAGAAGTTGCTAGGTTTCTTGCCGCGGGGTGATGGAGGGGAGACTATCTACACCCTCCTCTATAAAGCACCACCTATAATTTTGGGGGGATTCTTAACACAATATTATCTTAAGAAAAAAAAAATTATAGGTAGTGTCTATGCTGAGTACCATGGGTAGACTACCACAACCGCCTCGTCTACTGGAGTTCTCACACAGGAGACGAACATCGACTCCAGACGACCTAAACAACTAGTGTTCACACAATACATCAGTCAGCGATTCACTTCCATCACTGTCAGTGAAGGATTTGATGTCCTTTTTCCAGTCCCCTCTTTCCTTTTCTTCTCTCCTATTCAAAGTGACTTTTTTTTTTTTTTTTGCTGTCCCAACCTCTGCGCCACCTCAGAGGCAGTGCACCCACGCCGCTCATTCCGACACCCCGTCCACAGCCACAGCCCGGCAGGCCCCGCCGCAGCCCCGGCACCGGCAATCCACAGGGAGCAGTCAATGTCAAGTCGTCGAGAGGCAACCCACCGGAGGAGACACTGCACTGCTGCCGAGTCACTTCGGTGGTGTTCAGTGGCGCCTGTTCTGATCTAACATACGCAGGACACACCTACTAAGCCCCTACTGACGACAATAATTGCTTAGTCATGGAGCCGGCGTGAGTGAGCTCTCCCTCCGGAGGGCGCCACCACGTCCGTCCAACGACAGCCCCCATGGACTCGCCGATACCGGTGACCCCGACGGAACCAAACCAAAGCCACAGACGTGGAGAGGACACCGAAACTGAGGTCACCATGAGAGCAGGGCATGAAGGGCCACAGACTTTGAGACTTTTTTTTATGCTGATTGATGAGAATGAGGATGATTAAGATGATGCTACGGATTTCCATTTCGGTCTGACACTACATGACAGGGCTGTACTCTACGCTTCCTTTCATAATATATTCCGGCGTCAACCAGGCCCGAGAGATACAGGCACCTGCAGTGTTGGTCAGGAAATTTGAGCAACACTCTCAGAAACGCATCCATTAAGTGGATGAAACTCGACTGTGTGGTCCCAGTCTTCCCAACTGAGTCCGCAGGAAACTCAACTCTGGGTAGGAGCCGGTCGGGGCAGAAAAACCCACATGACTCTGATGGGATTCGAACCCACGACCTCCCAGCCAGGAGTCCGCGACGCTAACCACTTCGCCACGGCGGCTGGTCAAAGTGACTTTCTGGCCAAAGGCAGTATCAAATAATGGATTTTACAACCTACTAGGGCAGGCAGTTTCAAACTGCCTTTGATGCGAAGGGTCAACATCCGACTAGGATTGTGTGTCTCTCTGGGACGTTATTTTCATTTTAGTTTTGAAACTCTCTCTCTCTCTCTCTCTCTCTCTCTCTCTCTCTCTCTCTCTCTCTCTCTCTCTCTCTGACTTTGCCTCGCTCTTTCTCTCTTCCTCTGTCTGGTTGATATTGTCACTTTCTCGTTCTCTCTCTTTCTCTTTTTGTTTCTGTCTGTTATTATCCATCCGTCTGTCTGTTTCTCTGTCCATTCGTCCAGTTCTCTGGCCGTTCGTCAATCTGTCCAGAGTCTGTCGGTCTCTATATTCATCTTTCTCTCTCATTGTTGTCCTTTCTGATAGAATCGACCTCTGTTTTTCTTCTCTGTCATTGTTGTCCCATGTGATAGTCGATCTCTCTGTTTTTCTTCTCTGTCATTGTTGTCCCATGTGATAGTCGATCTCTCTGTTTTTCTTCTCTCTCATTGTTGTCCCATGTGATAGTCGATCTCTCTGTTTTTCTTCTCTGTCATTGTTGTCCCATGTGATAGTCGATCTCTCTGTTTTTCTTCTCTGTCATTGTTGTCCCATGTGATAGTCGATCTCTCTGTTTTTCTTCTCTGTCATTGTTGTCCCATGTGATAGTCGATCTCTCTGTTTTTCTTCTCTGTCATTGTTGTCCCATGTGATAGTCGATCTCTCTGTTTTTCTTCTCTCTCAATGTTGTCCCATGTGATAGTCGACCTCTCTGTTTTTCTTCTCTCTCATTGTTGTCCACTGTGAAAGTCTTCTTTTCTTTCTTTCTTCTTCTTTTTTTCTCTCCAAAGACCGGTATTTGAGTTTCAAGAGTCGACTCTTGTTATTAACAAAGCTCCTTTCTTCCATTTTAAAATGACTGCGCGTTGCTCTGTAACAGGCTTTAGCTTCTCGTAGAAACTGAAATCGGTTGAGCAACAAACAATACGACACATGTCCGCGTCTCTCTCTCTCTCTCTCTCTCTCTCTCTCTCTCTCTCTCTCTCTCTCTTTCATCTCCTGTCACGTTTCCCTGGCTATCCAAAGACAAGGAGTGTGTGTTATATGTTATGTATATCGTGAATGTATTTAACCGCCAATATATTGCAAATGTATATGTGAGCACAGTATAAGCCTAGGGCTTGTTGTTGCTCATTTGCCCAGACAATTATGAAGGTATTCTGTTTACTTGTTTCTTAAATAAAAGTTATTTAAACCGAGGTGTGTGTGTAAAGCGGCTGACACACGAGCCTCCCCGCCCGTACGCTTCGGAAGTACCGGTCGAACCCGATCCCAAACGGAGCGTCTGTCATAGTAAACGTACATCTCAAACGGACTTCGGCATCCAGTTAAACCCGACCGTTCGAGATATACCACGATCTATTCGAAACGGACAGTTAGTATCCTCCAACCAATCAACGCTCAGCATTGAGCCAACACACATGACACCAGGAAAAATGGCGTCGTCCAGCAAGGCGGTCAGACTGTCCGATTCGGAGACCAAACATTTGACTGAATCGTACTAAGGCCATGATGTGCTTTGGAATGTCAACTCAAAAAATTATAAGAATCTAAATATTCGAGAAAAAGCTTCGTATTCAATTGTACAGTCCTTTGAAGCGGCATGTGGGATCAAACTCGAAGGTTTTAAAACTATCGTGAAGCACTCCGTCCGTTCGACACTGACTGGTCGGACCGCACAGGTTCAAACGTTTCGTCTCAACTGTACGGACGAAAAGGCTCGTGTGTCAGCAGCTTAACAGGGTCGTGGGCGCTTTGCAGAACGGTCATCCAGACCAACTGGGGCTCTCCCTTCTAAACCAAACACGGCAACTCAATGCCACATCACACACCCATCGCCTTCCCCTCAATCATGCTCACCCCATCTATGTCCTAATCTCCTACCCCTCCTTATCTCCGTCACCTCCTTCCTCTCGGTGACTTCAGCCTCACCACCCCGGCCGTTCCCTCCCTCCCTTCCCCCCGCTCTCTGACCTCCAACTGTGATCACACTTTTGTCAGGAAAAGGTCATTAATTTATTAGCAGTTTTCTGTATAGTTCGCATAATTATTGCTTATTGTTACAGTATAAGAAGCTATCTAAAATCCTCCCTGCCTGTCTCAGCCTGACTGTCTGGCTCTCTCAGTCTCTCCCTTCCTCCCCTCTCTTGTTGTGTGTGTGTGTGTGTGTGTGTGTGTGTGTGTGTGTGTGTGTGTGTGTGCGTCTCTCTCTCTCTCTCTCTCTCTCTCTCTCTCTCTCTCTCTGTTGTTGTTTTTTTTTACCCTTATTACATATGAATAACAGACAACCAAAATGATCGCCAAATCGTTCATAATTTCTAAAGTTTTTAATTTGTTTTAATTATGAAAAATTTTTCGAATTGTTAATGATATCTGAATCGTAAATTTGATGTTAAAGAAATACAAATAGTTTGTTTTAATTGTAAAATACTTATCAAATCATTCATTATTTCTTAATTGTAGGTTATATTTGATTACAAGTATGTTAAAACCAATGGATACAGACAGATAGATCGTTAGATAGAAAGATAGGTAGATAGAGACTATATCGTTCTGACAGATGAGGAAATATCCCAATAGACAAAACAGAAAGGAATATATATATATATATATATATATAATTATGTGTGTGTGTGTGTGTGTGTGTGTGTGTGTGTGTGTAAAGAGAAAGCGTATTTTCAATAGTGTAAATGATTTATTTGTACCCTTCCTTCCCCATGCTGCCCAAACCCCAACCCTACCCCTCCGCCGCCACCCCTGTAGTTGTACTCAGCGCCGGCTCCATCGCCAATCGGTTGTCAACACTCATCAGTCGTCCTCCACAGATAAACAACCTGCTGAAGCGGCCATACCCCACATGCTCCTCGGCTGTCGCCGGCAATTCGTTCCGACCTTTCACACTTAACTCCCCTTTCAAAGAGTTCCGCTGGCCCAGGGGGGAGCGCGTGTGGTGGACTCGATTGACTACGCGGCCACAGGTAGTTTATTACCGCGTCAAACAAGGGGAAGGAGGCGGTATGAGGTGGGGAGGGGGAGGGAGGACGGGGTGATAGCAGAGAAAGTGGAACGGGCTTTCCAAGTTGTCTGGTGATAGGTCTCCGGCGTCGCTCGGGTAGTAGACATCACAAGGACGACTAATCACCGACTAATGTCTTACGTAGGTTTTGCGAGTGGAGGTAGGGATGGAGGGGGGGGGGGAGGGGGGAGGGAGGCAGACAGTAAATAAGTGGCTAAGAGGGACGGAGGAAGGAGGTAATGGAGGGGGATGGGGCAAAGGAGGTAATGGAGGGGGATGGGGTAGTGGATGGGAGCGAGGGGGGGGGGATGAGGAAGGGGAGCGGGGAAAGTGGGTGGGTGGGGGGAAGGGGAGGGGATGAAGAGGCAGTAGGTGGAAGGGAACAAGGGTTTGGATGACCGTTGTATTATGGAAACAAGATGACTCTTCCCCCAGTGTGGAGGAGGAGTGCATGGCTACAGTGCGCGGGGTCGCTGTCGGAACGAAACCCTTGTAGCACGTGGAGTGGACAGGGATGCGTTTCATCCTCACCGGGACAGCCAGGTGTACCGCGGGAAATCGACGAGTGGTCCCGTTTCTTTGTGTTCTCTCCGGTGAGAGTTCAATGTTTAAATCGCCTGTATGTTAGACAAAGATACTAATGATAATAATGAGGACAATTTCTAAAACACCCATCCTAACAAATAGGCTACAGCGCGCTTTACAAGTTTTAACAAATCAACGTCTACATCATCAATATCAGGACACACACACACACACACACACACACACGCGCGCGCGCGCGCGCGCGCGCACACACACACACACAAATTCTGCGTTCACGAGCCATAACATATGCACACACACACGCGCGCGCGCGCGCGCGCACGCACGCACGCACGCATACGCACACACACACACACACACACACACACACATAGCGCACAGAACACACACACACACACACACACACACACACACACACACACACACACACACACACACACACACACACACTGGGACACGATTTCGCATACATAAACACTCTATAACACGGTGAATAGCTGATTCATATACGAGCAAAGTGTGCAAGTGATACGTAATAAGTGAATATTTCAGGGATATTCTGCAGCTGCCGTTTAAACAGACACGTTTTCAGTGCAGACATGATAGTCGGGACAGAAGGGGCGTGACGTAGGTGAAAAGGCAGCGAATTCCAGAGTATTGCCGCTGAAAATGAGAATGCTCTAGAATCGTGCTGCTTTCGGTTATATGAGAATTCGAAAAATTTGGTCATCAGAGGAAGAACGGAGTTGACGTATAGGAATATATATTTTGAAGAGATCAGAGAGATAGGCAGGTGCTTCACCTTATAACATAGACACGCCGACTTATACTGAATACTGAATCGAATTTGAGCCAGTGTAATTTTTTTTCAAGAGATACGAAGCATGATGTTGTGTTTCAGCGCCTTGTAGATAAGGTGGGCGGCTGACTTTTGAACACGTTGTAGTGGCTGGAGTAAGGCTACGGGTACACTAAGGAGAAGAGCGTTACAATAATCTAGTCTTGACAGAACGCAGGAAGATACCAACGTCTTCGTGGCCTGTTCTGTAAGGAAAGGTCTGATAAAGCTGATGCGTCGGAGTTCAAGAAAGGATGCTGGGCAGATTTTGGCTATGTGGTTTTCCAGGGTGAGATCAGAGTCGAGATAGAAGCCGAGGTCATGAACAAATGCATAAACGAGATGTCAGTAGAGTCTAGCACTACTGACAGATGAAGACGGGGGTCTTGAGCGTGAGAGTGTTTTATATGCCGGATAGCTTCTGTTTCATCATCGTTTAATTTCAGCTTATTATAAGACATCCACTGTTTGATATCAGAGACGCAATCTTGAAGATTTTTGACGAAATTGTCATAGTTACCTAGCGTATCAGAACGTTCAAGCTGAGTGTCATCGGCGAATATTTCATTAAAAAAAAAGCATACAGTAAACGCAACTGCATCTGTTCTAAATGATTCAAAAGAGACAAGTCACTTCATACGTTAATTGACCCTAACAGTCTGTGTGAGGCTGGCCCGATGTTTTTGTTGACAACTGAAAGAGAAAGATACATAGTATCTGTTGATTGAGTGAGTGAAGGGTTTTCATTTTCATAATATACATTTTCCCATTTTCTTCATTTTTTTTTTTTTAAAATAAAATTTCAAATCTCTGCCAAGTCATTACTATAATGATGGGAGAATTGTTAACCTGCACTTGTTTTCCCCCACTACTTAATTGTTCAGCAAAGATACATAGTATGACGGCATTCCACCGAGGAGTCAGTGAGACACTGAAGAAAGAGACTATGTCAACAGCTTGAAATAGAATGAATTCCTTTAGAAAGCCATAGAAATGTAAAATAGCAATGTCAACAGCTTGAAATAGAATGAATTCCTTTAGAAAGCCATAGAAATGTAAAATAACAATGACTCCAAATTCATGCGCCTCTGTCCAACTGTACTTTTTATCAAACACTCGCGCGCTCTGACATATGTGGCTGGTAAAACAATATTTGAAAGACTTTCACATATGTAAGGAAAACTCTTCGTTTCTGTGATGAAAACCATGCTCCTCCCT
>CM065742.1:35661310-35663810 GCA_033310375.1 Conus canariensis
CTGGCTCAGACCAGAATGGAATTCCGTATAAACATCTCGATTATTCTCATTTTCTTTTATCAGCATAATAGAAGTCCCAATTTTTGTGGCCCTTCATATTCTGCTTGCGACGTCACTTGACTTTCAATCTTCTCTCCATGGTCACCTGACTTTCAGTCTTCTCTCCGTGGTCACCTGACTTTCAGTCTTCTCTCCATGGTCACGTGACTTTCAGTCTTCTCTCCGTGGTCACGTGACTTTCAGTCTTCTCTCCGTGGTCACCTGACTTTCAGTCTTCTCTCCGTGGTCACCTGACTTTCAGTCTTCTCTCCATGGTCACGTGACTTTCAGTCTTCTCTCCGTGGTCACCTGACTTTCAGTCTTCTCTCCGAGGTCACCTGACTTTCAGTCTTCTCTCCGAGGTCACCTGACTTTCAGTCATCTCTCCATGGTCACCTGACTTTCAGTCTTCTCTCCATGGTCACCTGACTTTCAGTCTTCTCTCCGAGGTCACCTGACTTTCAGTTTTCTCTCCATGGTCACCTGACTTTCAGTTTTCTCTCCGTGGTCACCTGACTTTCAGTTTTCTCTCCGTGGTCACCTGACTTTCAGTTTTCTCTCCATGGTCACATGACTTTCAGTCTTCTGTCCGTGGTCACCTGACTTTTAGTCTTCTGTCCGTGGTCACATGACTTTCAATCTTCTCTCCATGGTCACCTGACTTTCAGTCTTCTTTCCATGATCACCTGACTTTCAGTCTTCTCTCCGTGGTCACCCGACTTTCAGTCTTCTCTCCGTGGTCACGTGACTTTCAGTCTTCTCTCCGTAGTCACGTGACTTTCAGTCTTCTCTCTGTGGTCACCTGACTTTCAGTCTTCTCTCCACTTCCATGCATGTGGTGAGTTCATGTCGAAGTCACCGATACGGATGTTGTCGCTGGATGGACGTGGTGGCGCCCTCCTGAGGGCGGCGTTCACTCACACTGGCTCTACAATTAAGCAGTTGTTATTGCCAGTAGAGAACTTAGTAGGAGGTATCCTAGGTATGTGCGATCAAAACGGGCCCCATGGCGGCCTGACAGTGCCGCTCCATGTCCAGTGCTGGTGCTGTGGTTGTCAGAGGACGGAGCTGGCTGTGGTTGTCAGAGGACGGAGCTGGCTGTGGTTGCCAGAGGACGGAGCTGGCTGTGGTTGTCAGAGGACGGAGCTGGCTGGCTGTGTGTTGTCAGAGGACGGAGCTGGCTGTGGTTGTCAGAGGACGAAGCTGGCTGTGGTTGTCAGAGGACGAAGCTGGCTGTGGTTGTCAGAGGACAAGGCTGACTGTGGTTGTCAGAGGACGGAGCTGGCTGTGGTTGTCAGAGGACAAGGCTGACTGTGGTTGTCAGAGGACGGAGCTGGCTGTGGTTGTCAGAGGACAAAGCTGGCTGTGGTTGTCAGAGGACAAAGCTGGCTGTGGTTGTCAGAGGACAAGGCTGACTGTGGTTGTCAGAGGACAAAGCTGGCTGTGGTTGTCAGAGGACGGAGCTGGCTGTGGTTGTCAGAGGACAAAGCTGGCTGTGGTTGTCAGAGGACGGAGCTGGCTGTGGTGTGCGGGGCGATAGATCACTGGGAGCAACATCACTGGGATGGAAGGTTGTGAGGATGGGGAGGGTGGGGAGGGTGGGGATGGGCTCAGAAAAAAAAAAATGTTCGTCACGGGTTAAATGGGATACAGCTAAGACTTTCATTCTGTTCCTGACTCCGTCCTGTCGGATAATCGATCCGAGATAGAAATCTCTTTTCTATTGCTCTTTCGAAAGTGCCGGTCCTTTGATTAATTAAAAAGTAGGCGTATTCGTTGAACGTGACTTTGGATATAAAAGACAGAAGATCCGGAATAAACAAGGAAATGTTAAACGAAGTCACAAAAAGCAGTGTGCTCTATAGGTGTCTGCGCATAAAGATTACGAAACAATCAAGAAATAGAATCTCTCCCAGGATTTGGTGTTTTTTTCCGTAGCATTTAAAAATGATGAAAAAAAATAGACACAAAGTGAAACAATGTCAACAATTGACTACTGCATCCTTGCATGAGGAGGTGCGTCTCCGACGACCTGCTCTCTCTCTCAAGAGTTACTTCCCACTTTACTGAACAGCGGACTCAATCAACTTTCAATCTCGTGCTCGGTCCCTCATCTCAGATGGCGTCTCCTTCCGGTCTTCCCTTCCTGCCCTCGCTACAGCTCCAGGCCGCCATCTCGATCAGTTATTAAAGTGCCACTTGACAACTTAACACTATAATTTGTAGCCCTCCGCTCTTCAGCGGGGACCTATCAGGCCGCGCGGTGGGACCTTATCATCGGTGACCTGGGAAGGATGTCCGCGAGGACCCCTCTGTTAATTGTGGCACCAGCTCCCTGAGCTGCGGAGAGGGCAGTCCCTTGGTGATGGCTGTGTACGTGTAACCAGGATGGGGCTAACTAGGTTATGTCAGCCATGGGGATCTAGGTGGCAGGAAAACTCCTGTGGTTAACATCGTAATG
>CM065742.1:35668810-35686310 GCA_033310375.1 Conus canariensis
TTCATGAGGCTGCAGAAAACATCCCTAGCGAAATGTTAGGGGCATATATGGTAAAGGTTAGGGGTGTATATGGTAAATATTAGGGGTATATATGGTAAATGTTAGGGGTATATATGGTAAAGGTTAGGGGTATATATGGTAAATATTAGGGGTATATATGGTAAATGTTAGGGGTATATATGGTAGGCTTGTGACTGTTTTGAATCTTCCACAGACATCTTGGAAATAGTCACCTTAGAATGGGGAAAGGGGGAAGAGGGAGGGATGAAGAGGGGGGGAGGGGGAGGGGGCAAAAAAAGAAAGCTAACAAAAAGGCTACGACTGAGACATTTTTGTGTAGCATCTGAGGGGGGGGGGGGGGGGGGGGGGGGCTGACATAAAAACATACCCACCACTCAGGAGCGTATATACACCTGGCGTCTTCCCAGTCTGATTTGAAATACAGAATGTTTGTATTATAAAAATACAGAACGTTTGTATTATAAAAATACAGAATGTTTGTGTTATAGAAATACAGAACGTTTGTGTTGTAGAAATACAGAACGTTTGTGTTGTAGAAATACAGAACGTTTGTGTTGTAGAAATACAGAACGTTTGTGTTTAGAAATACAGAACGTTTGTGTTGTAGAAATACAGAACGTTTGTGTTGTAGAAATACAGAACGTTTGTGTTATAGAAATACAGAACGTTTGTGTTATAGAAATACAGAACGTTTGTGTTATAGAAATACAGAACGTTTGTGTTGTAGAAATACAGAACGTTTTGTTGTTAGAAATACAGAACGATTTGTGTTATGACAACAAAGATTGGCCTCGTTCGGTGCAACCTTTAAGCATCGAGCTGCCTTGCCCAACCATGTTAACTGATTATCACCTGCACCTTGTACCCTCTACCAGATCATGTTTTCACCCTCTACCTTTACCCTCTACCAGATCATGTTTTCACCCTCTACCCTATACCCTCCATACCACCTCTCTGCTTACCTTACCTCATGCCCTAGATCATGCTTTTCACGCTCTACCTTGTACCCTCTACCAGATCATGCTTTTCACCCTCTACCTTGTACCCTCTACCAGATCATGTTTTCACCCTCTACCCTATACCCTCTACCAGATCATGCTTTTCACCCTCTACCCTCTACCTTGTACCCTCTACCAGATCATGCTTTTCACCCTCTACCCTCTACCTTGTACCCTCTGCCAGATCATGCTTTTCACCGCTCTACCTTGTACCCTCTACCAGATCATGCTTTTCACCCTCTACCTTGTACCCTCTACCAGATCATGCTTTTCACCCTTATTACCCTTCGATTGTTTTTCTTTACCCTCTACCAGATCATGCTTTTCACCCTCTACCCTCTACCTTGTACCCTCTACCAGATCATGCTTTTCACGCTCTACCTTCTACCTTGTACCTTCTACCAGATCATGCTTTTCACGCTCTACCTTCTACCTTGTACCTTCTACCAGATCATGCTTTTCACGCTCTACCTTCTACCTTGTACCCTCTACCAGATCATGCTTTTCACGCTCTACCTTCTACCTTGTACCTTCTACCAGATCGTGCGTTTCACTGGTGTGGGTTTTTAGCTGAAACTGTCTATGCTTGCCTTTCACGCCCAGGACCTCGGTTTACGGTCCCATCCGAAGATAGGAACTGGAATATGTCTGCACAGATGTGAACAAGACAGAGTCAGAGGCTCTCACGTGCTGTTAGCGAAGGATTCAGTAATTTACAATCCCTTCTGAACCTTCCCGCTCCCCTCCGTGTCCCCTTTCTCCACCCAACCCCATCCATGACCATGACCACAATCCTCATCTCATTTTCTTTCTTTTCCTTTCTCCCCCCCCCCCCCCTCCCCATCTTCTACTAAATCTTTGCTAAGTCGCTGTCATCATGACGGATGAATCGCTTACTTATCTCCCCCCCCCCCCTCCACCCCCCATACTGGGTTCCACTGCGTTTGATTTTCATTTTAAAGAGGTCAGCCTTTTTCATTTGACTCCAGCTTTCTCTTTTGTCGGTAAACGATTCACTTTCATGGCGTGTTGAATACGTTTCGAAAGAAACTGATTCTCTCTCTCTTCTCTTCTCTCTCTCTCTCTCTCTCTCTCTCTCTCTCTCTCTCATTTCTTTTTTTAAAACAAATATGGTTAGAACCGATTTTGACGTTGAAACGTTCCCGATACGCCCTTGCCCCCACCGTCTCGTCGCTTGGGATATAAACATCCAGAATTGAATGGAATGTGTTTATAACTACAAGGGCACTCCGGAGAGCAAAGACACTGCCACAGTCGAACAGATCCTGTACCCGTCTTCTGATCAGGATCCGCACCGCGGATCTGCATGAACGTTTCATGGTTTCGTCTTTGGGCGATCTTCCGTCTTTCCACCTTGTTTCATTCAAATTAATTCCTTAGAGTTTGCGTAATTTTGTTAACAGTCAAACCAGCCAACCAAGAGACGCGGGCGAAATATAACTTCCTGCCAAAGACAACACCACTGCCATCCCTCTTGGCCCCGTCCTCTTTCCCCCCGAAAAAAAGTCACTTTTCTTTTCTTTCTTTCTTTTTTTAATCTCACACAATCTCTCGATCTGCTGTCCCGCCTCACCGCAGTTGACTGATGGATTTGGCGAACCATGAAAGTTCTGGAACTGCATGTGCGTCTGCATATACATGGAGCATTGTTTACCTGACCAGCTGCCGTGTCAGGGAGCTGGGTGGCGGCTGGCCAAAGCCTGCAACGTATTGTCTGTCCCTGGCCTGTCTAGTGGCCAGTCCATCGTATTGTCTGTCCCTGGCCTGTCTAGTGGCCTGCAGTCCATCGTATTGTCTGTCTGGCCTGTCTAGTGGCCTGCAGTCCATCGTATTGTCTGTCCCTGGCCTGTCTAGTGGCCTGCAGTCCATCGTATTGTCTGTCTGGCCTGTCTAGTGGCCTGCAGTCCATCGTATTGTCTGTCCCTGGCCTGTCTAGTGGCCTGCAGTCCATCGTATTGTCTGTCTGGCCTGTCTAGTGGCCTGCAGTCCATCGTATTGTCTGTCTGGCCCGTCTAGTGGCCTGCAGTCCATCGTATTGTCTGTCTGGCCTGTCTAGTGGCCTGCAGTCCATCGTATTGTCTGTCTGGCCTGTCTAGTGGCCTGGCCATCGCCACCGTCCCCGGCTTTGACAGGCCGGCCTCCACAGCAGCACGCGACATGCACAAGCCGCGGCGAACAACGCACAATGGGCATTCTCTCTCTCCCTCTCTGTTTGTATCTATCTGCCTGTCTGCCTCTGTCTGTCTGCCTGCCTGTCCGTCCGTCCGTCTGTCTGCTTGTCTCTGTCTCTCTCTTAGTTCTCTCTCTCTCTCTCTCTCTCTCTCTCTCTCTCTCTCTCTCTCTCTCTCTCTCTCTCTTGCGCGTCTTGCCCGTCTATCTATCGGCCTGTGTCTGTCTCTCTGCGCGTCTTGCCCGTCTATCTATCGGCCTGTGTCTGCGCGTCTTGCCTGTCTGCCTGTCTGTCACACACACACACACACACACACACACACACACACACACACACACGCGCGCGCGCCGCCACACACACACACACACACACACATTTGTCTGTCTGTCTGTCTGTCTGTCTCTCTCTCTCAAAACACACACTCACCTACTCACTCACACAATAACATACAAACCACCACATTATCAGTCACTGAACAGGCTGTGTGACTACAGCCTTCAAAACCAGCAGACCCCTCCCGGTGTTTGTCAAGCAGTTTCCACACCGTGGTAAAGAGGACATG
Organism: Conus canariensis; assembly: GCA_033310375.1. NCBI lineage: Eukaryota > Metazoa > Mollusca > Gastropoda > Neogastropoda > Conidae > Conus > Conus canariensis. The sequence goes on from CM065742.1 coordinate 35,672,583, forward strand.
AAAAGTGCCCGATGCTGTCCACAGACCTTCACGAGAAAGGCCGTATAAAGACTGTTTGGCTCAGCCAACAACAAAACCAACCCCCAGGTACAAACCTCTCACCGGAATAGACACACCTACTGTCCCGCTCACAAGCAGAACAAGACGTGGTCAACACGCGGCTGATACAGGTCCGCCAGATGACGCCGGGGACAATATTGTTGCACCTCGTTGTTTGCCGGGAGACAGGGTGCTGCGAAATGTCCCCGGGGTGCCGTTTTCGGTGAGGGGCCGAATGTTTACTCGCATGTGGAATGAGGCTGACGCGGCTGAGGACGTGTGACGCGTGGATGCAAAGGAGTCGGTTCAAGTTATGATCAAACGGAAAGGGCAATTTTCTTTCAGCTCGCTGCCCACAGTTGTTTCATACTCTCTGGTGCTTGGCGTAGGACGGTCGTTTTCACTTCTCTTTGATACTACCGCAAGAGGCCTCCCAGGGTGATGCCAGCCACCTGCCTCTCAAGTGTCTTACCACTAATACAGTTGTTGATGGACATACATGATGCCGCGCGGGGAAGAACCGATTGTGACACGGAAGTTGTCCCTGGTGATTTCGCCCGTCACATTCAACACACACACACACACACACACACACACACACACACACACACACACACAGAGACCAGAAACGGAAAAAAAAAGTGACAGTGCACCACGGCCCACTGCAATACCAAGAACTATATTGTGACGATGACGCTATGGCAGGAAGAAGAGAGCTGGACAGCGGTTCTCAGCACACGATCAGACCCCCCACCCCCACCCCCCCCCTCCCCCTCCCCGACACAGTGTTTCGACTCTGAACTCCGTCCACTCGATGGGGTCCGATTATATGCAGATTATGACTCCCTGATGATTTCTGCTCTCACCGTTTTTTTTTGTTTGTTTGTTTTTGTTATGTTTTTACATCCCTGAGGCTGCCCCCACCACCCCCCTCCCCTCCACTTCATTGGGTGCCTAAGTCACCTTGTGACATATATAATACTATGTCTGATCCACATAGCTATCGGAGACCTTGTGACATATATTATGTCTGATCCACATAGCTGTCGGAGACCTTGTGACATATACTATGTCTGATCCACATAGCTGTCGGAGATCTTGTGACATATACTATGTCTGATCCACATAGCTGTCGGAGACCTTGTGACATACACTATGTCTGATCCACATAGTTGTCGGAGACCTTGTGACATGTACTATGTCTGATCCACATAGCTGTCGGAGACCTTGTGACATAGGTCTGATCCACATAGCTGTCGGAGACCTTGTGACATATACTATGTCAGATCCACACAGCTGTCGGAGACCTTGTGACATAGGTCTGATCCACATAGCTGTCGGAGACCTTGTGACATATACTATGTCAGATCCACACAGCTGTCGGAGACCTTGTGACACAGGTCTGATCCACATAGCTGTCGGAGACCTTGTGACATAGGTCTGATCCACATAGCTGTCGGAGACTTTGTGGCATAGGTCTGATCCACATGCTGTCGGGACCTTGTGACATAGGTCTGATCCACATAGCTGTCGGAGACCTTGTGACATAGCTCTGATCCACATAGCTGTCGGAGACCTTGTGACATAGGTCTGATCCACATAGCTGTCGGAGACCTGGTGACATAGGTCTGATCCACATAGCTGTCGGAGACCTGGTGACATAGGTCTGATCCACACAGCTGTCGGAGACCTGGTGACATAGGTCTGATGCACATAGCTGTCGGGGACCTTGTGATTTAGGTCTGATCCACACAGCTGTCGGAGACCTTGTGACGTAGGTCTGATCCACATAGCTGTCGGAGACCTGGTGCAAAGCGGGAAATTCAGGTTTTATCATTGTTTCCCTCCTCCACCAGATCCTCTCTTCAGCTGTCTCTGCATTGACTGACTGGCTGTCAGCTGTCTCTGCATTGACTGATTGGCTGTCAGCTGTCTCTGCATTGACTGATTGGCTGTCAGCTGTCTCTGCATTGACTGATTGGCTGTCAGCTGTCTCTGTATTGACTGATTGACTGTCAGCTGTCTCTGCATTGACTGATTGGCTGTCAGCTGTCTCTGCATTGACTGATTGGCTGTCAGCTGTCTGCATTGACTGATTGGCTGTCAGCTGTCTCTGTATTGACTGATTGGCTGTCAGCTGTCTCTGTATTGACTGATTGGCTGTCAGCTGTCTCTGCATTGACTGATTGGCTGTCAGCTGTCTCTGCATTGACTGATTGGCTGTCAGCTGTCTCTGTATTGACTGATTGGCTGTCAGATGTCTCTGCATTGACTGATTGGCTGTCAGCTGTCTCTGCATTGACTGATTGGCTGTCATCTGTCTCTGCATTGACTGATTGGCTGTCAGCTGTCTCTGCATTGACTGATTGGCTGTCAGCTGTCTCTGCATTGACTGATTGGCTGTCAGCTGTCTCTGCATTGACTGAGTGACTGTAGTTCTCTTCTGAGCACAAAGCAACAGCTGTTTCATAATTATGAAGATGCGCCGACAAACCCCCTTTGCTCCAGTGCAACGCGACACGATACACCACTATACAATACAACACAGTGTATTACAATACAATGCAATGCAACACAATACAATACAATGCAATACAGTACAATACAGTACAATACAGTACAACACAATACATTTCCATGCATCAGAATGATCCTTTGAGAGCTAAGAAAGAAGTCACTCGGTTCCCACGTGAGAGCTAAGAAAGAAGTCACTCAGTTCCCACGTACAAGCTGTGTTTAACTGAACGAACTGTTCGTTTTCATTCATCGTATCGGCGTCAGGGAAAAGATCCCCCCCTCCCCCTCCCCCCCCCCCCCCCCCCCCCCCCACATCCCCCACTCTTCCTGTCACATTCACTGCTTTCTGGTGCTCGACCAGGATTGATTGTAAGGCTTCCTGAGTATGGAACGTTTTTGAATACGTTGTGACATCGACTTTAACGATCTCTTTGTCAAGAATTTCATTCATCTATTTCCAAAAGACTCTGTGTTTCCACATCACAGCCATTTATTTCCCACAATGAGAAAGCAAACAGAGGTCGACCATCCACAAATTGATGTCTGTTACAGGTGAGCTTCCACACTGTTTATGTCTTAGGTTGTTTGTTTTTTTTGTTTTTTTTTGCTTGATTGTTTGTTTCAAACAATTTCTAGAGCATACTGAACGATCCTTCTCCATTTTCATTGTGTAACGATTGCAGCTAGGTATACTCAGTTAAGGTAAACATATTCACGCTTCTTCTCACAAGCTCTCAATCGTACGTATACACACGCGCACGCATGCACAAACACACACACACGCACGCGCGCGCGCGCGCGCGCGCCAACACACACACACACACACACACACACACACACACGACACCACACCACACAACACACACACACACCACACACCACACACACACACACACCACACCACGCACACCACGCACACACACACACACACACACACAACACACACACACACACACACACACATTTGGGTGGGGAGGGGGAGAAGGGGAAGATGGGGGGGGGGGTCCTAATCAATCAATAAATGGAAGAAATCTCTCTCTCTCTCTCTCTCTCTCTCTCTCTCTCTCTCTCTGATACACAAACAAGCGCCAGCTGACTTTCACCCACCAGCATCTCAACCTATCCTCCTCCCCCTCTCTCCGGGATTGTCCTGATTGTCAACAGCACAGGTGGGGATTGATGAAGGAAAGGAGCAGGGAACGACGGGAAAAAGGAGGGGGGGGGGGGGGGGGACTACAGGGAGTCCGAATACCACTCACCACTCTACCTCCTCCCCCACCTTCCCTGTCCGAACGATCATGAGATTTTCTGTGATAGTTTTAGTGACTGCATACCCACCCTCAGCCCCTCCCTCCCCTACCTACCTACCCACCCACCCCCACTGATCTCCGCATACCCTTCATCCCACCCTTGACACGGTTTGGTTCTCTAGGGAAGATGTTCCGTGGTTGTAGACTACCCTCCCCCCCCCCCCCCCCCCCCCCCCCGCCCCCAGCTGCCGTCCGCCAGCTTCCACACTTCTTAATCCCCCTCCCCACCCCCACTCATCATCTGTGGCTTTTCCCCCTCTGTAGAATCTGCCTATTTGTCGTTTGTACTTTAATGCTATATGTAAACATTCCCCCCCCCCCCCCCCTTCACATCCTCTATCCACCAACTACTACAGACTGTTATTGTTGGTGGTAGTTGGGGGCGGGTGAGAGGGGTGTTCGGGTTCTGTGTGTATTACTCCATCGTCACACTAAATTCATCATTGTGAAATTGGTCTTTGCCATAAAAGGACACCACCCATATGTATTTGTATGTAGTTTTATAATACTCCATCGTCACACTAAATTCATCATTGTGAAATTCGTCTTTGCCATAACAGGACATCAATACGTATTTGTTTTTCATTTGCGCCTGTTTCTGTTGAGGATTTTCCTGCAAAATTATGCCCGGGACAATTTGCTTACTTCCGTGTGTTCTTTAATGTGCACCAACTACAGACTGCAGGCAAAACCTTGTTTATCGTCTCCTCTCATGTGTGTGTTGTGTGTGTGTGTGAAATTGAAAAAGACATTTTCGACTCGCACGAACGCAGTAGCCACGAGTCGAGAACGCGTGTCATGAGGTTTTCGCTCACGGGCAACAAACCAAGGCATGGCCGTTGCTGTGGATCGACCCACACAAAACAGCGTCCGTCTCCAACACTGCGTTCACTTCAAGCCCTCACGGGTGAACCTGGCAGTTCGTCACACCTTGAACAATCGGCAGTGCGATGGTCCATGCGACAGGGACTGGGGTCCCCTTGTACTGCACGCTCGTCAGTTGACCTCAAACACTCATCCGGTCTCAAGAAGTTCGCACGTAGCTGTCAAAGTCTGTTACTTCAGGGGCAGCCAGACATAGGAAGGTGGCTGCCTTAATCCAGCCATTCAAACTCTCCATGCAGCCTCTAATGATTGGTGACAAGTTGGGAAGGGGGGAAGGGGGGGGGGGGGAGGGGGAGGAGGGGGAGGAGGGAGTTTTGTTCTCAAAACCAGACAGCCGCAAACTCAGTGCTGTCTGTGGGGGTTGTTTCCCCTACCTGCCGGTTGTCATGGACAACAGGAAGACGCCGGTCCCACCGGAGAAGGAAGAAACCTGACGTCACAGGCTTAGTGACGCAATGTTTGTTGACAGAGATCTTACAGGCAGACGTGGGATGTGGTCGGCTGATGACCGGCGGCCTGTCACACAGGTACTAGGTGGGAAAAGATGCCCACCTAGGTTGGACACGGGGACTGGGGGTATCCTCCCATTCCCTCCTCTCCTCCCTTCTCTATTCCCCCACCTCACCCCTCTGTCTGCCTGGTGGACTCCGGGGGTGTTTGAAGACTCTCAGCCAAGAGGGGGCCTCGAGATGTTGTCCCGCGTTGTCAATACTGCTTGAAATCCATGCCTTCACTGACTCTGCCTCTGAACTCTCACAGCATGCCCTTCACTGACTCTGCCTCTGAACTCTCACAGCATGCCCTTCACTGACTCTGCCTCTGAACTCTCACAGCATGCCCTTCACTGACTCTGCCTCTGAACTCTCACAGCGTGCCTTCACTGACTCTGCCTCTGAACTCTCACAGCATGCCCTTCACTGACTCTGCCTCTGAACTCTCACAGCCTTTGCCTTTTACTATTTGTTTTCAAAACACGTTTTTTGACTGGGTGGTTTTCGTTTTGTTTTGTTTTCCCACTATTTATGTGAGCACGCTCGTCAGGACTCGTAAGAGTATGTTCAAATTCTACGCTCCATCATACTTCGGCATTCCTTGAATGGGTGGGATTGTTTAGCTTTCATCCTAGGTAACACTGTCAACTGTCAGCTTCCGCAACAAAAGGTTTGGAGTTCTTTTGAAGTATACATTGAAATCGTGTGAAGGGTCGGGGTTGGGAGCACGGATGGTGGGCAGAGGTGTGGGATGGGGGGGGGGGGTGGAGGGGGCGAAGTGCTCATTTCTGTCTTTCGGGCCTCACAGCACACTACCGAAGGCCGCTCACTGCGCCAGCTGCTCTTTTCAAGCAGAGTTTTCTGGGCACCGGCTCAAGAGTTTCACGGAGTGTTACCGAAGGCCGCTCACTGCCGCCAGCTGCTCTTTTCAAGCAGAGTTTTCTGGGCACCGGCTCAAGAGTTTCACGGAGTGTTACCGAAGGCCGCTCACTGCCGCCAGCTGCTCTTTTCAAGCAGAGTTTTCTGTGCACCGGCTCAAGAGTTTCACGGAGTGTTCACTGGATACTGACTACTTGTGCCCCAAGACCCGCTCACGCCTTCCTTTCACGCGGTTTCTCTCCCCTCCCCTCCCCCTCCCCTCCCCCCCCCCCCCCCCCCCCCCCCCCCCCCCCCCCCCCCCTCAACCTGGCGACTATGACCCGCAGGGGAATACTGTGTATTGTAAATCGGCGCTCATGACTTTGAAAAATCGAGAGAGAGAGAGAGAGAGAGGAGAAGAGAGAGAGAGAGAGAGAGATGGCAATATTCCCGAGAGAGAGAGAGAGAGAGAGAGAGAGGGGGGGAGGAGGGTGAAAGGAGGGAGGGAGGGGGACAGCAAGACTTATACCATTCATTTATGTATAGACTTGAGTCCATCATGAAGGGGTAAGTGAACACTGACCTACATGATGAAATGTAACAGACATTGAAGGAATCCAGTCTGTTCATGATGAAATGTAACAGACATTGAAGGAATCCAGTCTGTTCATGATGAAATGTAACAGACATTGAAGGAATCCAGTCTGTTCATGATGAAATGTAACAGGCATTGAAGGAATCCAGTCTGTTCTGGAAAGGCGCTTGGGACAGCGCTGACTGCTGCCAAGGTCCAACAACCGTGGACCCGCCCTTCGATTCAGTTCATCAGTGAAAACAGTGTTTCTCCACGAAGAGAAATAACATATGATCATTTTATATGTGTATGTGGATTAGTGTTGGGCAACAACAAAAGGCATCTCGTTTTGTCAGTTGTAGAGAGAATGAACGAATGACTTTTTGATCAGCAGGCCATTGGCCCATTCCAATGAGGCCTCAATAACAATACTGTTATGCACAGTATAAATACGTATTCACCGGTACAACGCAAAACATCCGATTGAACATCTAACAAATTACGACAGCAAGTCTTGCAAAAGGCTTTGTACAGGTATGATGATGATGATATCGACTTCTCGTCGTTACAATGTTACATAATGAAAGTTAAAGACACACCCTAAACAGACATGGATTGATGTCATAAAGACACACCCTAAACAGACATGGATTGGTGTCATAAAGACACACCCTAAACAGACATGGATTGAGTATAAGAACCCTAACCAGACTGGATTGATTCTAAGACACACCTTAAACGACATGGATGATTCATAAAGACACACCCTAAACAGACATGGATTGATGTCATAAAGACACATCCTAAACAGACATGGATTGATGTCATAAAGACACACCCTAAACAGACATGGACTGATGTCATAAAGACACACCCTAAAACATGGATTATTCATAAGAACACTAACGACAGGATTGATGTCATAAAGACACACCCTAAACAGACATGGATTGATGTCATAAAGACACACCCTAAACAGACATGGATTGATGTCCTCTTTTCTTTGAATCATTTCAAGTTAAAGCAACCTATCAACATGGATATGTCATAAAGACACACCCTAAACAGACATGGATTGATGTCATATTTTCTTTGAATCAGTTTTCTTTTCTTACATCATTGTGAGCTGGACACAAAAAGACAAAGTGGATTTCATCTTCCCCAGTAGATGTACACAGAGGACATCATAACTGCCACTCTGTTGTTTTCCTATACCTGACATGTTTGATTATGGCATTATTTACGAAAATACCTGTATTCATAGACACCTAAGACTCCCTTAACAACTGTTTAAAACGTTATATACGACTGAAATCTCTCTCATTAGTTTGCGCATGATTGTCCCATTCCTTTCACCTGCGATCAGTTATTCTCTGTCTAAATTCTTCCATTAATATTGAAATCGATTGTTTATCCTAAACGTCACCGGCTGTTCGGCTATTTGTATGTTATTTGTACGTGCTCATTTGTATGCTTTGTTTTCACTGTCCATCATTTTGTATCTTGTTTTATCTTTTCATAACATTTTGTATGCCTGTTGTTCATTGTGATCATTTGTACTGTTTGTACTGTGTCATAACATTTGTATGCCTTGTTTGGTCATCTGTGTTCATAACATTTTGTATGCCTTGTTTGGTCATCTGTGTTCATAACATTTTGTATGCCTTGTTTGGTCATCTGTGTTCATAACATTCTGTATGCCTTGTTTGGTCATCTGTGTTCATAACATTTTGTATGCCTTGTTTGGTCATCTGTGTTCCACCATGGGAGTCAGTTTTAACCACATTTATTGCAACGTATGTAAGTTTAATAATGAAGGGTATCTACCCAAATTGCCGTATAAGAAAATCATTCAACATTCGTATACTACATAAGAACTTTTTAAGACCGTGTGTGTGTGTGTGTGTGTGTGTGTGTGTGTGTGTGTGTGTGTGTGTGTGTGTGTGTGTGTACCTTTTCTGTTCCTAAAGGTACCATATCCAAAGCCCATATTTCAGACCCAAGTTTGGTTGAAAATCACATGATGCCTGAATACTTATAACCATTAACAACTTTCATTCTGTTACAGTGATTCTATTTCCCTTTCAGCTAAATAACCGCTTTTTTCTGAAAATAATATTGACCATCAGTTCTACATAACTGGATGTTGTATACAAACTCTTTAACTGAGCTAGCAGTCCAAGCACTGTTTCTGACATCAAAGCAGGATCATCTGCAAATAACAAGTTAATTCAATGAAATCAGCAGAAAATGCAATACCACAACCGGAGAGAGAGAGAGAGAGAGAGAGAGAGAGAGAGAGAGAGAGAGAGAGAGAGAGAGAGAGCATACAACAGGAGTAAATCCATAGCCGACCGTGAAAATATATAGTCTAATGAAATGAAAAAAAAAATGCAGCTGTCTCTCTGTCTGTCTGTCTGTCTGTCTGTCTGCCTCTCTCTCTCTCTCTCTCTCTCTCCACACCTCACACACACACACACACACACACACACACACACACACACACATATGGTAAGAGAGAGAGGATCTTTTTTGTGAGAGACAGACAGACAGACAGACACAGAAAGACAGAGAGGTAGGGAGGGAGGGAGGGAGTGAAAGAGAATGAAACAGCGGGTATTTGTGTATAGGGGAGGAGAGATGGAGTGAGAGAGTATGGGGAAGGAAGAAGTGAGGGGAGAGAGAGAGACAGAGGAGAGAGAGAAGAGAGAGAGAGAGAGAGAGAGAGAGAGGTGTGTGTGTGTGTGTGTGTGTGTGTGTGTGTGTGTGTGTGTGTGTGTAAGAGAGAGATAGGGAGAGAGCGTGCCAGCATGCATGTGCGCACGCGCGCGCGCACGTGTGTGTGTGTGTGCTTGTGCGTGTGTGCTTGTGTGTGTGCTTGTGTGAGTGTGTGTGCCTGCGTGCGTGCGTGTGTGTGTGTGTGTGTGTGTGTGTGTGTGTGTGTGTGTGTGTGTGTGATGCACCATCTCCAACTGCCTCGGTTCTTGGTTACTGGGCCGGCTAAGCTTCCACTGTTAGACAGGTTGAATCCACAGGAGATGCTGTGAGTCGGCTGACTGGGAATTAGCCTCGTTAGGCCAGGTGGGCCATTGAACTCGCCAGGAGAAAGCGGAGCACATCAGTTCCCTCTTCGCTTGGGAGTGCATACTACAGACGGCTACCCGATGCTTGGCAACAGCTGTCTGTGCCTCGGCCATGCCTGACCCGTGGACAGAGGACGTGGACAGAGGACGGGTGGACAGAGGACCGGTGGACAGAGGACGTGGACAGAGGACCCGTGGACAGAGGACCGGTGGACAGAGGACCGGTGGACAGAGGACCGGTGGACAGAGGACTTGCATGCTTCCATTCATACCCTTTGTACTCCTCACTCCCCTCCATCCTCCGCTTTCTCCCCCCCCCCCCTTTCCCCAACACCTGTAAGGTGTGCCTGGTTCACTGTACTGGTCATGTCAATGGCTGTAAGGTGTGCCTGTTTTACTGTACTGGTCATGTCAGTGGCTGTCAGTTCCAATCCAGGTCTTCTTACTGAACATCGTAATGAAGGTTTTTTTTTTTTCCCTACCCTTCTTTTTTTTCTCTTATTTTTGACTTGTTTTCCACATCCCCACCCTCACCTTCCCCACTCTACCCAGCCATTCTGAGGCCCGTTCTGTCGTTGGCTTACCACGCGCAGTCCATGGACGCCCCACTAACCACGCACATGTCCTGAGCCGCCTGGCCACAGTGACGCCTTCTTGACCAAGTCAGCCTCCCGTTAAAAACTACACAACTGGCCACAGAGGAGACGGCGTCACTGAAAGTTTTCTTCTCTTCTTCTTCTTCTTCCACCTGATGTGATCTTTGAATTTCTGAAACAGATAAATAGATTTTCATCTGATCTAAGATTTTACGGAAGGAAGATTTTTAACGAAGGCTCCGGTGTGTTTCCAGAACGTGTAATTTAAAGGGTTGTGTGAATGATCTTTTTCTGTCTGTTCTTTTTTAAATGACTTGTGAGTTGACTTCAACGCGGTGACAGCCCTCATATGGCTCTTTGCAGTCGGCTGGGATATAAGCAACCTTACCTTACCTTACCTTACCTTACCTTACCTTGGGAAACAATCTACAGTAACTACCTCCGTTCTTGTTCATCACCTCAACCAAGGAAGCTGTTTTCACGTCCGGAGGGTTGTTTATTTGTCAGCAAGATTTAGCAAAACTTACCAAAAAGATTTCAGCGAATCTTGGACGAACACATTGAATTCAGCTGTGGATCCATGGTGTGGACGTGGGTCAAAGATCCGTGGTGTGGACGTGGGTCAAAGATCCATGGTGTGGACGTGGGTCAAAGATCCATGGTGTGGACGCGGTCAAAGATCCATGGTGTGGACGCGGGTCAAAGATCCGTGGTGTGGACGTGGGTCAAAGATCCATGGTGTGGACGTGGGTCAAAGATCCGTGGTGTGGACGTGGGTCAAAGATCCGTGGTGTGGACGCCGGTCAAAGATCCGTGGTGTGGACGTGGGTCAAAGATCCGTGGTGTGGACGTGGGTCAAAGATCCGTGGTGTGACGCCGCAAGTCCGTGGTGTGGACTGGTCAAAGATCCGTGGTGTGACGTGGGTCAAGTCCGTGTGTGACGTGGTCAAAGATCCGTGGTGTGGACGCGGTCAAAGATCCGTGGTGTGGACGCGGTCAAGGTGGATCCAAGATCGTGGATCTTGGCGGAGGTCTACGCTCTCCCATTCACTTTCCATCTCTGTCCGTCTCCTGTGCCATTTCCATCTCTGTCCGTCTCCTGTGCCATTTCCAGTCAGGATAGTTGCCCAGGTGACCGAGGACCTGAGGCATGGAACACGCTGCCGGATGCCTCTTCCAGTGCCCATGGCATGCGGGACGTCAGATCAAACGACAAACTGGACTACGTCATACACACATACGGCGTGACATCAGGGGACCATTTATCCTTAAAGGGAGACACCTAGTCCGATTACAAAGACTACCGTGAATGAAAGACATGTCCCTGAAAGCTTTCGCTATGAGGACGTAAAACTCAACCATTCACCGATGACTACTTGGTCTCTACAGCCAGATATGACATGATATTGGCGGTTAGCAGACTTCCAGTTCGAAATGTGTGCGTGAAATCGAAATTCAATTAAACGTTTTAGTGCGAATGTTAATGAGAACCACCATGTTGACACGCGATGTGACATCACTACAACAGTGCTGCAAATCCGTAATGAACTCCGTAACGAACGTGTACTTGGTTCACACGCTGGCAATACATCGACAGATTGAAGATGACATTCGCCACTGATAACTGCCATAAGCTTCCGAGGAACAAAATGTTTCAATTTGGGGGGAGTGGGAAGGAGGTGGGGAGGAAGGTGTGTGTGTAGGGGCGGGGGGGGGGGGGGGGGAGGGGGTAGGCAAAGGAAAAAAGGAAAAAATCTGTCTGTCTCCATTACCTGCGGGTGTGGAAGATGTGCGTCAGCTTCTGGCGGAAGTCTGGCTTTTCCCACATTTCCTGACAGGCCTGGATTGTCCAGTGGATTTCTGTGAGACAGTACAAGGGAAGACATTTTTCTTCACTGCCGTTTGACGTGGTTGTTTGAAGTAACCCAGAGCTTTGCGCTATGGCACTTTTTTTTTTCATGACTGTGAACCGTGATCGTGACGTCACTCTGAAACGTGTTCGACACTGGCAACATTTTGGAGCCCTTGCAGTCGAAAATTTAGCGCAGTAAAGTTCCCCTAAAAGAACATTCAGGTAAAGTTATATCAGATTATTATCTTACTTATTTCATACTATTACAATTATAATTATTATGGCTGTTATTTTGTGCCTACAATGAATGTTTCCGTGGCCCAGATCGTCTTCTGACTTTGTGTCACAGGCCAAAGGGACGTGAATGTCTTACGTTCATACGCTGACACTTACCCCACATTTTTGCTTAAATCTGACGCCTCGTGTGCGAACAGCCCAAAGCCATGTTACCCGCTACCCGTACAAGCACAATGTAGCCATTATGAGGTTTGATAGCAGTTACAACTCTCTCTCTCTCTCTCTCTCTCTCTCTCTCTCTCTCTCTCTCTCTCTCTCTCTCTCTCATGTGGCACAGAATTTGTCTTGCCAGATTGAGATGAAGGTCTTCAATGCCCATAAGATATGGCTCCAGACTGAGCCACCCTCATCGTCGCCTGGCCCATCGTGTGGTTCATCGTCGCCTGGCCCATCGTGTGGTTCATCGTCGCCTGGCCCATCGTGTGGTTCATCGTCGCCTGGCCCATCGTGTGGTTCATCGTCGCCTGCATCGGTGGTTCATCGTCGCCTGGCCCATCGTGTGTCATCGCTGCCCTTGTGGTTTCTGTAGGGAGGTTGAGATTCACGTTTTGATTCATTGTAAAGAATACAACACTATTCGTGGAAAAAGCAAAATTCCTTTTTAACAAAGAAAATTGCTAAAAATGAGGACACAGATAGAGTGTTAAAATTGAATTACGACGATGACTCTGTAAAATGTCTTGCAAAGTATACTGCAGAGACGTTGAACGTTCAAAATAAGAAGAAGAACTCAAACCGAGGTGATATAACGAATTTTAAAGGAGACGGTAAAAGTCATTTGACTTTTGATTGTTAATGCATTGCGAATACTTGAAGGTGCATTACGAATACTTGAAGGTGCATTACGAATACTTGAAGGTGCATTATTCTGGATGGTCGATATTCAGGCGTATGGTGCTTGAAATAGTAGCATTGTTTTATTTCATGTTTGTTGCGGATTTACTGTTAACGTTATTTGCTTTTTGCTCCCCCCCCCTCCCCCTACCCTTCTTCCCCTCCTCCCCCTACCCCCCTCTCCCCATGTCATCAAGGCTGTATGGCTAATGACATTAAAAATGTTCAGTGTTCAGTGCTCTTTCTCAAACAGTATCACGCATTGTTGTAAATCTTGCTGTTTGCTTTGTCCATCTGTTGTCTCCGGCCCACACATAGTCTTGCTCAAAACCGACGCCTCGTGTGCGAAGAGCTTAAACTGGTATACTACCCCGCTACCCGTTCAAGCACAA
>CM065742.1:35691310-35711310 GCA_033310375.1 Conus canariensis
ACGAGTTTATGCTTCACTGGAAAAACAAAAAATATGCATCAGACAAGAATGTTTCCACTCTTCTCTCTCCCCCTTTCTACATACATGTTTTGAAAACAAACGAAATTGATGGGAATGCAATGTCGCCACACATACACGCAGCCCTACACTTCCCCCACCCCCATCCTCTGTCTGGAAAAAAAGAATTGTGGAAGTATGATAATCAGAGCCCGCCATCATGCACCTGTGACGCTGTTTTTTCATACAGGCCTACAGAGCAGCGCATTTTAACAGACTGTTTTTAAAGGTTGGGAAATCTTTTTTTTAAATAAGAGTGAGACATACTCTGCACATGCATGTGACCAATTCTTTAAAAAATAATAATAATAATAAATAATAATAATAATAATAATAAATAACGAACATAGAAAACCTAAAATCGAAAGTTCCACGGGGTTTTGTTGATTACTGAATTGCTAAGTTTTCACAGAAATCCAACACGCAAAAAATTGGCATCTTAAGTAATTTGTAAAGTGAATTCATTGTTCAGAACATACGATAGAAATGGTTAATTTGTGGCATAGCTAAACGAAAGCTAATCGCTCACATACTATTGGTCCTGGCATATTTCAACAGGTGTGCAGTGTGTCTACCTTTAGCAGAGGGATGGATGAAGGGTGGAAATGTGGGTGATAAGCCACATGTATGTAAATGACATACAAACACGGCGATAGAATTTATATCACGCACCCACCCATCCCCTGCCTTCCGTCCCTCACATCCTTAGCTGTGTGAATTCAAATTCCGCGAATACACCGTGTAATATTTCCAGACGGCGTGCATGCGTAATGGGCGTCGCCAGACTGGTCCAGTAAGACAAGGTAGCTTCTCCAACGCGCAAAGCAAGCAAGATACAATTTTCATGGAGTTGGGAAAATTTTCGATCAAAAAGTTGAGATTATGGAGAACAGAAGCATTGAAAGTGTTCCTGGGCGTTCACAAACTGAATCGATGAGCTAGTGGTTGGATTATTCGACTTTTGTTTTAACATTTTGCTTTAGTCAAAATCTGTTTCGTGCGAGTTGCATCAACCTGATCAACACAAACGCACAAACCGTGAAAAAGATTATGGTGTGATGGTAGTTCACCACCTTGAGTCTGGACCACTTTCTTGCTTTTTAATGCTCATTTTCTAATTTGGTTCAAATCCAGTCCGCAACATTTTACAAGCATAAATCAACGCCTGCCTACCTTGCGCTGAAGAGATCTAAGCTAAGTGACAAATTCGTTCATTTTCATTGTCCTATTTGTTTGTGTCTTGCCTGAAGAAGACCTAAGAGGTCGAAACGCGTCGTGTTTTGTCTTGTGACTCGTTTGTCCACGTTTCTCTTGGCGGACCTATTTGTTGCCTGTAATAGCCGAATGTGTCCAACAGTGTTATGAACTCGTGTACCACACACACACACACACACACACACACACACACACACACACACACACACAAGGCAAGATTTATTTCCCTTTCCCATGTATAATTATCTTTGGGTATAATGTACATAACTGAAACAAACAAATTAAAATGATGAAAATTATTACGAAAACTTTACAGAATTTAGGCAGTAAATATTGAATATGGGTCTATTGTTCTGGGAAAAAAACTGGTATCTTCTGATGTCGTTCTTTCCTCTTTTTCTGTGGTCATGGTTGTTTTGTATTGATATTATTCTCCTTCCCTTTTTTTTTTCAAAATTATCAATCATCGCGTTTGAGTCGGGAGTTTCAGCTCCCTAATTATTCAGTTATTTATTTATGTTCTTTCCTTGTCCCGATTTCCCGCTGGCAACTTTCTTTTTTTTTAAAGAGTTGATCAACAGACGTCAGTCTGAGACATGGCAATCACAATTAAATGTGTAAAAGTAACCGAACTACAAAATACATCATCTCGAAACAAGCCTTTTTCAGTCAAGTCTACCCCCCCCCCCTTCCCACTCATAATCCCCCCATATGTGGGTAGCAAAGGTGGGAAACAAGGCGTTGAACAGAAACGTTCCTTTGCCGTGTGCAGTGCACATCATACTCTGCAGGCCTGTCCGGTTTGTTGCCAGTGGTTACAAGCTGTAGGCTACACCACAGGCTTCCGTTGATTATTTTCTGGTTTCGTGTGTGTGAGTGTTTTTTTTTTTAATTTTCAGAACATAATAAACAAATACTGCATGCATGTATTAAAACGTAAGAAATACTGCATGCATGAGTTAATGGAGAGAGAGAGAGAGAGAGAGAGAGAGAGAGAGACTCGTGCACAAGGTGCTCTACATGCTTTGGTCCACTGCCAGTAAATAAAAGCAGTTTGTCATGCTCGTGTCCCAGAAGACAAATCAATGGCGGCTTAATATCCTTCACATGGTTTATTGAATAATCCACTTCACTTTAACTACATAGTCCACAGTCTGTCATGTCAGTGAAGAAGGCAGTCACACACAGAGCTTAGCGTGACAAAACCGAATTCAGTAAAAGCTTACCCCAGCCATCAGTGGAGGCCGAACCCAGCGCATTGCCAGCCCCCGACAGTCTGAGACAAGACACAGAACAAACAAACTGAAAGGTGAAAGCAGCCTACTCTCTGAGTTAGCTTCTGTCCGTTCAATGTCCACTCTGTATTCAACAATAAACCGTGTCCTTAGGGGCGGGGGGTCGGCATTGATCTGTCATGGTCATGTATCACCCTCATGTTTGTTCCGTGCACTATGACTGGTGACGTCAACCGCGCAGTCTGTGTGAACACCAGGCGTTCTCTGAAGGTTTGTGCGAAAGGATTGATGAAGTTCAAGTGCATGCTGTCAGTTCGTTTGCTGGTTGAATGTGACGTTATTGAATTAAAATGAAGGTGTCAGTTCGTTTGCTGGTTGAATGTGACGTTATTGAATTAAAATGAAGGTGTTAGTTCGTTTGCTGGTTGAATGTTACGTTATTGAATTAAAATGAAGGTGTTAGTTCGTTTGCTGGTTGAATGTGACGATATTGAATTAAAATGAAGGTGTTAGTTCGTTTGCTGGTTGAATGTGACGTTACTGAATTAAAATGAAGGTGTTAGTTCGTTTGCTGGTTGAATGTGACGATATTGAATTAAAATGAAGGTGTTAGTTCGTTTGCTGGTTGAATGTGACGATATTGAATTAAAATGAAGGTGTTAGTTCGTTTGCTGGTTGAATGTGACGATACTGAATTAAAATGAAGGTGTTTGTGCAAAAGCATTGGTGAAGTTAAAGTGCATATTGTTTGTTCGTTTGTCGTTTTTTTGTTGTGTGTGTTTTTTTTTCTTTCTGTGTACGCAGGCTGTTACTCCTGCGGACACTCCCTGTATAGACAGGCAAGGATTAATCCCATCTACCTAACAAAAGGAGTGGAGTTTTGTGTGTATGACCCGTTTTTTTTATCCCACCATTAAGGCAGCCATACTCCAACTTCGGGGAATTCGCATGCAGTATCTAACGGGTCATCCATACCAACGGCCAAACTGGCCTTCTCTTCAGAAAGTTGGTGATGGGATTTGAGGTGTGTGCAAGATGTTATGCATGCGTTCACACACAGAACCTCGGTTTATAGTCTCATTCGAAGGACTGTATGGGAAATGGAGTCGGGACCAATGTTAACTCCAAGGGAAAAATCCCTCTGTACCGAAACGGCCCGGCGGAGATTCGAACCCGCAACACCAGGATCACCGAGATAACGAGTCCGGCGCTGTACCACTGAGCTATTCCGGCCCCCGTTTGCTGGTTGAATGTGACTATGTTGGATTAAAAAAAATGTCTCAATGGGAATCAGTTGATCATCAGTTTAAGGTTTAGTTTCATCAAGGTGTCACTGCTCGCGGACTAATGCGTATGTGTTACATCACATCTGCTAAGCTGAGAGTGCACAGAATTCGCAGCTGATGTATTTAACAACTTGATAACTGAGATGAAAGAATTTCAGGTCTCATAGATAGGCCTATGGCGTAGCAGATGTCTGACCTAGCATTAGCCCAACGCGCTGGCCAGGCCTTGGATACCTGGGCCTACCTAACCCTAACCACAGTGGGCTAGTGTGTCGCATCGGTTTCAAATTTATTTTTTGTTCGTGTCTGAATGCAAAAACGGTGAGATCTACGATAATAAATCACCATCACCAGGACTCTTCGGATCCTTCGCGGTCAGAGGTCAAGTCCTGCGGGCGCCCACATAAGTAGTGGTTCTGTGCTGTCAGGTGTAGTGTTAATCGGTCTGCCTCCTCCCCTCCCCCCCCCCCCCTTGCCCCCTTCTCCATTCCACGTTTTGCGTAACATCAACGTGTCGACGTCCATGTCCACGGAGGGTATGGTGCACGGGGATAAGCATCCCGGGAGGGCGGGGGAAATTGGGGAGGAGGGCGGGGGGGGGGGGGGGGGGTTGTTACGTTACACCACACAGAACCACCAGACGACACATGAAAATGGCTGGCCACGTTGCACACCACACAGCGCAAGATCTGACTGCGAGCAGGGTTCTCTGAACAGTCCTCCACACTCTCTCTCCATTTCCTTACCATCGTTTACATCCTGGTCGGCCAGTTCACTGAGTGTAGTCCTGCGAGGTGAGGGCGAACGTCCAACCAGAATGTAACCAACTGGGATTGCGGCCTTCGGTTTTGACTTGAAGGAACCGATTGTCAGGCCTGACCAAAGGACTGATTGTAAAGCCTGACCAAAGGACTGATTGTAAAGCCTGACCAAAGGACTGATTGTAAAGCCTGACCAAGGGACTGATTGTAAAGCCTGACCAAGGGACTGATTGTAAAGCCTGACCAAGGGACTGATTGTCAGGCCTGACCAAGGGACTGATTGTAAAGCCTGACCAAGGGACTGATTGTAAAGCCTGACCAAGGGACTGATTGTCAGGCCTGACCAAGGAACTGATTGTCAGGCCTGACCAAGGGACTGATTGTCAGGCCTGACCAAAGGACTGATTGTAAAGCCTGACCAAGGGACTGATTGTAAAGCCTGACCAAGGGACTGATTGTGAGGCCTGACCAAGGGACTGATTGTGAGGCCTGACCAAGGGACTGATTGTCAGGCCTGACCAAGGGACTGATTTTCAGAACTGATTGTCAGGCCTGACCAAGGGACTGATCGTAAAAGCCTGACCAAGGGACTGATTGTAAAGCCTGACCAAGGGACTGATTGTCAGGCCTGACCAAAGGACTGATTGTAAAGCCTGACCAAGGGACTGATTGTGAGGCCTGACCAAGGGACTGATTGTGAGGCCTGACCAAGGGACTGATTGTGAGGCCTGACCAAGGGACTGATTGTGAGGCCTGACCAAGGGACTGATTGTGAGGCCTGACCAAGGAACTGATTGTGAGGCCTGACCAAGGAACTGATTGTAAGGCCTGACCAAGGAACTGATTGTGACCAAGGGACTGATTGTAAAGCCTGACCAAGGGACTGATTGTCAGGCCTGACCAAGGGACTGATTGTCAGGCCTGACCAAGGGACTGATTTTCAGAACTGATTGTCAGGCCTGACCAAGGGACTGATTGTCAGGCCTGACCAAGGGACAACTCGGCCAGAAGGACTACAGCATTTCACCATCACCGTCCATATACATCGGTGACAGTTTGAGTTGGCTGGTCTGTTACTTTTTATGGCCTGTCTTTGGTTTGTTAACGAGGGAGGAAAAAGAGGGGGGAGGGGTATTGTGTCAGGAACTGTTATGAGTGGTACCTATGTCCCAGTTTGACGGAACTTCGGTTACGGAGTCACTGCAGTAATTGTGACGACGGAAATATGATGTGCATCAAACATAATGATATGTACTGATAATGATGTTATTATTGAATCATGATGTATGAGAATTCTCTCTCTCTCTCACTCACACACACACACACACACACACACACACACACACACACAACACACATGGGTTTTGTTTTGACTTTGTTGTTGTTGTCCATAACAGATACAACCTAGACACCGTCACTCCAGAGAGACGAGCGCACCCCACCGATGACTCAGAACTACTCCACAGTCACCACAACAGCAGCAACGACAGCAGCGACAGTTGCCAAGGCAACATCACCACGTGCACCTACATCCCCAATCCTTTTTCCTTCTCCAGCTATCATGTCTGTGACGGCAGTGCGGCCACAACCCATGTATTCCCAGCCCCCCTTGATCCTCCTGTCTCCCTCCGCCTCTTCTCCCTACCCTGCCCTCTGTCCCCCCTACACCCCTGTCTCCACCTCTCCCCCAGAGCTGGGCGTGACGACAGCCCCGCTAATCTACCACGCTGCGCTCCGGCAAGGTTTGGACTTGGCGCGGAGTCTGGAAGAAGAGAGAGCCTTTTCCAGCGTGGGAGGGGGCATGATGGGAAGAGAATTCATCACTTCGGACCACTATCCTATAAACCCGGCGTATTTCTTCAACACGTATAACCCTGTTGCTCCTGCTGCTGGGACTGCTGTCTTGGGTCCTGAGTCTGCGAGGGATCTCGCCACTGCTGCCGCCGCCGCCGCCGCCGCTGCTGCTCTTTCCGCCACAGAGTCCCCGGTGGCTCCACTGTTCGTGGAAGGATCGACACCGCTGTATCCCCCTCTCCCTCTGAACATGACTTTGTCATCGGCTTCTCCGGAGTCGCCCACCTCAGCCCCCACGCCCGTCGATTTGACTGTCTGCTCACCACCGGAAAAACGTCAGGCCATGGCGGAAGTGTCGTCATTAAAGATGGCAGCGTCGTCGCTGTCGACGTCAGTGTCCCATGGATGGCCGGCCTTGCCCTTGTTCCCGGAAGGGGCGGGAAAGGGGGAGAACGGAGTGCTGAGAGGAGGGAGGAGGGATGACGACAGTCCCTTGCCGGACCGTCCTCGCCTGGACCTGTCTTTGGGGAGTAACGGTGAGTGTGTGCTTCCTTCTCACTGGGTGCATCTCCGCCTGGGCTGGGTCGCCAACGACCTGCTGAGTTGCGATGGGATCAGGAGCCAACAGAACGGGCCAGGGGAGCGGGGTGGGCCGAGTTTGTAGGGGCGAAGCAATGCGTGGTGTTTACTCACACCGACTTACGTAGAGCACATTTCAGGGATAGGTTAAGGACGTGTGATTGGAGCTGATACGTGGACAGGGTGGTTCTGGAATGGATGCAGGACTCGGAGCCGGTGTGGATGTAGGAATGGAGGGGGGAAAGGGTGGGGGGGGGGGGGATAAACGCATACAGACCATAGCATGATAACTAATCTGTCAAGACCCTTCAGGTTGATAAAACTAGGCGGTGTTGACAGAGCCAGGCATTCCCCTTAACAACCCCCCTCCCTCCCCCCCCCCTCCCCCCTTCATCCCGAAGTTTACACTAACAACCAGAAAAAAGGGAGAGAGAGATGGGGAAGGGACGGGGGGGGGGGGGGAGAGAGAGAGAGAGAGAGAGAGAGAGAATGGCATTTCAATAAGCTCCCCCCTCCCGCCCCCCTTAAAAGGAAAAGAAGAAGAAAGGCCACTTGGGTAAACAGACTCTGCAGAATGGCCAGGCTAATGTCCACTGTGGAGAGTGTGCAGATTTTCACTTCCTAGTCGTGAGATTAAAAAGAAAAAAAAAGCTTCCATGTTCTGTATTGATACCAGAGAAAAATGGATGAATATAAATTATTTACTGGAGCAAACAGGTGAATGAGCCTCAAGGGCAAAAAACATGGATGACAGTAAAGAGAAGAATAAGGAAAAAAAACAGACAGAACACAGAACAGGGAGACAGAAAGAAAAAAAAAGGAAAGGCAAGAGTCCAAGAGAATGTCAGATCATAAGGAGAAATGACTAGTAGTGCCTGTACATAGCGTCCAGAAGTCGGGAATGAAATTACAGTGAAAGAGCCTCATCCCGTCCCCACAGTCCCGCAAGACAGGGTTGGTGGGAAAGTCCCCACAGTCCCGCAAGACAGGGTTGGTGGGAAGGTCCCCACAGTCCCGCAAGACAGGGTTGGTGGGAAAGTCCCCACAGTCCCGAAAGACAGGGTTGGTGGGAAGGTCCCCACAGTCCCGCAAGACAGGCTTGGTGGGAAAGTCCCCACAGTCCCGCAAGACAGGCTTGGTGGGAAAGTTTTTCGCTTCAAACTGCAACTTGCTGCCATTCGAAATTTGACTTTAAAGCCTGGATAGGTAATTTCAAACGTGCACGGGCAGCGCGTTGTTTTTGTTTTGTCTTGTTTTTGTTTTAGTTTTTGTTTTCTTTTGTTTTGTTTTTTAAGGGAATAGACATTTTTATTTCGTTCATTGAAACTGAACCGAATGTAGATGTCTACACCTAACTTAGGGTGTTTGGTTGTGGATGTTGTTTGTGTGTTGTACACTGGTGCCTGGTGATGGGGTGTTTGGCTGTGGATGTTGTTTGTGTGTTGTACACTGGTGCCTGGTGATGGGGTGTTTGGTTGTGGATGTTGTTTGTGTGTTGTGCACTGGTGCCTGGTGATGGGGTGTTTGGCTGTGGGTGTTGTTTGTGTGTTGTGCATGGTGCCTGGTGATGGGATGTTTGGCTGTGGGTGTTGTTTGTGTTTTGTGCCTGGTGATGGGTGTGTTTGGCTGTGGGTGTTGTTTGTGTTGTTGTGCACTGGTGCCTGGTGATGGGGTGTTTGGCTGTGGGTGGTGTTTGTGTGTTGTACACTGGTGCCTGGTGATGGGGTGTTTGGCTGTGGGTGGTGTTTGTGTGTTGTACACTGGTGCCTGGTGATGGGGTGTTTGGCTGTGGGTGGTGTTTGTGTGTTGTACACTGGTGCCTGGTGATGGGGTGTTTGGCTGTGGGTGGTGTTTGTGTGTTGTACACTGGTGCCTGGTGATGGGGTGTTTGGCTGTGGGTGTTGTTTGTGTGTTGTACACTGGTGCCTGGTGATGGGGTGTTTGGCTGTGGGTGGTGTTTGTGTGTTGTACACTGGTGATGGGGTGTTTGGCTGTGGTGGTGTTTGTGTGTTGTCACTGGTGCCTGGTGATGGGGTGTTTGGTTGTGGGTGTTGTTTGTGTGTTGTACACTGGTGCCTGGTGATGGGGTGTTTGGCTGTGGGTGTTGTTTGTGTGTGTTGTGCACTGGTGCCTGGTGATGGGGTGTTTGGCTGTGGGTGGTGTTTGTGTGTTGTGCCTGGTGATGGGGTGTTTGGTTGTGGTGTTGTTTGTGTGTGTTGTGCCTGGTGATGGGGTGTTTGGCTGTGGATGTTGTTTGGTGTTGTGCACTGGTGCCTGGTGATGGGGTGTTTGGCTGTGGGTGGTGTTTGTGTGTTGTACACTGGTGCCTGGTGATGGGGTGTTTGGCTGTGGGTGGTGTTTGTGTGTTGTGCACTGGTGCCTGGTGATGGGGTGTTTGGCTGTGGTGTTGTTTGTGTGTTGTACTGGTGCCCTGGTGATGGGGTGTTTGGCTGTGGTGTGTTTGTGTGTTGTACACTGGTGCCTGGTGATGGGGTGTTTGGCTGTGGGTGTGTGTTTGTGTGTTGTACACTGGTGCCTGGTGATGGGGTGTTTGGCTGTGGGTGGTGTTTGTGTGTTGTACACTGGTGCCTGGTGATGGGGTGTTTGGCTGTGGGTGGTGTTTGTGTGTTGTGCACTGGTGCCTGGTGATGGGGTGTTTGGCTGTGGGTGGTGTTTGTGTGTTGTACACTGGTGCCTGGTGATGGGGTGTTTGGCTGTGGGTGGTGTTTGTGTGTTGTACACTGGTGCCTGGTGATGGGGTGTTTGGCTGTGGGTGGTGTTTGTGTGTTGTACACTGGTGCCTGGTGATGGTGGTGTTTGGCTGTGGGTGTTGTTTGTGTGTTGTCACTGTGCCTGGTGATGGGGTGTTTGGTTGTGGGTGGTGTTTGTGTGTTGTGCACTGGTGCCTGGTGATGGGGTGTTTGGCTGTGGGTGTGTTTGTGTGTTGTACACTGGTGCCTGGTGATGGGGTGTTTGGCTGTGGGTGGTGTTTGTGTGTGTTGTACACTGGTGCCTGGTGATGGGGTGTTTGGCTGTGGGTGTTGTTTGTGTGTTGTGCCTGTGCCTGGTGATGGGTGTTTGGCTGTGGGTGTTGTTTGTGTGTTGTACACTGGTGCCTGGTGATGGGGTGTTTGGCTGTGGGTGGTGTTTGTGTGTTGTACACTGGTGCCTGTGATGGGGTGTTTGGCTGTGGGGTGTTGTGTTGTGTTCTGGTGCCTGGTGATGGGGTGTTTGGCTGTGGGTGTTTGTTGTGTGTTGTCACTGGTGCCTGGTGATGGGTTTTGGTCTGGTGTTGGTGTTTGGTTGTGTGTACACCACGGGCCGTAGGGTGTTTGGCTGTGGGTGGTGTTTGTGTGTTGTACACTGGTGCCTGGTGATGGGGTGTTTGGCTGTGGGTGGTGTTTGTGTGTGTTGTACACTGGTGCCTGGTGATGGGGTGTTTGGCTGTGGGTGTTGTTTGTGTGTTGTGCACTGGTGCCTGGTGATGGGGTGTTTGGTTGTGGGTGTGTTTGTGTGTTGTGCACTGGTGCCTGGTGATGGGGTGTTTGGCTGTGGTGTTGTTTGTGTGTTGTGCACTGGTGCCTGGTGATGGGGTGTTTGGCTGTGGGTGGTGTTTGTGTGTTGTGCACTGGTGCCTGGTGATGGGGTGTTTTGGCTGTGGGTGTTGTTTGTGTGTTGTGCACTGGTGCCTGGTGATGGGGTTTTGGCTGTGGGTGTTGTTTGTGTGTTGTACACTGGTGCCTGGTGATGGGGTGTTTGGCTGTGGGTGGTGTTACACACACACACACACACACACACACACACACACACACACACCACACACACACACACACAACACACACAGAGAGGGAGAGAGAGAGAGAGAGAGAGAGAGAGAGAGAGAGAGAGAGAGAGAGATTTTTTTCACTTTCAATTCATGTTGCTTCTAGAAAACTTGTCAACATATTCACACATTCAATTCAATTTTTTTTTTCAATCAATTATTCACCTGATCAGTCAGCCAGTCAATACATTAAACCACGCAATGGAACAATAAATTATTCACCTAAACAGTCAGCCAATGAATACGTTAAACCACGCAATAGAACAATCAATTATTCACCCAAACAGTCGGCCAATCAACACATTAAACAGCGCAATAGAACAATCAATTATTCACCCAAAGAATCAGCCAATCAATAACATGATTACCCAAAGAGTGAACAAATCAATACGTCATGAGATCTGCCGACCATCAGACCATTCGACAGATCATCCAGTGGGTTATTCACTCACAAGCAAGTTTTTTTGTTTGTTTGTTTGTTTGTTTTTCTAAAAAAAAACTTCTTTTTATGTCTTGTTGGAAACATCCCATCACTGCTAAAAAAAATAAAATAAAAATAAAAAACCCAACTGCAAGATTTGTCCTCTCACCAAGCCGAGAGAGAGAGAGAGAGAGAGAGAGAGAGAGAGAGAGAGAGAGAGAGAGAGAGAGAGAGAGAGAGAGAGAAGAGAGAGAGAGAGAGAGAGAGAGAAGAGTTTTTAAACTAGTTTTAAACTAGTTGTCACAAAAAGGTACATTTTAATGAGTTTGACTCAAAAGTTTGTTCACGGTATAATTTCGGAAGAAAGAAAGGTATTGTGGTTTGCTGAACCAACTGTGCAGTGTTCATTGGTTTCCTCATAGCGAGGTAGGGTGAAGACTGGATAGTATTGTGGTTTGCTGAACCAGCTGTGCAGTGTTCATTGGTTTCCTCATAGCGAGGTAGGGTGAAGACTGGATAGTATTGTGGTTTGCTGAACCAACTGTGCAACGTTCATTGGTTTCCTCATAGCGAGGGAGGGTGAAGACAGGATAGTATTGTGGTTTGCTGAACCAACTGTGCAGTGTTCATTGGTTTCCTCATAGCGAGTTAGGGTTGATCTTTGGAAGTTTGGGGACCCTTTCTCGGCAAAAGGCTTCCTTTGCTTACTTCTCGATATGGATTTCAAATTGTTGCTGCCGCACATACAGCACATCGCACCAATTCTCCGGTCACAGCCCGGCTCCCGTCGTCCAAGTATCTAGGCAGAGATATTCGGAAAGCCGCTACAGGGTGTGCAGTTCAAGCTACAGTGTCTGAGACTTACTTTTTCATCTGTGGAAGAATCCGATTCCTATGCTTTATTTTTTCCCCTTCAGTTGACGGTGTAGAGTTCGAGTCCTTCAATGGGCCAATCAAGTGCATCAGTAGGAAAGTTGTTAGGCTTCACGAAACCACAATGGGCCAATCAAGTGCATCAGTAGGAAAGTTGTTAGGCTTCACGAAACCACAATGGGCCAATCAAGTTCATCAGTAGAAAAGTTGTTAGGCTTCACGAAACCACAATGGGCCAATCAAGTGCATCAGTAGGAAAGTTGTCAGGCTTCACGAAACGACAGTCTGTAGATCTGTTGCGTGTCTTCTGCTTGCGAGGCATCGACACCCACGATGTCTGACGGCAAAAGAAAGTATCCGAAACGACTTTCAAACTCAAATATCTCCTTGTAGTGAAAAAAAAAAAAAAAACCGGTATTTTCGAATCATAAAACGTAAAAAGGACAACAACAACAACAACAACAACAACAACAAAACCCGCACTTTAGTGCGTGAATCGGGAGCTTTGTGTTACACACACACACACACACACACACACACACACACACACACACACACACACACACACACACATACATACTCTCACACACACACACACACACACACACACACACACACACACACACACACACACACAGAGTTTTGTGTCACATTATTCTAAGATTAAGATTTCTATCCGTAGCCTGTAGCGTGCGTTGTTCGCATTCCAGTCGCATTCCAGTTGACCACACAGCGACTAAGGATGGATGAGTAAAATCAAGCGTCAACACTTGAATCACTATACTGTGGCTTTTCAAATAAGCATCAACACTTGAATCACTATACTGTTGCTTTTTCAAATCAAGCATCAACACTTGAATCACTGTACTGTGGCTTTTCAAATCAAGCATAAACACTTGAATCACTGTACTGTGGTTTTTCAAATCAACCATGAACACTTGAATCACTGTACTGTGGTTTTTCTAATCAAGCATCAACACTTGAATCACTGTACTGTGGTTTTTCCAATCAACCATGAACAGTTGAATCACTATAGCGTTGTTTTTGTTGTTAATATAATGGCACGAATTTTTTTCAGTGAACTTGAAAGTCCCTCCCCCAACCCCTCCCCAGCACCTCTGTCTCTGTCTCTGTCTGTCTGTCTGTCTGTCTGTCTCTCTCTCTTGTCTCTGTCTCTGTCAAGCTGTCTGTCTGTCTGTCTGTCTGTCTGTCTGTCTGTCTGTCTCTCTCTCTCTCTCTCTCTCTCTCTCTCTCTCTCTCTCTTTCCCCTCCCTCGCTCCCCCAACCCCATCAGTGCCAACTCTTCTCGTTCTGCCTTTTTTTTTTTTTTTTTTTTTTTACTTTTTCTTTCTTTCCTTTCATTTTTGTTTTGTTTAGTTTTGTTTTAGTTTGTTTTTTCAAACTTTACGCCCTGAGAACCTCCATGGACACTGTCTTCCACGAGGCCGGTAAATTATGCAGGGGGAAAAACGAAAACATCCAACGACCAACGACCAGATCTGCTTTGTTGACGAAACCTCACGGATACGAACCGCGAGCCACGTCCCGCGTCCAGTTGTTTTGGCGAAGGGAGGACATAAACACTCCGACTGGCCCTAAAGCGGACAGGGGTCGCACGGTTTCTTCAAACACGGCTTCACCGCTCTCCTGGGAAATGGGATCGTCTGATTCTTGTAGGTTCTGTGTCTGCCTACGTATAATCTGTTTCGCACGTTTCTCGCTGGCTCGCTAGTCCTTGGGATCTGTTTTCCTAATCCCAAGAACTTTCTGTGCTTTTTGGTCTGGACCGGGGATTGATGACTGAAAGTATGACTGCGGACTGTTGTAGATCATGACAGAGCTCGCCATTCATTTCTCGGCCATTGCACCAAGCTTCAGTGCAAGATGACACGATCAGCAGAATAGTGCCCACAAGAGGTCAGAGGTCGATGATATGATCAGCAGAATAGTGCCCACAAGAGTTCAGAGGTCGATGATATGATCAGCAGAATAGTGCCCACAAGAGTTCAGAGGTCGATGATATGATCAGCAGAATAGTGCCCACAAGAGTTCAGAGGTCAATGTCATGATCAGCAGAATAGTGCCCACAAAAGTTCAGAGGTCGATGATATGATCAGCAGAATAGTGCCCACAAGAGGTCAGAGGTCAATGTCATGATCAGCAGAATAGTGCCCACAAAAGTTCAGAGGTCGATGATATGATCAGCAGAATAGTGCCCACAAGAGGTCAGAGGTCGATGTCATGATCAGCAGAATAGTGCCCACAAGAGTTCAGAGGTCGATGATATGATCAGCAGAATAGTGCCCACAAGAGTTCAGAGGTCGATGATATGATCAGCAGAATAGTGCCCACAAGAGTTCAGAGGTTGCCAGGCAACAAATCGAGCGTTTTACTGGCGGTACTCTTTCTTAATTGTCATCATCATCATTCTCCCTCCCCCTCCTTCTCCTTCTCTTCTTCCCCCTGTCCCTGCTTCTCCTCATCTGCTAATCATCATCATCATCATCGCTCGTCGTTGTCGTCGTTGTCGTCGTTGTCGTCGTCATTATCATCATCATAGTACTAGTAGTAGTAGTAATCGAAGTAGTAATAGCAGCAGCAGTAGCACTGTCACGACGTAGTTGCAGTTATGGTGGTGGTAGTAGTAGTGAAAGTAGTTAGTAGTGGTGGTAGTAGTAGTAGTGAAAGTAGTTAGTAGTGGTGGTAGTAGTAGTAGTGAAAGTAGTTAGTAGTGGTGGTAGTAGTAGTAGTGAAAGTAGTTAGTAGTGGTGGTAGTAGTAGTAATAGTAGCAGCAGCAGTAACTGCTGAGTACGTAAAACAATTTCTACTGTTTATTTATTCATAACGAAATCAAAATCAGGTTACAGAAAAGAAATCTTTGAACTCGATTAAACACCGGAAGTTTTACATGTTTACTTAATTCAGAGGATGCGAATATCTGTGCGTCTGAGTGCGCGCAAGTGCGTACGTGCGTGTTTCTATAATCGTGCATCCGCAGTATGCTGCGTACACTTCTTGGTTTTGGTCAAAGAAAATGTTTTGCATTTCTGGGTTTTATTCCAATTATCATGTAATGTCCTGGCTGACACAATATCAACATGTGGCTGACACAATATCAACATGTGGCTGACACAATATCAACATGTGGCTGACACAATATCAACATGTGGCTGACACAATATCAACATGTGGCTGACACAATATCAACATGTGGCTGACACAATATCAACATGTGGCTGACACAATATCAACATGTGGCTGACACAATATCAACATGTGGCTGACACAATATCAACATGTGGCTGACACAATTCAATCATGTGGCTGAATATCAACATGTGGCTGACACAATATCAACATGTGGCTGACACAATATCAACATGTGGCTGACACAATATATCAACATGTGGCTGACACAATATCAACATGTGGCTGACACAATATCAACATGTGGCTGACACATTATCAACATGTGGCTGAATATCAACATGTGGCTGACACAATATCAACATGTGTGCGAATATCAACATGTGGCTGACACAATATCAACATGTGGCTGACACAATATCAACATGTGGCTGCACAATATCAACATGTGGCTGACACAATATCAACATGTGGCTGACACAATATCAACATGTGTGACACAATATCAACATGTGGCTGACACAATATCAACATGTGACACAATATCAACATGTGGCTGACACAATATCAACATGTGACACAATATCAACATGTGGCTGACACAATATCAACATGTGAAAATATATCAACATGTGGCTGACACAATATCAACATGTGACACAATATCAACATGTGGCTGACACAATATCAACATGTGGCTGACACAATATCAACATGTGGCTGACACAATATCAACATGTGACACAATATCAACATGTGACACAATATCAACATGTGGCTGACACAATATCAACATGTGACACAATATCAACATGTGACACAATATCAACATGTGGCTGACACAATATCAACATGTGACACAATATCAACATGTGGCTGACACAATATCAACATGTGGCTGACACAATATCAACATGTGGCTGACATCAATATCAACATGTGGCTGACACAATATCAACATGTGGCTGACACAATATCAACATGTGGCTGACACAATATCAACATGTGGCTGACACAATATCAACATGTGGCTGAACATAATATCAACATGTGGCTGACACAATATCAACATGTGGCTGACACAATATCAACATGTGACACAATATCAACATGTGGCTGACACAATATCAACATGTGGCTGACACAATATCAACATGTGGTGACACAATATCAACATGGTGGCTGACACAATATCAAACATGTGACTGACACAATATCAACATGTGTACACAATATCAACATGTGGCTGACACAATATCAACATGTGGCTGACACAATATCAACATGTGTGACACAATATCAACATGTGACACAAATATTCAACATGTGGACACAATATCAACATGTGACACAATATCAACATGTGGCTGACACAATATCAACATGGCTGACACAATATCAACATTGTGACACAATATCAACATGTGTGACACAATATCAAACATGTGGCTGACACAATATCAGCATGTGGCTGACACAATATCAACATGTGGCTGACACAATATCAACATGTGGCTGACACAATATCAACATGTGGCTGACACAATATCAACATGTGACACAATATCAACATGTGACACAATATCAACATGTGGCTGACACAATATCAACATGTGGCGACACAATATCAACATGTGACACAATATCAACATGTGACACAATATCAACATGTGGCTGACACAATATCAACATGTGACACAATATCAACATGTGGGACACAATTAAATGTGCACATATCAACATGTGACACAATATCAACATGTGGTGACACAATATCAACATGTGGCTGACACAATATCATAACATGTGACACAATATCAACTTGTGGCTGACACAATATCAACATGTGGCTGACACAATATCAACATGTGGCTGACACAATATCAACATGTGGCTGACACAATATCAACATGTGGCTTTCGTAATTGTGTGTCCTTCATTAACCGCCTTCAACCCTTTCACGGCACGTTGTATTACCGCCTTCAACCCTTTCACGGCACGTTGTATTACCGCCTTCAACCCTTTCACGGCACGTTGTATTACCGCCTTCAACCCTTTCACGGCACGTTGTATTACCGCCTTCAACCCTTTCACGGCACGTTGTATTACCGCCTTCAACCCTTTCACGGCACGTTGTATTACCGCCTTCAACCCTTTCACGGCACGTTGTATTACCGCCTTCAACCCTTTCACGGCACGTTGTATTACCGCCTTCAACCCTTTCACGGCACGTTGTATTACCGCCTTCAACCCTTTCACGGCACGTTGTATTACCGCCTTCAACCCTTTCACGGCACTGTTGTTAATTATACCGCCTTCAACCCTTTCACGGCACGTTGTATTGTCGCGTTTAGTAAATGTAGTAAAGTTTTCTTTCTGTCTTTCGTCCTTCGGATGGAACTCACCATTGATGACATTTTCGCATATGCGACCGTTGTTTAGCCCCTCTATCAAGAGTGGCCACACGGCGACTTCAGGGACCGACAGCAGTGTGCACGTGTCATCCGTCCCACTGGCACACGATGCCTGCTCTACTCTGGCAGGTGGAACGGGATTGAACGTGCAGGCACGATTGATTTTTGTTTTTAACGTATGTGCACATGCACAGGACCTTGATCGGTTTAAGGTCTCCTCCAAACGATTAGGAGAGGACTGGAGTTCACACAGGTGACCTTGCGCAGGACTTGGGTTTGAATTCTCATGCAGAGGACTGAGAGGAGATTCTGCGTAAACGGTTAAATTGCCTCAGAAACACGGGCCCTTTACCGACCTGTAGACGGCAATGTACAACTGAGGGAACATGGTTGTCGAAACAGAGTGAGAGGCATTCCACAGCCTTGGTGATGCCTGAACGATGGGATTACATAATCGTTAGGAAATATCAAGAAATTCGCACGCACAGGTGTGAGAATGTGGCAAAACCTTTTTGTTTGTGTTTCCTTGACTACGTTTTCCGTTTTCCTACTTTCCGTTACTTCTGTATTTCCATGCTTTACAAACCTCTCATTGGACCCATTTTTAATTGCCCTTTCCGTTACTTCTGTATTTCCATGCTTTACAAACCTCTCACTAGACCCATTTTTCTATAGCCCTTTCCGTTACTTCTTCATTTCCATGTGTTTTAAACCTTCTTTGGCCTCATATTTCTGCAGCACTTTCCGTTACTTCTTCATTTCCATGTGTTTTAAACCTTCTTTGGCCTCATATTTCTGCAGCACTTTCCGTTACTTCTGTATTTCCATGTGTTTTAACCCCTTTTTTGGCCTCATATTTCTGCAGCACTTTCCGTTACTTCTTCATTTCCATGTGTTATAAACCTGGCCTCATATTTCTGCAGCACTTTCCGTTACTTCTTCATTTCCATGTGTTATAAACCTGGCCTCATATTTCTGCAGCACTTTCCGTTACTTCTTTATTTCCAAATGTTTTAAAACTTTATTTAGGCCCATTTGTTCTTTTCATTTCATGTGTTTAAACTGCTCATTTGCGTTTGTCTTACTTAGGTATTGTGCCATGCGTATTTCCACAAACTTCTCAGGCCTTGTGTTTTGTCTTGAATAGGTCTTGGGCGCAGAACATAGATTTCCACAAGCCTCTGTTCAGGCCTATATTGCTTATTGTTTATATCCTGATCTGTCGGAACAGTACAAGAGATAAACGTCCGGAATTCACTTTGTTTTTGCATGTCATCTTCAGTGCCTTTTTTTTTTCTAAACAAACTTCATGTACTTGAATTTCCACCTGGCTTCAGTCCTGGTATGGCCTCCGTGGTCGACTGGACTGTCAGCACCATGCCTTCATTTGAAAGCATACGTTCTGTGAAATTTAAAGAATGCCCTGTTTTGCTCCATACAATCACATCTCCGCCGACGACAGCGTACTGGGTGATGAAACAGTACTGTATGGAACTGGGGGAGTAGGGATTTCTGGGAATATGCGTGGAAACGTAGGTACTGTATGGAACTGGGGGAGTAGGGATTTCTGGGAATATGCGTGGAAACGTAGGTACTGTATGGAACTGGGGGAGTAGGGATTTCTGGGAATATGCGTGGAAACGTAGGCGTTTGGGGAGAAAGATACATTATTAAAAGCATAAAGTTTATGATTATATAGATGAAGATTCGTGGGAACCTAGGTTAAGTGGACAAGGAAGTGTGGGAAGAAAGGTTGTGGGATTGAAGACTGACAGAATCAAGAGTTGCGAGAACAGAGGAGCATAGAATTATGAGAATAATGTTATGTGAGAACATGTATAATTAATTATCTGAGGGAGTATGTGTGGGAACATACAGATGAGAGAGTAAAGATCTGTGGGAAGACACACATGGTGGAATGCAATTTCATGCAAATTACAGATGGGAGAATTCAAATTTGTAAGAGACTAGTGTACTTTATGGTAATAAAGGTTTGTTGTCCGAATAAAGATCAGTATAAATCTATGAGGAACAAAGCTCTATAGGAGTCTAGAGCATTTTGGGGGAATACAGATTCAAAAGAACCTAGAGCCATGGTCATAAAGATTTTGTGAATGTAGATTTTTCGGAATAGATATATGTGGGAACGTAGATTTGATTGAATGAACGTCCGTGGGAGTAAATATAGATGAGGGAAAAAAGATATGTGGAAGACAGACCTGTAGGAACTTAGACTTGTTTGAATATAGGTGTGTTTAGAGATGAGGAAATAAAAATATGTGAGAACGTACAGACGGGAGAATAAGGTTCTGTTGCATCCTGTGCTTTCAGTTTTCTTCCACTCTGACAGGAGAGTATGCGCGATCGTTTCCATTCACTTTACGACGCAGTTTC
>CM065742.1:35718810-35721310 GCA_033310375.1 Conus canariensis
GGAGGGATGGTTGGGGTGAGGGAAAGGAGGAGGTAGAGGATCGCTTGAGAAACTGGTCTGGGAGTTAAAAAGAAAAACAAAAAGTCGGCTTTGCTTTTTCTTCCTTTGTCCTGGGCCGAGATTTAGCGCCGGGGAGGGGGGGGGGGGGGGGGGGCTTTCTTGCTGCCTGCTATTGATACCTGCTTGCTGATAGGCAGGGTCTGATGAGCTGTTGACACGGTGCCGTGTGTGTGGGTTTGCTTGTTTATGTGTGTGATGAAGCAGATGTAGTCGAGAAGCGGTGTGTGTTTCGCCAGCTGGAGGGCGGAGGGAGGGAGGCAGAAGGCGGGAGGGGGTGCGGGGCGGACGTGTGTCGATGAAAAAAGAAAAGGAAAAACAAAAGCAGAGGGGGGAAATGTTTGTATATCTCATCGCCGCTGTCGCGATCAGATTTCCCATGTACCATATCAATCTACCCTTAGCTCTCTCTCCCCAGCCCCCTCCTCCTCCCCTCGTCCCATACACCCTCACCCCTCACCCCCCCCCTCCCCTGCATGCAGCAAGTACAAGTACCTCCCCCCCCCTCTCATACACACACACACACACACACACACACACACACACACACACACACACACACACACACACACACAGCGCATACGCGCACACACACAAATGCGCGCACAACGCGCGCCATCACATGCACAGCACTCACGCACGCGCGTCACACACACGACGCACCCACGCACGCGCGCACACACACACATCGCACGCACACACACACACACCCACACACACACACACACACACACACACACACACACACACACACACACGCACGCACACACGCACGCACACACGCACGCACCACACACACACCACACACACACACACACACACACATGCACACACACACACACACACACACACACACACACACCCCACTACAAACGCATACAAAGTGCGTTTGCATGCACACACGTTCACACAGACATACGCACACACACACGCGCGCGCTTGTTCGCGCGCACACACCCATAACACACACGCGCGCGCGCGCGCCGCACAACACACACACACACACACACACACACACACACACACACACACACACACACACGACACCCCACAATATTTTCATGCCCCCCCCCCTCTCTCTCTCTCTCTCTCTCTCTCTCTGCCTCTCGCTATCTTTAGAGAGAGAGCTATGATAATCACCGACAAATGTTTGCTTTTTTTTTAACATTTTACCTATGTTGCCCTATAAGTAGAATGAAAATTATGTTTATGCCATTGCATTTTTATTTCCTGTTGTGTAGGTATAACCACCTGTACAGCCTCCTCCACCATCGCCATCATCATCATCATCTTCACCATCAGCAGCACCAGCAGCATCCCACCTCAGCCGCACTGCTGCAGACTCCCACCTCCAGTCTGCTTGGGAAACCCAAAAGGAGGGCAGGGAGGAGGTGAGGACATAGTCCAGTCTGTAGATGTACTATGTGACGGGTGTCCGACGTCCCCCCACCCCCACCCCCCTTGTTATCACAATATGGTTATCATATGCATGGGGGTATGGACAGAAGCGTTCACGTCCTCGCAACCAAATTGCGCTCTGGCATAGGCACACGCACATTGTCACTCACATCGGGCCCGCCCAAAGGTGACAGGAAACTAATAACATTTCATGGGAAAAACTGGAATTTTTATTTAACTTGACTCCGAGCCCCCACCCGTCACTAAACAACACATTTATCTGTATTATACAAGAATGTAAACATCATATAGATAGTTGAATAGTAAAAGCAACCAACACTGTGTTATTGCAAATTTTCGGTTTGTTTAAAACCTTCCTCAGGCTAGAACGCAGACGACCTGCCAACTGCAGTGAACAGCCTTTTACAAAACAGATACAGATACAGGTAATCTCATGATCGTATCTCATTTTCTTCAGTTAGTCTTATTGAACCAGGAAAGACAGTATTCCACTATTCTGGTTGCACACATGTACAGTCTTAATGAACCAGGAAAGACAGCATTCCACTATTCTGGTTGCACACATATACAGTCTTATTTAACCAGGAAAGACAACATTCCACTATTCTGGTTGCACACATATACAGTCTTAATGAACCAGGAAAGACAACATTCCACTATTCTGGTTGCACACATATACAGTCTTAATGAACCAGGAAAGACAACATTCCACTATTCTGGTTGCACACATATACAGTCTTAATGAACCAGGAAAGACAGCATTCCACTATTCTGGTTGCACACATATACAGTCTTAATGAACCAGGAAAGACAGCATTCCGGAATAGCTCAGTTGGTAGAGCGCCTGACTCGTAATCTTGGTGATCACGGGGTTGCGGGTTCGAATCTCTGCCGGGGCGTTTCGGTACAGGGGGATTTTTCCCTCGGAGTTAACATTAGTTCTGACTCCATTTCCCATACAGTCCTTCGAATGAGACTATAAACCGAGGTTCCGTGTGTGAACGCACGCATAATATCTTGCACA
>CM065742.1:35731310-35758810 GCA_033310375.1 Conus canariensis
CGCCATAAACAGGGCACAGCACTCACCCCACGCGCTTTCCACACACACTTACGCACCCACGCGCGCGCGCACACACACCCATTCGCACGCACAAAACACACACACACACACACACACACACACACACACACCCCCACACACACACACCCCGCACGCACGCACGCAGGGCCACACACGCACGCACACACACAAACAAAACACACCCCACAAAAACACACATGCACACACACACACACACACACCAACACCCCACAACAAACCCCATACAAAGTGCGTTTGCATGCACACACGTTCACACAGACATACGCACACACACCCGCGCGCGTTTGTTCCGCGCACACACCCAAAACACACACGCGCGCGCGCGCCCCCGCACCACACACACACACACAACACACACACACACACACACACACACACACACAGGGACACCCCACAAAAATTTTCATCCCCCCCCCCCTCTCTCCCTCTCTCCTCTCCTCTGCCTCTCGCAAACTTTAGAGAGAGAGCTATGATAACCCCGGGGACAAATGTTTGTTTTTTTTTTTTTAACTTTTCCCTATGTTGCCCTTTTAATAGAATGAAAATTATGTTTATCCCAATTGCATTTTTTTTTCCCCTTTTTGTGAAGGTAAACCCCCTGTACAGCCTCCTCCACCCTTTGCCATTCATCATCATCCTTCACCATCACAGCACCAGCACATCCCACCTCAGCCGCACTGCGCAAAACTCCCACCTCCATTTTGGGTTGGGGAAACCCAAAAAGGGGGGGCAGGGGGGAGGTGGGACATAGTCCATCTGTAGATTGGGACTATGTGACGGTTTTCCGACGTCCCCCCCCCCCCCCACCCCCCCCCCTTGTTTTTCACAATAAGGGTTTTTTCATATGCCCTGGGGGAAAAGGACAAAGCGTTCACCCCTCGGGAACCCAAAAAGCGCTCTGGCATGGGACACCCACTTGTCACTTTACAAGGGGCCCGCCCAAAAGGTGACAGGAAAAAAATAACATTTCATGGGGAAAAAATGGAATTTTTTTTTTAACTTTTACTCCGGGGCCCCCACCCGTCACTAAACAACCATTTTTTCTGTATTATAACAAGAATGGTAAACCATATAGATAGTTTAATATAAAAGAAAACCAAAACTGTGTTTTTGGGAAATTTTCGGTTTTTTTTTAAAAACCCTTTCCCAGGCCCAAACGCAGACGACCCCCAACTGCATGAACAGCCTTTTACAAAACAGTCTTAATGAACCAGGAAAGACAGCATTCCGGAATAGCTCAGTTGGTAGAGCGCCTGACTCGTAATCTTGGTGATCACGGGGTTGCGGGTTCGAATCTCTGCCGGGGCGTTTCGGTACAGGGGGATTTTTCCCTCGGAGTTAACATTAGTTCTGACTCCATTTCCCATACAGTCCTTCGAATGAGACTATAAACCGAGGTTCCGTGTGTGAACGCACGCATAATATCTTGCACACACGTAAAATCCCATCACCAACTTTCGGAAGAGTAGGCCAGTTTGGCCGTTGGTATGGATGACACGTTACACACAGCATGCACCCTGCGTAAGAAATGGAAAAAAAAAAAAAAAAAAAAAAAAAAAAAAAAAAAAAAGAATGAAGGAAGTAAAGAAACTGAGTGAACGATATTGACTGGATGACACGGGAAACGACTGAATGAAGCGCCAGCTGGCAGCTCTTCAGTCGGCACTACCCAGGTAGGCAGCCCGTTGTGTAAACGAGTGTTGATGAATAAGTGCAAATGGTGGATGTAAGCGCATTGAGTTGTGTAACAAGAAATGCGCTATATAAGTATTATACATTATATATTATTATATTCTGGTTGCACACATATACAGTCTTAATGAACCAGGAAAGACAGCATTCCACTATTCTGGTTGCACACATATACAGTCTTATTTAACCAGGAAAGACAACATTCCACTATTCTGGTTGCACACATATACAGTCTTAATGAACCAGGAAAGACAACATTCCACTATTCTGGTTGCACACATATACAGTCTTAATGAACCAGGAAAGACAGCATTCCACTATTCTGGTTGCACACATATACAGTCTTAATGAACCAGGAAAGACAGCATTCCACTATTCTGGTTGCACACATATACAGTCTTAATGAACCAGGAAAGACAGCATTCCACTATTCTGGTTGCACACATACTCAGGAAGAAATAAACGGTCAGAACTTGTCAGCATCCCTTGGTTGACCAGTCAGTTCTCTCATCACTCAGTGCGACTACGATTGCTGAAGCTGCCACACTGTTGTGTCCGCCCAATTGGCCAAATCCCAGTTAAGGGGATACTGGCAGTGTACCGCTAGTTCCACTCTCAGACTGAGTCACCCGTACTCCACTCAGAGAAATGGGAGATAGTCCCCTCCACTACACTTCTCCCTCTCCACGGAAAGGGCTTCTGTCGGCCTCTCCCACAGGTCTTCTGTTGCTGCAGACACCCCGTCGATGGTTGGCAGCTCCCTGTCTAGATCTCAGCAGGCTGACACGTCTCGCTGTCTCCCGTCCCCACACAGGAGACGATTCTCCCTCGTCGTCGGCTCCGAGGCTACAGCAAACCTCCACTGTCTTTCGTCCCCACCCACGAGACAATTCTCTACCGTCGTCGCTTTCGAGGCGACAGCAAACCTCCGCTTCACGTTAAGTCTTTTGGCCTTGACTTTACCTTCCTGTATATTGCTGAGCCCTCTGCAGGACGGGGTGAGTTCACTTCCCCTGAGGGAGTCATACATTTTTCTGTTTTTCCGAGCGTCTTGTTATCATTCTTATAGAGAACCCAAGTTATACTGGTTCAACCAATGGAATCACGGGTGCACACACACACACACACACACAACACACACACACACACACACACACACCATACGATTTTCTCCAATAAATCTCCGAGTTGGAATTACTAGTCACCTACACAACACACAAACACACACACACACACACACACACACACACACACACACACACACACACACACACACACACCACAACGACTGCACCAACAACTGAGAGATTCAGCCAATGAATCTCCGAGTTAATCTGGTTGCTAGTGCATCGCTACACATTGTTAAAAAAAAAGTTTGGTACCGAGTGTTAATGCATAACATCCAGTTCTAACTCAAGAGTTCTCCACGAACCAGGACTGATACTTCAAGTGTTTGCTACGCTCTGTAGCCAACAAGCACGGCTGAATGGTCACCTGCAGGCCGACGG
This sequence comes from Conus canariensis, assembly GCA_033310375.1. Taxonomy (NCBI): domain Eukaryota; kingdom Metazoa; phylum Mollusca; class Gastropoda; order Neogastropoda; family Conidae; genus Conus; species Conus canariensis. The sequence goes on from CM065742.1 coordinate 35,734,553, forward strand.
TCACTGAACCGCGACAGTCGCCTGCCACGATTGCCCACTGGAGAACCCAGTGAATGGTCTTTAGTGGAGGCCGGATGCCTTCCTCACCCAGGACCGGCAGTTCGATAGGCACTTGTGTATGTACCCCCCCCCCCCCCCCCCCCCAGACACGCGAATAACTTCCCATTTTCTCTTTCTCTTTAAGCATCCCACTGGGGGTACCCCACCAGTGATGCCAGGGTTCGCCCACTTGAAGGACACAAGGAAACTAACCTCAACATAAGCAAAATTACCCTTAGTTTGCTTAAAGGAATCGAGAACATTCGGCGACTCGTCACATATTACCACACCACTTCTTCGATAGTTTGGTACCGAATCGTCAAATTATGTCTCAAATGGTGGAACTGGTTTTTGCACGATTTCGATACACGATACACGATATTTTATTTGTCCTTATAGAATACAAGGAAAATTTGTTTGTGGTGCCATCATCAAAATTCACATATTACAACAAATTATAAACAGGTATATCATTAAAAAATATTCCACTCTTTGCACTGTGCTCGGTCATTCCTTGTCAATTCATTTATCCATCCTGTGTCAGTCTGTACACATATATAAATATTAACACATGCACGCACACATCCTACCACCCCTCTCCCACCCCCTACCACCCCAGATACACGCACACCACACCAATACAGAATCACACGCACACACCCTGCCAAAATAGAGTCATACACACGCACGCGCGCGCACACACACACCACACACACACACACACACACACACACACACACACACACACACACGCGCGCGCGCGCGCACATCACCAGCACAAACCACCATCACATATGCAATATTAACACCACACTTAAATAAACACTCCAACTGTAAAACAGAACGCTCCAAGATAAGCTCAAAGTTAAGTATAAAAAAGAAAGAAAACAACAATAACACCGTTCAAAAGATCTGTAATATTGCAAAATGTATAATTACTTAAAACTGTAAAAGCAACCTGTAGAGTTAAATACAAATCGGGAATAAAAGATTTACTGCTACGTAAGATGTTTGAAGTAGAGAGAGAGAGAGAGAGAGAGAGAGAGAGAGGGGACTGAAGGGAGATAATTCATAGGGGTGTGAAAATTGGAAACGGACTTATATGAACATTTTAACTATAAAAGCATAACATTCCCTATTAAACCAAGTACGGAATAAAAGAGCACAAAATTTCAATGCAAGAAATTATATCACAAAAATTATGATTGTTTAAACAGTAAAAGAGTACAATCAAGTAAAGATATTTGTAGTAAAAATGGCTTGGATGGGGGGATGGTCCTTCACACACACACACACACATACACACACACACACACACACACACACACACACACACATATATATATATATATATGTATATATATATATATATATGTGTGTGTGTGTGTGTGTGTGTGTGTGTGTGTGTGTGTGTGTGTTTACATAATCTAACAATACAACATTACATTCCCTGTTAAGCACCAAGTAAGGAATAAATGAGAACAATAATTTTCTGCACCATGCCATGATATCACAGAAAAGTATGATTATTTAAACAGTAAAAGAAGACAATTAAGCCATATACAATTCAAGGATAAAAAAAAAAGATTTATAATAAAGACAGCTTGGAAGGAGTGGTCCTTCACATTAGCAGAAAAAAGCACACTTACACACACACACACACACACACACACACACACACACACACACACACACCACACACACACACACTGTATAAGCATTTGAACAGTAAAACATAATATTCCCTAACAGACATGTAGTAAGGAATATATAAGAACAAAATTTCAATGCCATGCAATGATATCACCAAATGTATTATTATTAAAACAGTAAAAGAAGACAATCAAAGTCAAATCATATGATTCATATAATTCATGGATACAAAAGTAAAAGACAGCTTGATGCTTCTTGTGCTCAGATGACAAGATTCGGAACTGTTCAAATTGCAAATTAGATCCCGTTTTATCCCCATGTACGCCTTACGAACAAATCCAAATGGCTGTGATTGTATTTGAAAATACACATTGAAATTCGTTATGCTTGTGTCTAGAAGTCTTATTCATTATCAGGCAAAGGCGTTCTGTGCAAAATGTGTCCGAGTCTCCTTCTCTTTCTTCTTCAAAGCGAAATGGTGAAACTTGTTTTCATTATATGTCTGTTTTTGTGTATGTGTGATTTGATTGAATGCGCCATTCATGTTATCAGTTATTTTTTTCACGATAAGTCTTGCGAGATATGTTCTTGTCTATGTCCCAAATGTGTACAGGTATAAAGCAGACTACCTTGTCTTGCCTTGTATGCATTATATTTTATCTATTTACTTTGATATTAATCTTTTTATTCTTTGTTTATTCTGTTGTTTACATAGTGGTATGTACTGTCTCATTCCGATGTAGCAAGACTTTGGAATGAAACAGTACACACTGACCACACTGGTTGTCCTTTCCGCGGCACTGGTTTGCACACATGGTATTTTATATATTTTGTATTATGTTGTTGTTGTTGTTGTTGTTACATTTAAACGTTTTTATTTTGTTTAGTTTTTTTTTCTACTTTCTACCAAAATGGGCATGGGAAAAGAATGAACGGAATAGCAGGGGCTGTCACCAAGACTTCGTTTCATCTTCCTTATGAATGTTGGCTATCGCGGTATCCATTGATGTATAGACTCAGTTGTTGTTTTCTTATCCTTTCTAAGATATTCTTTTTTCCATGCATGTTTACACCAGAGAAACTGCCCTGATAACAAAACTAAAATAAACATCTTGCGTATGCAGGAATGATGCATACTAACGCACAGTTTTATGCCGGTTACGGAGTATAGGTCGGGGAACGGTTAGTGTATTGAATAGACCACCGCCTTCTCAAAAGCCAGGTTCAACGCGATGGACAGTGTTTACCAGATGTATGTCCTCGCTTGAATACACCACTCTAGTCCACTCAGTGAGTGAGTACCTGTTCCTCTGAAGGGATGGTGAGAGGAAGATGGCGATACCCCCCATCTCGCCCACGTTGGCTTTGGAAAGTTCAGAATTGCATTCAAGCTGGTCTTCGTTCCCTTCAGATCAGCTTCGTACAGTCCAGTTCTTTCCATACTGAGACTGACTGTATGAACGTAAGCTGCCGCTCGCTGTGAACCGGAAATGTAAGGCGGTCTACCGGACGTCTTAGCATGGCGTTAGCCACGAAAACCGGCCAAACAGAGCCAGGAAACCGGCCAGACAGCCAGGAAACCGGCCAGACAGAGCCAGGAAAACCGGCCAGACAGAGCCAGGAAAACCGGCCAGACAGAGCCAGGAAAACCGGCCAGACAGAGCCAGGAAACCGGCCAGACAGCCAGGAAACCGGCCAGACAGAGCCAGGAAACCGGCCAGACAGAGCCAGGAAAACTGGCCAGACAGAGCCAGGAAAACGGCCAGCCAGCCAGGAAACTGGCCAGACAGAGACAGGAAACCGGCCAGACAGCCAGGAAACTGGCCAGACAGAGCCAGAAAACCGGCCCGACAGAGCCAGGAAACCGGCCAGACAGCCAGGAAACCGGCCAGACAGCCAGGAAAACTGGCCAGACAGAGCCAGGAAACCGGCCAGACAGCCAGGAAACCGGCCAGACAGGAAACCGGCCGTTGCTCGCACGAGTGTGACATGGTAAGTACATCTGAGCAAACAGGGAGCATACCAAACAGTTTGGCCGTTGGTATGGATGACACGTTACATATAGCATGCACCCTGCGTGAGAAATGGAAAGAATGAAGGAAGCAAGGAAAATGAGTGATCGATATTGAACGATACTGACTGGATGACACGGGAAACGACTGAATGAAGCGCCAGCTGGCAGCTCTTCAGTCGGCACTACCCAGGTAGGCAGCCCGTTGTGTGAACGAGTGTTGATTGTAAAGCGCTTAGAGCTTGGTGTCTAGCCGAGAATAGGCGCTATATAAGTATTCATTATTATTATTATTATTTTCTTGTTGGTCGAGTGAAATATAGAATTCTGGTTTCTTATCTTACTCTGTTTTTATTGGTTTTAATTGGGCAGACCGAAGAAAGAGTTTATCTGCAAATACTGCAAGCGACAGTTCACGAAATCGTACAACCTGCTGATTCATGAACGCACCCACACGGATGAGCGACCATTCCCGTGTGAGATCTGTCACAAGGCATTTCGTCGTCAGGATCATCTCAGAGATCATCGGTGAGGAAAGGAATGGCGTTTGTGTTGTTGTGGTTGGTATGATTGTGTGTGTGTGTGTGTGTGTGTGTGTGTGTGTGTGTGTGTGTGTGTGTGTGTGTGTGCGTGCGCGCGCACGCACGCGCGCGCGTTGCTTTTGCTCAGATTACATTCGACTTTGAGGTTTTTTTGCCTTAGAGCCGTCTTGTTGTGTTTAATCTGTTTCTCTGTTTTTCTTTCATTCATTCTTTTTTTTTTTTTAAATTCTATTTTTTAGTTTGTCGATTTACCTGATTTGTTTGAGTGTTATGTTCAGTTTGATTTTTGTTTTGTTTTTGTTTTTGTTTTGTTTTCTGTTGTGTGAATTGTACGTTTTTTTGTAAATTGCTTTCCTTTCGGATTTTTTGTTTTGTTTTGTTTTTGTAACTTCTCTCCTCTCCTCTCCTCTCCTTCCTCTCCTCTCTCTCTCTCTCTCTCCTCTCTCTCTCTCTCTCTCTCGTCTCCTCCCTCTCTCTCTGCCATCTCTCTGTCTCTCTCTGTCCGTCTCCCCCCTCCTCACTCTCTCTCTCTCTCTGCCATCTCTCTGTCTCTCTCTGTCCGTCTCCCCTCCTCTCTCTCTCCTCTCTCTCTCCTCTCTCTCTCTCCCCCCCCCTCTCTCTTCTCCCTCTGCCATCTCTTTGTCCTGTCTCCCCTCCTCACTCTCTCTCCCTCTCCTCTCCCCTTTCTCTCTCTCCATCTCTCTTCTCTCTCTGTCTCCTCCTCTCTCTTCTCTGCAATTCTCTCTCTCTCTTTCTCTTTCTCTTTCTCTCTCTCTCTCGTCTCTCTCTCTTCTTCGTCTTTGCTCTCCTGCAGTGTCTGTCTTGATTTTCTTGTTTTTGTATGTGTTGCAGAGTAAATAGGATAGAATGAGAGACTACAGTGCGACAGAAGCAGATTTACACTTGTTGACATTTTCTTTAAAAAAAAAAAAAAAAAAAAAAAAAAAAAAAAAAAACAGCAGAAGAAGATAATTAATTATAAGGGTAAATGAAAAAGAGAGACAGACAGACAGAGAGGGGTAATTAAGCACACTGGAAAATGTGTTGTATTCTTTTGCGGGCTTCCTGGGTCGAATACTTGATATAAAGGAAGACTTCCATGTCTCTTCAGTAATATAATGCACGAATGTGTGTGTGTGTGTGTGTGTGTGTGTGTGTGTGTGTGTGTGTGTGTGTGTGTGTGCTCGCGCGCGCGCAGGTACATCCACTCAAAGGAAAAACCTTTCAAGTGCGGAGTTTGTGGCAAAGGTTTCTGTCAGTCTCGGACCCTGGCCGTGCACAGAGCCACCCACGTGGACATGACTCAGGTGAGCACAGAGCCACCCACGTGGACATGACTCAGGTGAGCACAGACACACTGACACCCACGTGGACATGACAGGTGAGCACAGACACACTGGCACCTACGTGGACATGACTCGGGTGAGCACAGACACACTGACACCCACGTAGACATGACTCAGGTGAGCACAGACACACTGACACCCACGTAGACATGACTCAGGTGAGCACAGACACACTGCACCCATGTAGACATGACTCAGGTGAGCACAGACACACTGACACAGACAGCGGTATAACTCGGTGCTGCAGATCACGTGCATTTTAGAGTATATGGGTCGGTGTTCAAGTGGAATAGCTTAATGACGTAGAGATTGTGAATTCGTGGAATTCAGGGCACAGAATGTTGGAAAGTGGAGCCCCCCACCCACTCCCTTCCTCTTCCGCCGCTTAAACCTTCTTTGAACTGAATCTACTGCTGGGTGGACGGAGAGGGTTTTCAGGCTGAGAGTCGCTGGGTGGACGGAGAGGGTTTTCAGGCTGAGAGCTGCTGGTGGACGGGAGGGTTTTCAGGCTGAGAGTCGCTGGTGGACGGAGAGGGTTTTCAGGCTGAGAGCTGCTTGGTGGACGGAGAGGGTTTTCAGGCTGAGAGTCGCTGGGTGGACGGAGAGGGTTTTCAGGCTGAGAGTCGCTGGGTGGACGGAGAGGGTTTTCAGGCTGAGAGAAGATGATCCCTCGGGTGGTTCAGACTGGCGGCCGGCAGCTGCGTAGTCGAATGCTGTAACCTTTTGAGCGCAGCCTCCCCCTCCTTGCACTCCCTCTAAATCATGTTTACAGATACAAAGGTTATATCAAGAACGTGCAGTGAAAGCTGTGAGCACATAACTTAGTTCGACCTCTAAATCATGTTTACAGATACAAAGGTTATATCAAGAACGTGCAGTGAAAGCTGTGAGCACATAACTTAGTTCGACCTCTAGATCATGTTTACAGATACAAAGGTTATATCAAGAACGTGCAGTGAAAGCTGTGAGCACATAACTTAGTTCGACCTCTAAATCATGTTTACAGATACAAAGGTTATATCAAGAACGTTCAGTGAAAGCTGTGAGCACATAACTTAGTTCGACCTCTAAATCATGTTTACAGATACAAAGGTTATATCAAGAACGTTCAGTGAAAGCTGTGAGCACATAACTTAGTTCGACCTCTAAATCATGTTTACAGATACAAAGGTTATATCAAGAACGTGCAGTGAAAGCTGTGAGCACATAACTTAGTTCGACCTCTAGATCATGTTTACAGATACAAAGGTTATATCAAGAACGTGCAGTGAAAGCTGTGAGCACATAACTTAGTTCGACCTCTAAATCATGTTTACAGATACAAAGGTTATATCAAGAACGTGCAGTGAAAGCTGTGAGCACATAACTTAGTTCGACCTCTAAATCATGTTTACAGATACAAAGGTTATATCAAGAACGTGCAGTGAAAGCTGTGAGCACATAACTTAGTTCGACCTCTAAATCATGTTTACAGATACAAAGGTTATATCAAGAACGTGCAGTGAAAGCTGTGAGCACATAACTTAGTTCGACCTCTAAATCATGTTTACAGATACAAAGGTTATATCAAGAACGTGCAGTGAAAGCTGTGAGCACATAACTTAGTTCGACCTCTAAATCATGTTTACAGATACAAAGGTTATATCAAGAACGTTCAGTGAAAGCTGTGAGCACATAACTTAGTTCGACCTCTAAATCATGTTTACAGATACAAAGGTTATATCAAGAACGTGCAGTGAAAGCTGTGAGCACATAACTTAGTTCGACCTCTAAATCATGTTTACAGATACAAAGGTTATATCAAGAACGTGCAGTGAAAGCTGTGAGCACATAACTTAGTTCGACCTCTAAATCATGTTTACAGATACAAAGGTTATATCAAGAACGTTCAGTGAAAGCTGTGAGCACATAAATTAGTTCGAGTTGAAGGGTGTAAACATAATGAACGCCGAGCTGAAAGTCTCATCACACGAGACGGACCTCTGCTGGATGGAAAAGCTGTTTGACAAATGAGCCTTACATGCTATGACCGTCTCGGCGTTACTTTTCATTGAAGCTTATATCGCATATACTTCTCCTCCCCCCTCTCTCTCCCTCTCTCTCTCTCTCTCTCTCTCTCTCTCTATCTATCTCTCGCTCTCTCTCTCCCTCCCCCCCCCTCTCTCTCTCTCTTGGTCTCAAACTCCCCCCAACCCATCGACTCTCACTGCATAGGAAATCACCAGTTCTCCTCTCTGTCTGTCTGTCTGTCTGTCTGTCTGTCTGTCTGTCTCTCTCTCTCTCTCTCTCTCTCTCTCTCTCTCTCTCTCTCTCTCTCTCTCTCAGAGAAGCGGTGTAGTATCTTTGATTATGTATAATAACATTTCTCCATTACAGAAATCACCTCGACATTGCTGTTTGAACTATCTACTGTGTAATACAGTCATCATCGCCATCCTCATTATAAATTCTTTTTTCTTTATGAATACTATTGTCATTACTATCATTACTAAGTCAGAAGTGACAGTGGCAGTTCCTGTGACTGACGTCTCAGTGGGGCAGTACACTGTCTGTCACATGGGTGATTCTGTGCCGGTTATGTTTCGGAATGCCGATTTTTTATAACGGCCGGCGCCGGCAATGCCGGCTTTTTTTTAAATCTGAGGAGCAACGAATTTTCGAAGAATGGTTAAATCAGACGGCAGCTCCACTATTCGTTTGAATTCCGATCCAAGTTTTCAATGCGCTCTGTTCTTGTTCTTCCATGCCAGAGATACGACGTGCTCCACTTCCTTCAGGTCGACTCGACACCACAAACCTACCGACAGTTGAAGGTCGGTGTTCGACACGTCAGCTCGACAGCGGAACGATCGGTACAGTGCCGTTTTTGACAAAAGATGATGCTCAAGGCTAGAGGAGGTGGAGAAAGGCGTGCAAAAAGCGATGGCGATGGGAATGGCTGATGGAAAAGATACAAATGGCGAAACATGTGGCCTGTGGCTACAGAAGGTGGACATGCCAGGGGTGGCTTTCTGTTCCGTTTGTTTGAAGTCGCTGAAATACGGCACATGCGGGAAGAAAAAATTCAGGGAGCATACCGATCTTGCTGTTTCAGACGACACACTTCATAGGTCGGTCATGAATCTTGCAACATTGTTGCCAGATGTTGTGGATGAGGATAAGTTGGGCGCTCTTGAGAGTAATTTCTGTGGATACAGATGTGAAGGCTGTGGCGTCAAATTTTACTTCTGACAGCAAAGTAGACAAGGATTTTGGGGTTAAAGTTTTTTTTCTAAAATCATGATCCATAACACGCTATCCTGTGCTGTCTAAGCTGGCCAAGGCTCTCCTTACCATCTTTAGTGGACCACTTGTGGAGTTGTCCTTTAACACCATGGATGATATCTGGTTAGATGGCACAAAAGTGATTACAGAAAAGTGTGAAGCCTCAGCAATAGTGAGATCGGTGATCAAGGCAAAGTGGCCATCTGCTGCGAAGGTGCCGGTCAGCAAAGAAATGATTAGCATAATAAAAATGAGCAAAGCCAGGTACTCTGAACATCTAGAGTCAAAAAAGAGGATAAAAGCTGAAAAGATCAAAGAAAAAAATGTGTCCAGCAGTTGAGGAGCTTTCCAGAAACAATTAAAAGAAAAAGGTGATTCCATATCTCCCTCGTCGCCATAGACCAGCAAGTGGGCTATCGTCATCTGAATTTCTGATGCAACAATTTCAGCAAAAACAACCATTTCTGCTACTGCAACAAGTAGTGTAGTCCCTAGCACAACAAGTGTGTTGTCAGATTCTACAGTTTCAGTAAGTGATTCTGTTGTAAAGTGGGTCAGCTTCCAAACCCACCTGTACTCTCCCAAAGGGTAGAGAAAGAGCTGCCTTGAAAGGAGCTCGTGACATCAAGCATTTTTTTTAACAGCCCCGTGAATGTTAATTTTTTTTTCAAGATCTTGTCTTGATTTTTGAGTCAAGACTGTATCTGTTGAAACATGGGTAGCTCTAACTAATTGTGGCTTCTGTTACTTTCTGTGATTTGCTTGACTACATCTGCTGATGAATTCTAGCACAGTGACAGCAAATTTTCCTCATTGTGTTGACTTGAAATTGAATGCCAGGACTGCATCTGTAGAGTGCTTGTATTGTGGCTTCTTATCATACCTAAAACACATGTAGCCATCTACCAAGAGTATATTCATGTAGTAGGTCTAATGTTTAGTGACCTCAAAGATAGGAGTATAGCTCACACTAGTCATTGTGACTTCAGAAGATTTCAGATAGTGACAGCAAATTTTACAGACTTCATTCCGCTTGTGTGGAGATTTCAAATTGAATGCCAAGACTGCATCTGTAGAGTAGCTGTATTTTGGCTTCTTATACCAAGTATGCCAGCAGCCATCTGCCCAAAATACATTCATGTAGTAGCTGTATTTTTCAGTGACTTCAAAGCCAGGAGTATAACTTTTAGTAGCTTCAGAAGACGGTAATCTGGAACAACAACAAAAAATAGAGGAAAAAGTTATCTTTGATTTTCTTCAGGAAATTGCATTTTAGTTGTGTTTTATATATGTATTTATTTATGATTGTTAAGCTTTAATTTCAGGCCTGACTTTCCACGTTATATTCAAGGAGAGCCTTTCCAGGAACAATTTTTTAAAAAAAGGTGATCCCACGTCTCCCTCGTCGCCATAGACCAGGAAGTGGTCTATCATCATCTGAATGCTTTTTTCTTTCTAAAATGCATGTTTCTTTCAGCTTCGGGGGGGGGGGGGGGGGGGGGGGGGGGGGGGCGTTGCCCCCTGACTCCCAACCGGGGCACTGCCCTTGTACCCGCCAGGGCCTGGGCGGCCCCTGGACCCCGGCCTTTCTGGTTTTTAGAAATTTACTGGAAGCACCCATCTGGTGCTGACAAAGGGGTGATTATCTTTGTGGCTTCTTTGCGAATTTTAGCCTCCCTGCTATGTCGTGTTTCTATTCAGTACGTCATGCACGGAAATTGTCTGTGTAAGTGCACATGTGACCACAATTAGCTGCTCAAATTTGATTCTTTCCCTCTTCAACATTTGTTTTGAGCTCAGTTCCTGACTCTGTCCCTCTTCAGTGCTTCATGTGTGATCTCTGACTGCCTTCTTCAACATTTGTTTCATGTGTGGTCAACATTTGTTTCATGTGTGGTTCACGAGTCTCTCTTTCGGCATTTGTGTTAAAACTAAAAGGCGACCTTTGACGGTCTTCCTTTTCAACATCTATACTATCCGTAATGCTTGGAACCACTGTCACCTTATAAATGTTCATGATTTGGTTTCAGAGTAGGGTGACTGCAGGCGGAAACTGAAAGGCAAAAACGGAAATACTGGGCCGCCAAACGAAGGTACAAAAAACAGCACGTTTCGACCAATTGGGTCTTCTTCGGGCAGGACAAATGTCATTCAAAACAATGAACACGAAGGACGAGCAGTCAGTCAGTCACCTTTTTGATCTGGGTGCAATTTTTGGTCAAAGACCTCGACCAGTTTGTAGCCAGGATGAAGAGATAAGTGACTGTCTGTTCGTCCTTTGTGTTCATTGTTTTGAATGTTGTTTGTCCTGCTTGAAGAAGACCCGATACTTCGAAACCCGTCATTCTGGTTTTGTACTTTCTTTTCATTTACTTTCTTTTTTTGTTGTTGTTTTTTGTTTTGTTTATTTGGCGGTCCGGTAATTCTGTTTTTGCTCTAGTTTCGAGAGCTAAACTCTCTCTCTCTCTCTCTCTCTCTCTCTCTCTCTCTCTCTCTCTCTCTCTCTCTCTCTCTGTGTGTTGTGTGTGTGTGTGTGGTGTGTGTGTGTGTGTGTGTGTGTGTGTGTGTCCATTTAAAAGTTTTTTTTTTCTGTTTTGGGGGTTTATTCCATTCATCGTTTTCATTACGACATTTAAGGTATAAAGATTTGTTCTAACCAGCCGCCGTGGCAAAATGGTCAGCGTCGCAGACTCCTGTCTGGGATCGTGGTTCGATTCTCAGAAGAGCTATTTATTTATGGGATTTCTTCTGCCCCGACCGGCTCTTACCCAGGGTTGAGTTCGCTATAGGCCCAGTTGGAAAGACTGGGACCACAGATTCGAGTTTCAATCACTGAGTGTGTTCGTCTGTGAGAGTGTTGCTCCAATTTCTTGACCAATACTGCAGTTGCATGCATCTCTCGGGCCTGATTGACGCCAGAATATATGTTGAAAATAAGCGTGGAGTATAGCCCTGTGATGCAGTCTTGGACCAGAATAGGGACCCGTAGCATCATCTTCTTCATCATACTCATCGATCAGCGTAAGGAATCGTCTCAAATTCTGTGTCCCTTTATGCCATGTTTCATAGTGACCTGAGCTTGGATTTCCTCCCCACGTCTATGGCCATTGTAAGGTTACATCTGAGACACCGGTATTGACAGATGTATGGGGACTGTCGTTGGACGGACCTTGGGGGTGTACTCCGGAAGGAAAGCTCACTTACGCTGTCTCCGCAGCAGTTATTGTCGTTAGTAGGTGGTATGATGGACCAGAACAGGCGCCACTGAACACCACCGACGGGACTCGGCAGCAGTGCAGTGTCTCCTCTGGTGGGTTGCCACATGGTGACTTGACACTGACTGCGCCCTGTGAGTTGCCGGTGCTGGGGCTGTGGCGAGGACAAGCCAGGCTGTGGCTGTGGACGGGGAGTTGGAGTGAGTGGCCTAGCGCCTGTGTCGCAGAACTGGCACAGACCATGAGACAGCACAAAGAAGAAGTAGAAGAATAGTTACAAGCGTTCTTTTTTCTTGTTTATAAAACCCACGACTCGCCAACAGAAACAGAATAGAAGTAATCCAACCAACCAACCATGACATCAGCACTCCAAGAATCTACCCCATATAATGATGTTTTGTCATGACCAGAAAACGACGAGGATGATGAGGATGAAATGCCCTCTTGACAGCACAACACAAATGGTTGGTTCCCTTTCTGTTCCAGCAGACGTGAGGAAGAGCAGCACCGCCTCTCCCTCCGTCCGCGAGCATTCAACGTTGACCCTCCTGACAGCAGACCACGCAAGTGCCTTTTCACCGGAAGCAGACGACAGCATTGCTTGTTTTGTGTTCTTCCCTGGCGCCATGTTATGTGCTTTTAGGACTCACCTGCAAGGAACTTACCTACATCAAAGTGTTGACTTTTTTGTCGTTTTTTTTTTGTTACGGCTCCGTGATGCCTTCTTCGGGTATCGACAAAGAAACTTCTAATACTCTGAATATCATTATCATTCTTATCCGCCCTTCAAGTTGATGTCATCGTCCCGCCCCCACCCCACCCCCACCCCCCCACCCCCTTTTTTTTTTAATTGAATATGGTTTCTTTGTAATTTGACAGGGAAGTTGATGGTTACACTTGTTTTGAATTACAATGCATTTTATTTTGATTTGATCCCTCGTCTTCCTTATAAGGCCCCCACCCCACCCTTTTCCCTTGTCCGCCTTCCCAACCTGCCCCCCTCCATTCCCCACCCCACCCCATTCCCTTGTCCTCGCCTTCCCAACCTGCCCCCCTCCATTCCCCACCCCACCCCACCCTGTCCTCGCCTTCCCAACCTGCCCCCTCCATTCCCCACCCCACCCCATTCCCTTGTCCTCGCCTTCCCAACCTGCCCCCCTCCATTCCCCACCCCACCCCACCCCATTCCCTTGTCCTCCCTTCCCAACCAGCCCCCCTCCATTCCCCACCCCACCCCACCCCATTCCCTTGTCCTCGCCTTCCCAACCAGCCCCCCTCCATTCCCCACCCCACCCCACCCCATTCCCTTGTCCTCACCTTCCCAACCTGCCCCCCTCCATTCCCCACCCCACCCCACCCCATTCCCTTGTCCTCACCTTCCCAACCAGCCCCCCTCCATTCCCCACCCCACCCCACCCCATTCCCTTGTCCTCACCTTCCCAACCTGCCCCCCTCCATTCCCCACCCCACCCCACCCCATTCCCTTGTCCTCGCCTTCCCAACCTGCCCCCCTCCATTCCCCACCCCACCCCACCCCATTCCCTTGTCCTCACCTTCCCAACCTGCCCCCCTCCATTCCCCACCCCACCCCACCCCATTCCCTTGTCCTCGCCTTCCCAACCTGCCCCCCTCCATTCCCCACCCACCCCAACCCATTCCCTTGTCCTCGCCTTCCCAACCTGCCCCCCTCCATTCCCCACCCCTGAAAAAGAAAAACAAGAGAAATGTATAAGAGAGGTTCACAGTAGACAGACAGTGTTTCTGTTGTATTATTTGTAATGTTGTCATCAAGTAGACAGACAGTGTTTCTGTTGTATCATTTGTAATGTTGTCATCAAGTAGACAGACAGTGTTTCTGTTGTATTATTTGTAATGTTGTTATCAAGTAGACAGACAGTGTTTCTGTTGTATTATTTGTAAGTTGTTATCAAGTAGACAGACAGTGTTTCTGTTGTATTATTTGTAATGTTGTCATCAAGTAGACAGGGTTTCTGTTGTATCATTTGTAATGTTGTCATCAAGTAGACAGACAGGGTTTCTGTTGTATCATTTGTAATGTTGTCATCAAGTAGACAGACAGGATTTCTGTTGTATCATTTGTAATGTTGTCATCAAGTAGACAGACAGGGTTTCTGTTGTATCATTTGTAATGTTTCAACAAGTAGACAGACAGGGTTTCTGTTGTGTTATTTGTAATATTGTCATCAAGTAGACAGACAGGGTTTCTGTTGTGTTATTTGTAATGTTGTCATCAAATAGACAGACAGGGTTTCTGTTGTATTGTTTGTAATGTTGTCATCAAGTAGACAGACAGGGTTTCTGTTGTATCATTTGTAATGTTTCAACAAGTAGACAGACAGGGTTTCAGTTGTGTTATTTGTAATGTCATCAAGTAGACAGACAGGGTTTCAGTTGTATTATTTGTAATGTTGTCATCAAGTAGACAGACAGGGTTTCAGTTGTATTATTTGTAATGTTGTCATCAAGTAGACAGACAGTGTTTCTGTTGTATTGTTTGCAATGTTTTCATCGAGTGTTCTCTGCCGCTTGAAGAGGACCTTGGATGTTTATGGCGTTGAAACTGAGTCAGTGTATGGAAGAAATGTGTTGGAATAGACACAGTGAAGGGAAGACATGTGTTGGAATAGACACAGTGAAGGGAAGAAATGTGTTGGAATGGACACAGTGTATGGAAGACATGTGTTGGAATAGACACAGTGAAGGGAAGAAATGTGTTGGAATAGACACAGTGAAGGGAAGAAATGTTGGAATAGACACAGTGAAGGGAAGACATGTGTTGGAATAGACACAGTGAATGGAAGACATGTGTTGGAATAGACACAGTGAAGGGAAGACATGTGTTGGAATAGACACAGTGAAGGGAAGACATGTGTTGGAACTGACACAGTGAAGGGAAGAAATGTGTTGGAATAGACACAGTGAAGGGAAACAATGTGTTGGAATAGACACAGCATTGGTTTTAGCAACTTGCTTTTTTTTTAACCTTGTTTTTATCATTGATGGCATGTCTTCCTCAAAGTGAATCCCTATTTTATACACATCAGTGTGTGTAACTTGCGTTCTTCCTTTCTGTAAAAAAGAACTACCACAGAGGGAGGAGAGGTGGACGGGGAGGTGGTGTTGGTGTCAATACACATTTGCAGTCGTTCTATGCAGCATTGTCCCAGAAATGTCTGACTCTGGAATCTCATACTTTGACAACCCTTGATCATTTTTGTCGGAAAAAAATTGAAGTGGTCGAGATGCGGTTTTTGGTGTGGCTTATTCATTTTACTTGCGCGTTTATTTTAACCCACACCACGCACCTGCCGATCGCTTTCACCACTCTTGGTAACAGTGCAGCTTTGACCTCACTTCTGTCCACACGTCAAAGTGAAGGGTTTTTGTTTTTGTTTGTTTGTTCGTGTGTGTGTGTGTGTGTGTGTGTGTGTGTGTGTGTGTGTGTGTGTGTGTGTGTTTTGGGGGAGGGGGGGCTGTTGGTGGTGGTGGTGGTGGTGGTGGTGTTTTTCTTTTAACCTCAGGAGTTGATGCACAAGGAAAATCAGAGTTCGGCTCATCACCGGGGCGTGGCTGGCCCAGTGGGTCATACGTCAGACTCTTGTTCCAAAGTCGGAGGTTCGATTCGCATAGGAGACTGCCATGTTTGAAATGGTTTTCTGTTTGGAGTTAATGTTTGAAATGGTTTCCTGTTTGGAGTTAATGTTTGAAATGGGTTCCTGTTTGGAGTTAATGTTTGAAATGGTTTTCTGTTTGGAGTTAATGTTTGAAATGGTTTCCTGTTTGGAGTTAATGTTTGAAATGGTTTCCTGTTTGGAGTTAATGTCTGAAATGGTTTCCTGTTTGGAGTTAATGTCTGTGCAGAATCTGATAACTTCCTAGTCCTTCGGATGAGATTTTAAACCGAGGCTGCGTGCGTAAACACGTGCATGAAAATTTTGCAATTGGACCATTCGGACAGGAGTAATCCTTTCGTTTCCTGCCAGGAAAATAACACGTATAATTCACAGTGGCTGTCCTGTCTGGACACCAGCCTTCGAAGACAGAATAACGGCTTTAACGGTGGGAGAAAAAAAGATTTGCGTATGCAAAAAATCTTGACACTGGTGAATATCACGGAGTACTGGTCGAGGACCGGTGACAGAGAGAGCGATGGGGAGAGGGAGAGAGGGATTTGAGAGACAGAGAGTGAGGGGGGGGGGGGGGCTGAGAGAGAGTGTGTGTGGCTGAGAGAGAGAAAGGGAGAGAGTCTTTCTTTCTTTCTTTCTTTCTTTTTTTCTTTTTTCTTCCTTGGTTCGGTTGCTAGAACTGCGAGGGCCACCATGTGTAAGATTTTTTTGTTGTATGTTGCCGTTTTTCATCCCACCATTACGATATTAATCTTGTGTAAAACCCAACGCGACGAATCCGATCATAGGTAAAACGTGTTGTAGAGGAGAACAGTGGTGTTCAGCAGCATCAACGTCTTACCGGATTCTCCACTGTTCTTACCGGATTCTCCACTCTTCTTTTCTTTCTCTCTTTCGATTTATTTTATTTTTGTTGTTGTTGTTGTTGTTGTTTTGTTACTGTACAGTGGGATAGACTTGCACAGCCAGGCAGGTCTACTGACGAGTGTGTGGCAGGAGACGAAAGTGGACTACCCAATGGCTTTGATGACACCACGGAGGTCAGCGGCCACCATCATGCTTTCGGTGTGACGTTGGATGTGTACACTTCTTCCGCACTTCCACCCCAAACCCTGCTGTCCGTTCCCTTCACCTCCCCCACCCCCACCCCCCACCTTCCTCCCCCCACACCTTCCTTCCCCCCACCTTCCTTCCCCACCCACCTTCCTTCCCCACTTCCACCCCAACCCTCCTTCCCTTCCTCCACCCTCCCCCCCCCCCCCCCCCCTTTGTTGTTTTTTTTTTATCCAATTATTATCATTTTTTGCTATCAACTTGTTACATACATATACATACACACGTGTGTGTGTGTGTGTGTGTGTGGTGTGTGTGTGTGTGTGTGTGTGTGTGTGTGTGTGTAGGAGCGAGCGAGCGAGCGAGAGAGAGAACAGAAAAAAACAATGCTGATATTACTTGGCTTGGTATCAGCTTTTTGATATTGCCGCCCCCAATTCGCACAATCCACTACTAGTCATCCTTATTTCTCCTCGCTGTCTACTGTCCTCTCCGTCCACCTTAAGATATGAGTGTTTAAGGTAGTGTGGACAGTCCAGACAGCACAGAAACACGGAACCATATTCTGTGGATGCATATTGATGTGTTGATGTACAACGCCTTACTGTTGGTTGTTCTAGATGTAGTCAGTTTACTTCATGCTTTGTGGTGTGTTCAGTATCGCAGTGTGAATGTGGGTTTGCAATGTGGCCGATGTCGGTGCTTTCTGCCCATCGTTTACACAGATACTGTGGCTGTATGAACATACTGCCCCAAGCGAGAGGATACACTGCAGACGAAAGAATCTTGAATCTGATGTCAGCAGTTCTCTCTTCTCTGATGGGGGTTGAACATGAATATTCCTAGTATTGCAACCTGTACATAGTCCGCTTCATATTGTGGGGCCTACACAGTTCTTCGTGTGATGGACACGCCATGCCAAGATCAAATTTCCGCCAGTATCTTTTTTTTTTAATTTGGACTGGCACACACAAAGTGTCTGTGTGTGAATGTGTGTGTGTGTGTGTGTGTGTGTGTGTGTGTGTGTGTGTGTGTGTGTGTGTGTGTGTGAGGGGTGTATTTGTTTTGTTTTGTTTCTGTTTTCTTTCTTTCGATCTTACCACTTGCAAAAAGATTTACAACATAATGCTTCCAAGTGTGTACACTTATTTTCATAATCGGCACATGTATACTGCTTCCAAGGACACTGTCGCGCATAGTGTGCATTTGTGTATGTACATAATGTGCATGCCGAAATATCGTAGTTTGGGCGCTGGATGCTATGTCCACCGCGAGTACGTACCTATATTTTAGCAGCATGCAGACGGGGTGCTCTGTACATTTTGATGTGAACGTTTTTGTTGCTTTTCCAGATTTGAGTGGCTGTAATTCTCAAAGAAGACAGAAATTGCTCAGGTTCCTTGGTTGTCTTTTGTTGTTGTTGCTGTTGTTGTTTTTTCGTCCAGGAAGAACAGAGTTTGGTTGTTTTTTTTTTTTTTTTAAGTGGCGCTGTGGTTTTCGGTGATTACTTTAAGTTATGTTGTTTATTAATGTAAGACTGTCAGCGGCAAAGAGGCAGCGAAGAGTCGGTTTGACTGACTAATTCATTGCGCCTCCTTGATTGATTTTTCCATCTGCTTTGGAAAGGGTTTGAAAGATGCGTGTAAGTGAGTTTTTATTAACAAACAAACGAAATTGTGTGTATTTGAGAGTGAACGCACGGACGTGAACTTGTGCGATGGTTTATTTTTTTAATGTACGTTTTCATTGTAAATTCGTTTCTACAACCAGGAACGACCGAGGATCAATTGTAGGCGTGGCATGATTTGTTAGCATCGGGACATGATGTTCTGTGCATCACAGAGGTGTGTGATGGTTGCTTTTAGTTGTGGCTGGACAAGATGGCAAGGTGACTTATTTGTTCTTTTCATTTTTCAACCGCAGCAAACCTTTAGGCAGCAAGGGGGTAAGGGGGGGGGGGGGTAGTAGAGCTATGATCCTATCTGACACCACACCACTACCACCAGAACGACAACACGTGAAGAGGGGCAGCGAAAATGGTAATGTTTATTTTGAGTGCCGGCATGATTCGATTGGCACTGTGTGAGACTGTGACCTTCGGTGTCCTTACCAGCTGAAGTGACCCGGCACCCAGTGGCACTAAGAGCCAGGCAGTGAGGAATGCGCCCCCCCCCCCCCCCCCTTCCCCAATCTGCCCTCTCCCTCCCTCTCCCAATGTTCGGAAAGAGAGATAGAGATTCCTTACCCAACAACCGTCCTGAAAATTGTGTGAATTTCCCGGTTTATTTTTTTTCTTTTTTTTTTTCTTTCCTTATTATTTGAATTTATCTGAATTTGGGGAAAATCCTGAGTTCAATATTTGGCTTGGAGTTCGTGGCGCGCGCGCGCGAGCGTGTGTGTGTGTGTGTGTGTGTGTGTGTGTGTGTGTGTGTGTGTGTGTGTGTGCGTGCGTGCGTGCGTGCGTGCGTGCGTGCGTGCGTGGTGTGTGTGTGGTGTGTGGTGTGGTGTGTTGTGTTTTGTTGTTGTTCGTTCGTTCGTTCGTTTGTTTGTTTTTTCCTTTTCCTGCCCATTATTTTCAGTGGGTGCTCTTGTTGCTTTTGAATGTCCGCTTTTTAAACCCACTCTGAGGCTGCTGTAAACCCACTTCAATCCCGTGGTGTCGAAGACGTTTAAACAGGGTTCATACAGTCCTTGAAAGTCCTTAATTTTGCCCCCCCCCCCCCCCCCTTCCTCCGCTTAAGGCCTTGAAAGTCCTTAAAAATCATGTTTTGGGCTCATACGTCCTTAAAAAATGTGCTTGAATTTTATCACTGCCCATGATTTTGAATAACTTCTGTGAAAAAGTCTTGATTCTATTTAAAAAGAAAATCTGAAATCGAATTTTTAAATAAAGTATGAAGGTAAAAAACAAGTCGGAGTTGACTGACGATCTCGCCGATAAGTAAGCTTAATCTTCTACAAGTGAAACCACCAGAGTTACAACATTGTTTGGCTGAAAAAAAGAGGAGTATAAAGAATGGTTGTAGCCAGACGCATGTGGAGACAAAACGAGGCCTTTTGCCGCAAATGCAAAAAGGTCCTAGACAGTGAGTTTTTGAATTTGTGTCAGTATTTCAGGATTATTTTTCTTAAAGTTTTTTTAAGTGCTTGAAAAGTCCTTCAAAAGGTTTTTTATTTGTCAGGAAATCTTTATGAACCCTGTTAAAACAAGTGGGGTAAACATATGTTCAGTAATATTGGTATTACTCTTCTGTTGCCATCTTTGTCCCTCGACTAGAGTTCTGGAGTTTCATCATTGGTGACATTTTTTGTACTTCTATGACAGTTTTTTTAAGGCCACCATCAAGGTAGTCGCATCCCGCCTTCGGGAATGTTGATAATGTGATTAAAATGCTAATGTCTGCCTCAGGTCAGGTGGATTTGCCGCAACGGGTCTTGTTACTTTTACGTTTTAAATCTCGGGAAGGTCGCAGCGTCACGCTATCTTTTATTTGTTGGGTCGTTGTTTCGTGATTGTCATGAACAACGTTCATATATCTCATGTTTCAGTTAAAAGTCAGCCATTGATTTCATTTACACCCTTAACTTTTATGGTTCAGTTTTAAATTCTCCAGCTGCAACAATAATAAAAATCAAATGCTTGTATATAGCTTAAATGGACCCCATCGTACCCTGCTTGTCTTTTGGGGCACAAATGGACCTTTTCTTTAACACGAGGAAATCTTTGAAAATGTTTTAAAATTTCGGATGATGATTTTTTATCGGGAAAAAAAACTTACTCATTCATAATATTCTCAAACTATTTAGTCACCTGTTGCATAGTTCAGTAGGTGGTTTCATAGTTGCATAGTTCCGCACAGCTTTCGCTACACGAAGTCAATGTGGTAATATGGTGAAGTCATTGTGGTAATATGGTGAAGTCAATTTTGGTAATATGGTGAAGTCATTGTGGGTAATTGGTGGAAGTCAATGTGGTAATATGGTGAAGTCAGTGTGGTAATATGGTGAAGTCAATGTGGTAATATGGTGTGTACCTGTCAGTCAGTTTGTCATTATGTCTGTCAAGACGTGTTATCTGTCTGTCGGACCGTTTTGTGTGTGTGTGTGTGTGTGTGTGTGTGTGTATGTGTGTGTGTGTGTGTGTGTGTGTGTGTGTGTTTCTTCCCTCTTCCCCTCTCTCTCTCTCTCTCTCTCTCTCTCTCTCTCTCTCTCTCTCTCTCTCTCTCTCTCCTCTTTCCCTCCCTCGCTCCCTCCCTCCCCTATGTATTACAAAATAATAGAACTGACCGTTCAAAATAATAATTCAAACAGTGTCCTATGGTCCATACCGATTTTGATAAATGTACCGTGTACTCGTGTCGTTATTGTTTTTCATGCCTGTGAAATGTGTTCACCTTTTCTTTCGTAAGTGTTTTTTTAAATTTTTTTGTCATTATGGCACCGTCAGGTAAAACGCAATTCAAAATCATATCATTCATTAAAACACAAGGCTCAAAATGAAAGCATTCCGTGAAAGCGCAAGGCTCAAAATCACAACGTCGTGTACAGGCACATGTCTGAACATGACAATATTCTGTGAAAGTACAGGTTTCCAAATCACAGCATTCTGTGAAAAACAAAATGCAAACTCACAACATGCTTCAAAAGCATATGTTTCAGAATCACACATGTTCGCAAAGTTCTGTTACAGCTCGTCTCAAAACAACATTTTGTAAAAGCACAGATCCAAAGCCACAACATTTCATTTCCATAGAATGTAAACGCTGAAACAGTCATTCGTTATAAAGCACGTGTTTCACCATCACAGTATTCTGAAAAAGCAGGTGTCTCAATATCACAACAATCTGTGACATCACATATTTAAAAATCATAACAAACCGTACCAAAATCACTTGTTTCAAAATCAGAGCACTCCACTGTACAAGTATAAAACACAAAATAATGATGGAAAAGCACAAAACTGTATTCACTAAATTGTGCAAAGTGCAAATCACAACATTCTGTATAAACACGTGAGTAAAAAATCACATCATTCTGTAAAAAAAAAAAAACACGACTCAAATCACAGCATTCTGCAACAACACAAGACTCAAATCACTGCATTCTGCAACAACACAAGACTCAAATCACTGCATTCTGCAGCAACACAAGACTCAAATCACTGCATTCTGTTAAAAAAAAGTTAAAAAAAAAGAAAAAGATTCAAATCACAGTATTCTTAAAACACAAGACTCGGATCACCGCATTCTGTTAAAAAAAAAAAAAAAAAAAAAAACACACACACACACACAGCATTCTGTGAAAACAATCACAGCATTCTGTAAAAACAAAAGTCACAGCATTCTGTAAAATCGAATGAGCATTCTGTAAAAAAAAAAAAAAATCACAGCATTCTGTAAAGACACAAAAATTATAGCATTCTGTAAAAACACAAAAATCGCAGCATTCTCTACAAATAGAAAAATTGCAGCATTCTGTAAGAATGAAAAAAAAAAAAGCATTCTGTAAGTACAAAAAAAGTAGCAATCTGTAAAAAGACAAAAATTGCAGCATTCTGTAAAAACACAAAAATCACAGCATTTTGTAATAACACAAAAATCACAGCATTCTGTAAAAACACAAAAATTGCAGCGTTCTGTAAAAACAAAAATCACAGCATTCTGTAAAAACACAAAAATCGCAGCGTTCTGTAAAAACAAAAATCACAGCATTCACCAGCCGTCATGCGAAGTGGTTGGCGTCGCGGACTCCCGGCTCGGAGGTCGTTGGTTCGATTCCCATCAGAGTCATGTGGGATTTTCTGCCCCGACCAGCTCCTACCCAGAGTTGAGTTTGCTACGGACTCAGTTGGGAAGACTGGGACCACATAGTCGAGTTTCATCCACTTAATGGATGCGTTTCTGAGAGTGTTGCTCAACTTTCCTGACTAACACTGCAGGTGTCTGTATCTCTCGTGCCTGGAGGACGCCGGGATATATAAATGAAAGGAAGCGTAGAGTACAGCCCTGTCATGCAGTCTCAGACCGGAATGGAAATCCGTAGCATCATCTTCATCATCCTCATTCTCATCGACCAGCATAAAAGAAAAGTCTCAAATTCTGTGGCCCTTCATGCCCTGCTCTCATGGTGACCTCACTTTCGATGTCCTCTCCAGGTCTGTGGCCTTGTTTTGATTCCGTCGGGGTCACCGGTATCGGCGAGTTCATGGGGGGAGGGGGGGGGGTGTCTGTCGTTGGACGGACGTGGTGGCGCGCTCCGGAGGGAGAGCTCACTCACTCCGGCTCCGCGACCAAGCAATTATTGTCGTCAGTAGGGGGTTTAGTAGGTGGTGTCCTGCGTATGTTGGATCAGAATAGGCGCCACTGAACACCACCGAAGTGACTCGGCAGCAGTGCAGTGTCTCCTCCGGTGGGTTGCCTGGGCCTCTTGACGACTTGACACTGGCTGCTCCCTGTGGATTGCCGGTGCCGGGGCTGCGGCGTGGCTGACCGGGCTGTGGCTGTGGACGGAGCGTTGGAAGCAGCGGCGTGGGTGCACTGCCACTGAGTTGGCACAAAAAGGAAAAAAATCACAGCATTCTGTAAAAAAAAAAATCGCAGCACATTCTGTAAAAACACAAAAATCAACAGCATTCTGTAAAAAACCACAAAAATCACAGCATTCTGTAAAAACACAAAAATCACAGCATTCTGTAAAAAACAACAAAAAATCACAGCATTCTGTAAAAACACAAACTCAAATCACAGCGTTCTGTGCTATAAAAACACAAGACTCAAAATTACCGCATACTGTAAAAGCAGATAATTGAATCACAGCATTCTGTGAAAGCGCAAAACGCCAAGACTCAGCGCTGTGTAGTTCTAAGCAATAAACTAAAAATTACATGCAGCACAAAGCTCAACGTCACATCACTGTTCAAAGCACAAGGCTCAAAATGTGCCCGCCCAAAAACCGTTTTTGCGTAATATAAGAATGCCTGTGAATTGTGTGTTCGCTTATGGACAAACTGCAATTGTACGACTCTGTGAGGAGGGTGTTTATTTATTTATTTATTTATTTATTTATTTAGTTATATGTATCACGTTTAGATTGCATTTTTCCCTACGTTATGAAATCTGTTCATGTTGCTACTTTTAAGATTTTGACGCGCTCTTGAAGTTCATTTTGACTCGTTCTTGAAAGTTTATCAAATGTTTTAAACACTGGTCATGACCACAGCCATGTCTTGGCTCTTAACATAATCACTCTTAATGAAATTAGTCTTGGCTCTTGCAACGTACAAAAATGCAGGTTTGAATGTGTGTGTGTGTGTGTGTGTGTGTGTGTGTGTGTGTGTGTGTGTGTGTGTGTGTGTAAATGAAAAGTAACAGTTTTTCAGAAAATGTTTGAATAGGGCTTTTTTCTACAGAGTTTTTTTGTTTTTTTTTTTTTTTTTTTTTTTTTTTTTTTTTTTTTTTTTTGGAGGAAACATCAAAGTGCTTTTGTTTG
>CM065742.1:35768810-35773810 GCA_033310375.1 Conus canariensis
CTTTAGGTAGTTATTTCATGTAATTGATTATACTATTATTTCATGGGGAAAATCCTGTAAGAAAAGCTCTTGACATTTAACGATGTTTCACAAATTCTGAATATTTCTTTATTTTAAATAATCCTCTAAAAGAAAAAGAAACACCCGAAGGTGCTGGGGAGGACCCACAGAAGCACTGTCTTGACCCGCCTTTTGAGCAGTCCTGTACCACCCTTGGAGAGAGAGAGAGAGAGAGAGAGAGAGAGAGAGAGAGAGAGAGAGAGAGAGAGAGAGAGAGAGAGAGAGAGAGAGTTCAGAATGGTGAAGGTATTCTTTATTTTAAATAATCCTCTAAAATGATATATCCCATTCTGATTTCCAGTCTGATCTTAAGTTTAAGAGACAAGTCTAAAAGCAAATCTCTTCCGTAATATTCAATCGGTATGTTGCTGCATGATGATGTGGTGTTTGAATGCAGATGAAATGCACTATGACTGCTTGTATATTCAATTTCCGATTTATTTTGTTAATAGCCCAGACGACCACGAGGGGGCGTATCAGGGCTGTCAGCTCGTCACAGCCAGTGTCGTGCACAGCCGTTAAAAAATGGAGAAAAGAAAAGAAGAAATGGGAAGAAAGAAGCGGAAAACAAACAAACAAAAAACTTATAAAATGTCTCTTCTTTCAAATCTTATCTGATTAAAACTAATTCTCTGTCTCAGGAGCTTAAACATTTCATATAGTGGAACATCTCTCAACATGGTTTTCATGGAGTCTGCTGTAAAGAATTTGTCTGACATCATAGAAGTCTCAACATTCTATGAGAACATGTTTTAACGTGAGTGGTACATCACATGGAATGCACCTCCGAGCTTTTTCACCTTTTGAAAAATACGAGTAGGTGTAAAAAGAGTGGCGTGTGTGTAGTCATACAGTTACTTCTTATTTACGACCGCCAATGGCAGATGGTGACAACTCTTTACGGTGTGGACGTATTTGAAGGAGTTTGTTATCATCTGTGAGTTTCAGTCTGAACGCGAGGTGTCATACCAGAGTGGGGGACCGAGACTGCACCGTTCCTTCTGTGTGGCATTCTCGGCGAGCTGATCAACCCCCTCATTGTCTCCAATGCCGACATGACTGGGAACCAAGCAAAAACTATGCTGTAACCATCGGATTTCAGAGAGGTGTGAAGTTCAGAAGCAGTTTAGGAGTGGAGGGTGTTTGAGGTGACTGCCAGCGACGGTCTCCAATGCAGTGGTACAGGGAATGAGAGGGTCTTCATGTCGATGTTTAGACAGACTGAATACATTATGTTCATGCCAGCTGCACATGCGAAGTGCGTGCGACTGAATGAGTGAATGCGAGTTAAATCATAATGTAGGCTTCTCTTGCGAAACGCCTTCAGTAGGCACACTGTCCAGAACGTATGTTTAACAAATATCATCATCATTGTCATTATCGTTATCATCATTATTAAAAGTTCTCCTTTCACTGGTGTGTGCATCATACCTGCGGTGAAATTGCCGAATATACATCGGCCTGTCAGAATGAGGGAACATACAGGCAACAAAATGTTTGCATATACGTACGTCAACACATAACAACCATATTCATTTTGACAGGCTGATGTGAAAGCTTGAAACTGGAGTAAAATCATCAGAGTTCCTTTTGAAAATCGCCTCTCTCAGTAGTATATAACAAAATGTACTTTGTTATCCTTCGCGTGGGTAGTCGTTTTTCAACAAAGGTTATGTAAAGGGAATTCACCCTTAAAGATTGCGAATCCGATATTTTCAATTCCGTGAAATAAGCTTCATCATCAAACAATGCCGTCATCACCGAATTATAATCTATCGGGGCATCAAGTTTAACACGACAACAAAAGTACATTTTAATGAATACTTCATAACAGCGTGGCTGAAATAATTTGCTTAGTTAGGTCAAAAATAAAAAAGACAAAGTGATTTATAGAAACTGTGTAGCAGCCAACACAAAATCAGCTGCTAAATGCCAAAGACGAACTACATCAAACTACACATTGCCAGCAGCAAGAGCTTTTTCCGCTATGCTAACTTCAAAGTGGAGGCTGTGTCTGGGTACTCCTTTCAGGTGGCAAGCTACGAAGTGCAGGGAACATTGATCATCAGTTTTGTCATTAAACGAACGAACAAATGTTACAACGAATCGCCACAATGACGGACCAGGACAGGAATGTCAAACTCGTGGCCACAACAGATTGGAGACAAACACACGTGACGGTGCGGCGGGCCAAAACGGGCCTTGGCTTTACCACTTCTCATAGCAACCCGTCCCTCCTTCGTGTCGGATTGAGACAATATGGAAGGAAACGCCTCCGTAATTAACTTCACTAATTAGCTTTTCATCAGCGGTCAAACAAATGGTGAACCGGGGTAGCGTCAGGGGTTGGGGACGGGTGGCGTTGGTTCTTCCCGATGACGCTAAGCGCGTGTGTACACTTTATGACGTCATTTCCGCGATGTGACGGTGGGTCCGGTGGGGATTTAAAGCGGATCGCCGAGAGAGCCGTTAGCGTGTTTGTGTACTAACGACACTCCATAACGCTCACTGCCCAGTAAAGGTGTGCGAAGGAGGAAGTGGGGGTGGGTGGGACGGGGATTGGTTGTTGAGGAGTGATATGAGATGGTCAGAGGGGAGAGGGAAGGGTGAAAAGAGAGAGAAGGGTGAAAAGAGAGAGAAGGGTGAAAAAGAGAGAGAGAGAGAGAGAGAGAGAGAGAGAGAGAGAGAGAGAGAGAGAGAGATGAAGATATAGGCGTCAAATGGTCTTAAGGAGAGATCATTGTTTTGTGTGGCGAGTATCGAAGTTTGATGAAATGTGTGTGAAATGTATGATGTTCTGAGCTCTTCGTTGCGGTTGTTTATCAACATAATTCGAGTTCTCTCTCTCTCTCTCTCTCTCTCTCTCTCTCTCTCTCTCTCTCTCTCTCTCTCTCTCTCTGTGGGCGTGCGCGCTCGCGCCCTTGTGTGTGTGTGGGCGTGCGCGCTCGCACCCTTGTGCGTGTGTGTGTGTGTGGTGGGTGGGGGGGGGGGTCGCCTTTGTTTAAGGCAGTATACAGTCACACGTAATGTGAAATCCCTTACAGCGAATGTTGCCTTAGTTTCAAACCGCTGAGGCCAGAGCATTACAGACATACGCATATTAACAATAATTTTTCTGTGCCTTCTTTCCTTCTTCTTCTTTCGTTCTTTCTGTTTTGTCCTGTTCAATAATTTCAAAGCATTGTGCCAAATGATCTGACGGTGTTGACTCTGATTCATCAGAAACTGGGATAAAGTCTCCACGCTACTGAAGCGGATATGATTCAGAGGTAGAGGAGGAAAGGGGAGGGGAGGAGATTAGAGAATGGAGAACAAGGGAGGGGTGGTGAGGAAGGAATATTCCGAGACAACGTTGTGCATCATGACAGCTGATTCCCTGATCTGTCAATCCTGACCAGGATGAATTTGAAGGGAAGGGGTAAGACGGAGAAGGCTGTGAGTGGGGCGAGGGAGGAGTGCAAAGAAAGAGACTGATAGGGAGTGGTAGAGATGAGGATTGATAGGGAGTGGTAGAGTGAGGATTGACAGGGAGTGGTAGAGGTGAGGATTGATAGGGAGTGGTAGAGGTGAGGATTGAAGGGAGTGTGAGGTGAGGATGACAGGGAGTGGTAGATGAGGATTGATAGGGAGTGGTAGAGGTGAGGATTGACAGGGAGTGGTAGAGATGAGGATTGACTAGGGAGTGGTAGAGATGAGGATTGATAGGGAGTGGTAGAGGTGAGGATTGATAGGGAGTGGTAGAGGTGAGGATTGATAGGGAGTGGTAGAGATGAGGATTGACAGGGAGTGGTAGAGGTGAGGATTGATAGGGAGTGGTAGAGGTGAGGATTGATAGGGAGTGGTAGAGGTGAGGATTGACAGGGAGTGGTAGAGGTGAGGATTGACAGGGAGTGGTAGAGGTGAGGATTGACAGGGAGTGGTAGAGGTAGGATGATTGAAGGGGAGTAGGATGGAGAGTGTGAGGATTGATAGGGAGTGGTAGAGGTGAGGATTGATAGGGAGTGGTAGAGGTGAGGATTGACAGGGAGTGGTAGAGTGAGGATTGACAGGGAGTGGTAGAGGTGAGGATTGATAGGGAGGGTAGAGTGAGGATTGATAGGGAGTGGTAGAGTGAGGATTGACAGGGAGTGGTAGAGGTGAGGATTGATAGGGAGTGGTAGAGGTGAGGATTGAAGGGGTGTAGAGTGAGGATTGAAGGAGTGGTAGAGGTGAGGATTGACAGGGAGTGGTAGAGGTGAGGATGAAGGAGGGTAGAGGTGGAGGATTGATAGGGATGGTAGAAGTGAGGATTGACAGGGAGTGGTAGAGGTGAGGATTGATAGGGAGTGGTAGAGGTGAGGATTGATAGGGAGTGGTAGAGGTGAGGATTGAAGGGAGTGGTAGAGGTAGATGAGGATTGATAGGGATGGTAGAGATGAGGATTGATAGGGAGTGGTAGAGGTGAAGATTGATAGGAGTGGTAGAGGTGAGGATTGATAGGGAGTGGTAGAGGTGAGGATTGACAGGGAGTGGTAGAGGTGAGGATTGACAGCGAGTGGTAGAGGTGAGGATTGATAGGGAATGGTAGAGATGAGGATTTAGAGCGAATGCTAGAGATGAGGATTGATAGGGAGTGGTAGAGGTGAGGATTGACAGGGAGTAGTAGAGATGAGGATTGATAGGGAGTGGTAGATGTGAGGATTGATAGGGAATGGAAGAGATGAGGATTGACAGGGAGTGGTAGAGGTGAGGATTGATAGGGAGTGGTAGAAGTAAGGTCTGTCTGTGTCTGATGTGACCCTGAGAGGTCTTCTGTGTCTGATGTGACCCTGAGAGGTCTGTCTGTGCCTGATGTGACCCTGAGAGGTCTGTCTGTACCTGATGTGGCCCTGAGAGGTCTGTCTGTACCTGATGTGCCCTGAGAGGTCTGTCTGTGTCTGATGTGACCCTGAGAGGTCTGT
>CM065742.1:35781310-35788810 GCA_033310375.1 Conus canariensis
GCGACAGGAAACCTGGCGTCTTGTTGCTGGTGCGTGCCGGTCCAGGACATGGCGAAGACTGCCATGGAGATGCTCCGTGGAAGGTGAAGGGTGAAGATTGAAGTCTGGTGAATAGATATTCACGAAAGGAGTCAAAGTCAGTAGAGGCCATGTTTCTTATCTCCACATTCCTTGCAGGATTCGGGAGTACAAAGCAGTCTTATGGACCAGGACAGTGGTGATCTGAGATCAGGTTGAATGGAATCAACAACGTTATCGGCAGGATGAACAACCCAGTGCAGGGTGTGACCAGGTTGTCCCAGTGAAAACTAGTCACCAGCGATAACTGAGCGGCCTTGACAACGGTCATGTGTTCCAGGTCACAAGACTCAGCCCAGGATGAGACCAATTGTCCCGGTGGAAATGAAAGTAACCGACAATGACCATGCAGTCTTTCAAAGAGTGAATGTGTTCCAAAAGATCAGGAGACTCACCAATAAAAAGCAGATCCCACAGTTAATTGCTCTTACTAAGAGGCGGCCAACAGAGACAAAAAATGTGGGGTGACATCTGAAGCATCAGGACTGTAAGTATTGCAGTTCAAAAGAAGAATGTTGACACGGTAAATCAGAGGTGGTAGTTCCTAGAAGAAAAACTTGATTTGAGATCAAAAAGCTATTCTGCCACCATGTGAAAGCGAAGTATCACGTATCCATGTGGTGCCGAGTCTTTGGACTTGGCTCAACACCCCTGGACAGAAGCCATGACTCTGTGACGCACATTACTGGAATACTGTTACCAGTTACAACGTCACTGACTGCTGTTGCTTCTCTTTCTTGCCAGCACACTGGGCACTGGCTACAGCAGGCCACTTGTGCACCGCGACAACTGGCGACAGATGTCTGAAGTAGCAGTGTGATTAGGTTCCGTGGATTTCTAGCATTAACTGGAGACACACAGGAGGAGGAGGGGGGAGTGGAGAAGGATGGTTAGTGACGTTGATCCTTTTCTGCTTCCTCCTTTCTCCCCTGCATCCTCGAACACGCGCGAGGTGAACTGGACACAAAGCCCGCATCTTCAATTGAAGGAAGGGTGGAGAGTGGAGAGTCAACTAGCTCATTAAGCGGCATCACGTCTGACGTCAAACTGACGTGATCGATGGTGGTGATTCTACAGGGGACTCTCACAACAAGTTTTAACTTTTACTTCTGTCACCGATCGGCGGTACTAAACTAGTACGTCCACGTGTTTAAGAGTAGTGGTGGTTCAAGGTAGAGAGCGTGTGCGCGTATGCGTGCGAGCATGCATGTATGCGTGCATGTATGTGTGCTTGTGTGTGCGTGTGTGTGTGTGTGTGTGTGTGTGTGTTGTGTGTGTGTGTGTGCGCGCGCGCGCGCGGGGTAAGACTGGGGTTTAGTTAGCTGGGGTTAGGCTAAGTTCCTCAGGGTTAGGTAGTAAGGTTAGGCTAGGTAGGGGGGCAGGTGAAGTAGGACATACAGTATTTTTGCCTTCCAGTCTTCATTTATTGAGGGAGTGGTAGGAGGAAGTTGGTTTCGTTCCCGATTGTTACCCTTTTATTACTTTGGTTCTATACCAGAGAAGGCGGGGCAGGATATCGGCTGTTGTTGTGTTGTCAAGTCTGTGAGTTGTTGTGGTAAATTGTCGTGTTGTTGCACGAGCAACAACTAGTCCGTTGGTTAGGCGTGTCAGCTCTGCGGAGGGATACACTTCTCTGACCATCGTTGTTTTGTGTGGTGAGTAAAGTTCGCTTGATTCCGACCAGGGCGGAATGCGTTGGGGTAGCTTCACTTCGGTCCCTGGTGTTCGTCGGAGTGGACGTACGCCTTGTAGGTGCGGCGGCAGCGCCGGTAGTTTTTGAAGAGTGACTTCGAGTCATAGTTAGGGCCAGGTCCTCGTCGGGTTTGGGTGCCCTTGGCCTGTGCTGAGTCGGTGTCGTCCTTGTGGCAGCCACTGTCAGCCAGTTGCAGAACTGGTCTGGTTGATCGTCTGTATGTCCAGGTTGGTGATCTGTTAGGTTCGTTGTGTTGTAGTTCGTCGTGTTGTCTTGTATTATGGCGAGTTGTACTGTAGTTGTCTCATGTTGGGATTAGTTGTATGGTGTTCGTTGCGTATACTGGTTGTCTGGTATGATGTCGTCTTGGTTCCGTGATTGAAATTTGTCAGCCGGTTTGAGTTGTCACCTTTTTCCTGTATATTTTTGTAAGTAATGTACATAGTGGTTCCTGAGTTCGATTGTCTCAGGACAGTTTGGCTAGACAATGTGGGTTCAATATAATGACCGTTGATGGACGGTGATGTAGATATTGTTTGTGGTTAGTTTGTTAATTTCCGTGGGTTCAATGAGAAGGTAATACGAGGTTGCATTTGGTTGAGGATCATAATATGAGTCAGGTGCAGATGTGTCTGCGTGAATCATAGAGGGGTTTGATGATTGTGCTCAATCTCAATTGTAAATAGTAGGAGTTCGTTGAAATTGATTTACGATTTCGGAGTTGACCGGCACAGCATTGGAATCGGTTAACTGTGTAGTAGGGCTAAGGCCAATTTGTGGTCGAGTGGTTTATACTGGAGTACGGTCGGGACTATTCAACTTATATTGGTGTCTTCTCACTTTCGTTACGAGTCATGGTTCTCGACGCGGGTCTCGTACGCGTGCGGACTATCTGTGACGTACGCATTTGGTACAGGACAGTGAGTCCATAGGGTAGAAGTTTTTGTAATACAAGTGACAGTCGTCACACATGCAGGGATGTATGTGTTTGTGACAGAACGGGGTTGGAGAAAGATATCTTAGGTTGTGGGGAGGCAGCCCAGTTATGGATTTTAGTAAGCAGAAAGAAGGGAAAGGTAAAGTTTAAGGCGAGTAGCTTAGCAGTTGATAGGATAAAAACGGATGATGTGCAGCATGTAATATTGTATGAAGTGTGGTTGTGTTGGCATAACAAAGATTAACCACTGGGTTATCTGACAAGAGATGACATGAGAGTGAGGTGCTGGATGGGAATTGTGGCAAACAAATTATGATGTTTTGGATATATGATTGTAATTGACAGTGCAAAGAGGGGTAAGAATGTGAAGGATTGTGGCTGCGAGCCGATTCTCTTGTGTGAACATGCTGGAACTGTGAACCGCTAAAAATTGATGTTTTTTTTTTGTTTTTTTTTCCCCTCTGAGAGATGTGTATTACTACTGATTATTGTGTGGAGACATTTCCTTGTGAAAATGGCCATTTCCTAGATTATTTAGTGTGTCCTAAGGGGGCCCATGCAGTCCGTGTTGGATCGCTTAGATTGGTTTATTTCTCCGAGAATTGGGTGTGATTCATAATTTCATATGTAATAGCGTGGATTGGCTCAGGGAGTATATTGTTTTACTGCTGTTGTAAGGGTTGGCAGGAAATGGGTCTGATAACCCCAAAGTGAGTAATGGGTTGGGGGATGTGTTCGAAATTCAAGGGGTCACTCTCATGCCCGAGTGGGAAGTAGGCAAGGGAGATGGAGAGCTAAAGCTTTACCAAGTAGCCTATGTGCCTTGATGACTCAGGTAGTAGCAACATTACAGTAGTGGCCTACAGTTGTGTCAGCAGGTATCCTGCTCTGTCCTGAGGCTGGGGCCAGATCACCGCAGTCTACTGCCGCGTGCCGGCAGGTGAGCGGCGCTTCCAGTGCCTGCTGTTTCCCCGGGAGAGGGAGACCACCCAGGCCGTCTGCCTTCTGTGGGCAGCTCTCCTCCAGCTACCGGTGCTCTTCCGGGAGTTCTCCGGCACTGGTTCCTCGTCCCTGTTTAGGCGTCCTGTGAGAGGGCGCTGCACCAGGCCTTTTTCCACCCTTGGTGTCCGGCGGGGCCTTCAGAGGAGGAGGCGTCCTACGAGCCCCGGACCCGTCGAGAGGGCGTCTGGTGTGTGTGCGTTGGGTGTCGTGCCCATCGCGGGGAGGAGTCAGACTGCGGGAGGCCACGGTCAGCGCCGGGGTGCAGAGTCTTCGGGGAGGGTGTCGGCCCGCGGAGGAGCCACGGACAGCGCCGGGGTGCAGAGTCTTCCGGGGAGTTGTCAGCCTGTGAGGGGCCACGTACAGCGCCGAGGACTGGAGCTTTCCGGGCCGGGAGGGGTTGTCCCATGTTAGTGATAGAAGGGGTGTAGCGTTAGGCAGTAGGGTTAGGGGTGTTAGCTACTGCCTCCTTTCAGGACGTAGTGGCCGGTTCAGTGTAGGGTACTTGTCGTTGCCTCCCTTAGGGACGCAGCGATCAGTTTGGTAGTGGTCCCGGGTTAAAAGAGAAGGGTGAGTCCTGGGGAGAGGTGTGGGTGGTAGCAGTAGTTAAGAGATTAGAGTCCCTTTGGTAAATCCTTGTCCCTAGTAGTTAGTCACCACGTGTGCGGGCTATCGCTGTGTCCCCAGGTCACAGTGATATACCGCAACTGGGTTTCAGGTTAGGTTAGGGTCTTCCAGGTCATTATAGTAGAGTAGGGTGAGTCAGCGGGAATTGGGATACTTGTGTGCAGTTGTGGATGTGCGTGAGTGGTGGCGCCATGGAGTGTGTGCGAAATAAAGAAGCGTGCGTGATTGTAAAACTGTGTTAGTGTGCTGTGTTGTCTGACCTAGTGTGTGATAGGCGTGGGTAAGGGTGGTAGGGCCGTCCGGCTTAGCGACCGTGACAACTTCATTTTTCTATTTTTAATCAGTATATTCAGAGGTGTGGGCCAATGATTTCGATATACCGACAGACTCGCACCCGAAATACCGACAGATCCACACCCGAAATCAAGGATCAGACAACGTGAACACAAATCATTACCTGATTCAGTTCATGCTGTTTATTGCCAGACGACCACGAGGGGACATAATTATCAGAGCTGCGTGACGAGTGAATTTCTGCCAAACAGTCTATCAATGACATGTTGATATCTTCTCTTGCTGGAGCTAATGCCATGTTGTAGGTTTGCTGCTGGCTCCACCACCACCACTACTACTAGAATATTACAGCTGTGTCTGTACTGTTATGATTAATAGCGCTGCTGCTGCAAGTTCTATTCGGTTTTTCCATGAAGTAGACCAGCTAACCAAACCAACTATGACAAGTGACGATAAAGTCTTGTCAGTCGCCGCTTACCTTCCCTCTCTCACCCCCCCCCCCCTCCGCGCCCGTTATAGCCTCCTTCCCCTACCCCTCTCCATCTCCACTACCTATCTACCCATCCCTTACACACACACACACACACACACACACACACACACACACACACACACACACACAACAAGACGCGTGCGCGCGCGCGCACACACACACACACACACAACACACACACGCACGCACGCGCACACACGCATGCACACACACGCACATATAATCATACACCCGCGCACGCGCGCGCGCACACACACACACACACACACACACACACACACACACAACATTCATACCCGAAAACATGCAAACACACGCACATCCCTACCTCCACTACCATCACTACCACCACCACCACCATCATCACTTCTCTGTCTCATCTGGGAATAGCTCAACAGAGAGAGTTCCCAGGCTACCAAAATTAACACTGACGGACAGTAAACAAGCGGTGTAGTTACCACAGAGAGAGAGAGAGAGAGAGAGAGAGAGAGAGAGAGAGAGAGAGAGAGAGACTACAATTCAGTGTTTCTTATCTCCTCTTGCCAATAATAACGTGACGACAGGCGGCGCTGGCGTGGGGAGACTCGCTGACAGACTGACCGGCTGCACGTCGCGGCAGGTTTCCGAAGACACACGAACATCTCCGGGGCTGGGTGTCGGGCTTCCCGCCGGCGGCTGATAAGGTACAATCAAGCGCAACTTGTCGTCTGCATCAATTAGCTTTGACAAGAGTTATACTGAAGTTTCTGCCTGGCTGAAAAAAAAGGTGGGAAACCACACAACGTATAAAAGCAAATGGAGGGAGCGGGGTAAAGGGGGGGCACTGAAAGACGAGATAAGGGGCTGATATGATGGAGAGAGAGAGAGAGAGAGAGAGAGAGAGAGAGAGAGAGAGAGAGAGAGAGAGAGAGATATGTAGGGGGAGAGAGGAAGAATTAGTGTGGAGGTGAAAAAGAGATGAAAAAAGCAGCTTCTTGCCGACTTCTTGTTATTTATCATCACAGCATGCTTCACCCACACATTGCACCACAGCGTGATTCACACACAGACACACACATTGCACCACAGCGTGCTTCACACACAGACACACACATCGCACCACAGCGTGCTTCACACACAGACACACACATCGCACCACAGCGTGCTTCACACACAGACACACACATCGCACCACAGCGTGCTTCACACACACAGACACACACATCGCACCACAGCGTGCTTCACACACACAGACACACACATCGCACCACAGCGTGCTTCACACACAACACACACATCGCACCACAGCGTGCTTCACACACAGACACACACATCGCACCACAGCGTGCTTCACACACAGACACACACATGCACCACAGCGTGCTTCACACACAACACACACATGCACCACACGGCCACACACACACACACACACACACACACACACACACACACACACACACACACACACTGCACCACAGCGTGCTTCATACACACACACACACACACACACACACACACACACACACACACACACACATTGCACCACAGCGTGCTTCACACACAGACACACACATTGCACCACAGCGTGCTTCACACACAGACACACACACTGCACCACAGCGTGCTTCACACACAGACACACACACTGCACCACAGCGTGCTTCACACACAGACACACACATTACACCACAGCGTGCTTCACACACAGACACACACATTGCACCACAGCGTGCTTCACACACACACACACACACACACACACACACACACACACACACACACACACACACACACACATTGCACCACAGCGTGCTTCACACACAGACACACACATTGCACCACAGCGTGCTTCACACACAGACACACACACTGCACCACAGCGTGCTTCACACACAGACACACACACTGCACCACAGCGTGCTTCACACACAGACACACACATCGCACCACAGCGTGCTTCACACACACACACACACACACACACACACACACACACACACACACACACACACACACACTTGCACCACAGCGTGCTTCACACACAGACACACACACATCGCACCACAGCGTGCTTCACACATAGACACACACATCGCACCACAGCGTGCTTCACACATAGACACACACATCGCACCACAGCGTGCTTCGCAGCGTGCTTCTGGGAGGTCCTGCTATCCTAATGAGAGAGAGAGAGAGAGAGAGAGAGAGAGAGAGAGAGAGAGAGAGAGAGAGAAGAGAGAGAGGTAATTAAGTACTGACATCAAAGTGCCCTCCTCCCCCCCCCCACAAAAAAAAAAAAAAAAAAAAAGAAAGAAAAAAAGACTCCATGCTGACACTGAATATCTACGCGCTGGATCACTGATAGCGGACATTTTTAAGTAATTACCTGTATCATCA